>OY992769.1:21193929-21631890 GCA_963921325.1 Logfia minima
CACCTTATTGCCATCATCTAGCCAATGTAGTGCATATGGTTTAGGATGGGCTAGTGAGTAAACCCAATTTTGACACCATTTCACTAGAAGCAACATTAATGCAACTTCCACCATCAATAATCACGCTACAGCATTTGTCTTTGACGAGACATTTGGTATGGAAAAGCTGGTCTCTTTGATCGGAATCAACATGCACAACTTTAGTTTGTAATGTTCTAAGAACCAAAATCTGTCATAAGACGGTGCCTCATAACTTTCCTCCTCTTCGAACTCCTCTTTCTCTCCAAACACAAAAACGTCACCCAACCTTTCCTCTTCTTCGATCAGCTTTTCACGGCAATCAAGGGCTTCCCTTAAAGTCACTATTCTTTTATTTGGACATCCATTTTGGAAATGTCCGAACCCTTGACACTTGAAACAACAAACCTTGGACAAGCTTGTTTCCTTGGTTGGAGTCACTATCTTAGGAGCAGCTGAAGAGCTACTTGCACCCACGTGACTAGGTTTAGTAGTTTCGGGTTTAGCCCAAGGTCTAGGCTTCATAGAATCCATATTAGAAACCCCCTATATACTTTATTTTCCCCTGATTTTCCAACTTAATACACAACCCACAACGTGTACCAAAATCAGCATATGGGTACAAATCAACATTTGCAATATTCGTATTCAAACCACGCAAAAATCGAGACATTTTCTGCTCCTCAACTTCTTCTAAATCACCCATTAGTGTTAATTTTTCAAATTCATCAATGTATTCAGCCACACTCATCTTGCCTTGTTTCAATTCAGCTATTTTTCTGTAAGTGGTAATCCGGTGATTTATGGGAACAAACCTTTTTTTCAGCTTTCTTTTGAGAGAATCCCAAGACGAAATCTTTTCTTTGCCTTCCCGTGTCCTCTTAGCCTTAAGCCCTTCGAACCACAAAGAAGCACCACCACTCAATTCCAGAATTGTGTATTTGCACCTCTTCTCATCGTCAAGTTCTTTGAAGTCAAACATACGTTCAATCTTTCTCTGCCACTCCAAATACTTTTCTGGATCCATTCCCCCAGCAAATTCAGGCAATTCGTTCACCTTAAACTCCTCCCTTGATCTTGGCTGCCCCCGTATAGGAAGCCGTCGTCCTTCTTCTTGCAAGCCTCTTAAAGCCTCACGGAGTTGTTGTAAGAAATCTGGATCATCGAAATTCATGGCTCTGATACCACAAATGATGCGTGTATGGACCCGAATAAATAGGAATTAGTGTGTATGATATATGTGTTTAACAAATTAGACCTATAATTTTCTAAACAAATTGCAAATCAAGACCTATTGATTTGAATCCAGCCAAAATCAGGAACACGTCCCAAAATGACAATCAAAAGAATTATAAAAAGAATTCAAGAGAGTTTTGTTTTCTTTTCTTAAAATCTGATTCCGCAAACTGAAAATGGCTAAACAAAAGCCTATAAAATTGTCGGTTACAAAACTCCAAGAGCCTTACAATAATGGGGACTTTTAACTATAATTTAAGACTAATAACATAATAAAACCACATTTTAAAACTGAAAATTCGTTGACCATAAATTGCACCATGCAAACTTTAATCCACCAAGGTTACCATGCACACTCCATGGGTCATTGAGCCCAAATCAGCTTCGAACCCAATAGTAAGTGCCAACCCATCATTCAACAGCCCATCACCTTTCGGGCCTTCTTTATCCATATATGTATCAGTTTGTTCAAAGTTAGGGCAACCATAGCATAACCCAAACTGTGTCCTATTCCATCCAACCCTCCTTTTCGTCCAGATAAGCATACAATCAGGAAGTGCATGAATAATCTCCAAATAGGACTAAGCTTTAGTTTCCAATATTGATCCGGTGAGACATCAGGATATCCGATCCTTTGAAAAAATCCAAAGATTAAGGTGGCAGGGAAAATTGTTCTTGTATCAGCATCTTTCCCAAATTGGAGTACATTACGCACAGTGTCCTCAGTAATAATGACTTGTTGGTCTAGGACTGTGGTAACCAATCTCTGCACACCATCAACAATATCGTGTGTTGCATTGCCCCAAAAATCCCTAATATGATTGGCATAGATGGTTGTAGAAGCTGTGAGTGCATAGTGAATTCTTGAACGTCTCAGAAAATTTTAGCAACTCAAGATAAGGTTGTGCACTTGCCAAAGAAGTATCAATCAATGCAGTGGTGTTGTGCATTCCCTCAAACATTTTAGGATCAGCCATCTGTAATCTATAAAGAATGTAGCAATTTTGCACGATAGATATATTAGTCTCAAAAGTTAAAAGACTTAAAAACAAGATAAGGTCGCTAACTTAAAGTCTCTGATTTAAAGTCTCGGAACAAAGTCTCTGATTAAAGTCTCAAAACAAAGTCGCACACTTAAGTTCTCAGACTTAAGTCTCAATGTTAAAGTCGCAGAAGATATCATTGCGACACTAAGATAAGTTCGCAGAAATTAAGTTCGCAGGAATAAGTTCTCAGAAATTAAATTCGCTATCTTAAGTTCGCAGGAAGTTGTCAAAGGTAAGTTCGCACAATTAAGGTCGCATAGTTAAAGTCGCAGACATAAAGTCGCAGTGACGCACATTCAGTTTTGCAAATCTAAGTACGAATCCTCAATTAAACTTACAATTGTCAACACAAACATGATATCTAGGCCGTAATCATCAAAAGATATCAAAATGTATAAGTTTTAACGAGTAAATCAAACATATAATCATGACGTCACTAAAAACCTAAAAAATCTGAATGATTTTCAAGCAAATAATCATGAAATATGTTAAATTAAAGGCTAACAATTATACCTGAGTTAGATCTAGTAACAAGGAACAAATAGCAACTGATTTCAATGGATTCCAACGGTTGAAAAGCAAAATTTTGAAATTGAAGTAAGTTCGCAGATATCACTGAGTTAAAGTCGCAGGTAGTGTCGCACAAGCTTAATCAGAAATGATTAACGTAGCGTCGCATGATTAAGTATTTATAGTAAACTGTTCATGCAACTTTATCATAAAGTATAAAGTCGCATGTGCGACCTTATTGTTAAGTTCGCAGAGCACGGTTTTGAGACACTAACTTGTGGGACACTAATCACTTTGAGTTTTTCTTTCAAATTTGCTTGATACGGATGCGTAACTAAATCAAGTTTAAACGACTTTTGATCAAAAATAACACAGAAAATAAAATATTTTTGGATTTTTGAAAATAAAGAACATAATATCTTTTTGCGAAGGAGATTTTTATTTGGTTCGGGATCATATCAGTATAAAACATGTTTTTTTTATTAAGAGCATCAAAAGTCTAAGTTTGATTTATCAGTATTTATTTTATAAGCTCAATGTAACCATTTATAAAACAAATTTTCTGACCTTCAAATGACAACAAACTTGATCTTTGCATTTAAAAAATAGAACCATCATATTTTTCAAAAATTCTTGAAAATTATACACTTAACACCACAATTTGATTTAACCACTAACCAATGATCATAAATTTGAGATATTTTCCTAACATATATATCTATTTTGAACATAACTAGTAGTGGATCATGTCTGAGCACATTCAAGTGAATAACGTATATAGTTGTTTTGGACTTACATGCACATACAGACTCACAAGCCGACAACTATACACAGTACTTTCAGACATTTCACCAAAAGAGCAAAATAGGATAATACTAATATGTTCGATTTCTCGCATCTTTAGACTTTAAAGATTTTTAGCACACTTGATTAAGGATTGCAACAATGGACTTATATCCCAAACCAAGTACGCATGTAACTGTTTAGGACTTACATGCAACAACGGTCTTACAAGCCCCAGTTACACACTATGCCTCTCAAAGTATTAACCTATATGGCCTCATTGGCTTTTTTTGTTCAAATATTTATACATATATACATCTCGTTTTTATGATCACTGGAGATTGGTGTATGTATGTTAAGAGTATGCTTTACTTTCTAATTTGAAAAATAATCCAATCACTATTTTAAAAATGTAGACCCAGATGTGTATCATTTAAAAATCAAAAATATAAGATTCAAAATTATTTACACGAGCCTACTAATATATCAAACAAAGTACTTAGGATTTCCATTTTTATTCAAGTTTCCCTAATGTACTATCATTTCCCTGATTTTTACAAACAAAATCTCTCCCTTTTCTTAAAAATCGTTTGTTTCTTTTTTTTGTTTTTTTTTTTAATAACAAGAAAAAGTTATCTAAGTCAGTTTTAAATCATAATCAAGATTTCGCATCCCAACCATTGTTACAAGTTCCTCAAAGCGATTTTTCAGACAAGCTTTTGTAAAAATATCTGCGTTTTCTTTAGTAGTATCGATTTGGACTAAGGAAATCAGTTGCTTTTCATAACAATCACATATAAAATGATATCGAATTTCGATATGTTTTGTTTTGAATGTTGTACGGGATTGCGTGCTATGCAAATAGCAGTTGTGTTGTCAATATGAATAGGAGTTTTGGTAAGTAATAAACCGTAATCTCGCATCTGGTGTTGTATCCACAGAACATGTGAACAGCAACTGGATGCGGCAATGTACTTAGCTTCGGCTGAAGATGTGGAAACAGTTGTCTGTTTCTTACACTGCCATGAGACTAACCGGTTACCCAAATACTGACATCAGCTTGTTTCGAAATTAGCTTTGAATTTGATTATGTCACACCCCGATTTCTGGTGGGAGCGCGACGTGCGCGGATCACGAACAAAAATTACAATGAACGACTTCTAAGAGAGTCACTAAACAACACCCTGAAATTACATAGTCTTAGCAACACCATTACAAACTTTAACGAATAACTAGCTTGATTCAAATTGACAAAGTTCATGCTAAGTCCTTCCAAGTGAATGCAACTCCTACGTCAAAAGTGCGACACAACGGCACAACTACATAGCGCCTTAGTTACCTGAGAATACATGTTAAATACGTCAACATAAAGTTGGTGAGTTCATAGGTGTAAGCATTTGTAAAGTAGACCCGTGGTTACGAGATTTCAAGTTATTTTGTCTCACCACAATATCAAAGTGTATTACTATTGCCATAATAAGCTCATGAATTGAAACCTTAACAATTTAGTTGTCTCGCAAGTGTTCTATTCACAACACTCGTAGTGGGTCAAATGATTATGCGTCCGTTTTTCGAGTTGGCGCGACCAACCCGGACGGGGGTGTCAACCAAATAGATCTATTCACAATATTTGCGTTTAAGTCCATAACTAACAATTCATGATAGATGCCCATATAATTTGAATAGTGGAAACTTATGCAATACGTATCAGTTTATATGTACTTGTAACCACAAAAGAAAAAGCATGTATTCTCACCCCAAAACATATCAAAGCGTTTAAAAATAGGGGCTATGAAACTCACAGTTCGAGCATGAGCGTACAGATGGATATAATGCGCGTACCGACCGGGTTTGACTCCTATTCAATTCCTAAGAACACAAGATTTCTAATTAGTTTCTCGACTAATACAGTTTGTTAGGATTACTTAGCTAGCTAATTAAATTACGAAGTGCCGCTAAAGTTCGAATTTCCATTTAATTTACGTTGTCGGTAACTGTTCGAGTTGCGAACAAATTAATGGAAATATATGTATACAACATCTAAAAATTACCAAACTTGGTATGAAACATGAAATATAGTTCACAAATTTTCTGTGAAAATTTGGGGATTTTTAGACATACAGATTATTTTTAATCAATTAATGTCTATAAAGTGTGATAAATATGAGAAAAATAGTAATTATTCATGAAAAATTCTAAAATGTTTACTAGATCAGTTTTAACTCGTTTTTAGGTTTGTGTAAAATTTTCATGTTGTTTTGAGCACTGGAACTTTGTTTCCTAACTTTATGTGTTTAATCAAGACGTAAATCAGAAAACGTATCAATTCACTTCCAATGTGTGTCAAATTTTGAGGATAGTGTCATTTTCCACATAAAATGACACAGGAATTTTTC
Organism: Logfia minima; assembly: GCA_963921325.1. NCBI lineage: Eukaryota > Viridiplantae > Streptophyta > Magnoliopsida > Asterales > Asteraceae > Logfia > Logfia minima. Next base: position 21,199,919 of record OY992769.1, read on the forward strand.
CATATTTTTTGATGTCAAAAAGTATTTTTCATGAATATTTTTCCTCTTTATAGACTTTATTTGTATTTAACTAGGGAAAATACTTATGTTTTTCCAAAAATTCACATTTTTATTTTCAAAGTTCTTTTCATGAAATAGTTACTGCGAAAAATAATCCCCAAATTTTTAACACGTTTTATCTAGTATTTTTGTATTTTTGATTCATCACAACACAATTATTTACATTCTACAAGGCTAAAATAATGCATGATGTTCATTCATTTTCTAAAAATACTTAATCATCAAGATAAATTCATATCTTTTTATACTACTGAGATATACATGTTAGGAGTCTAAAATAATTTTTCTTAGATTTATAGAACACCTTAAGACCCATGAACAAGTATCACAACAAGGTGCTCACAGAAAAGTTACTGTTTGCGCATTAGTTTTTTTGTGATACATTTGGAGGTTGTAAACTCAATGGATTTGAGTGAGACCAGTGGGGTTTTAAAGGTAAGACATTAAGCTAAATTCTAGAAGAAAAATCAAAATTTTTGGACCATTATTCACTGAGTTATGGTTGTTTCAAGTAGGGTCAAAATCTGGACAGATTGCATGCATGACAAAATGATCTTTTTGGAGTGATTTCACTACCAAACGATTTTTAGACCTCATCCAAAGATTGAAGTCTTGTCTTTTATGCATGAACATGTGGTTTACATAAACATAAACATATTTTAACATTTTAAATCATTTATTCTAGCAAGAACAAGTAAATAAGCATTCAAACACTAAAAAGACGATTTTTTTTCGGTTTGATTTCGGTTTGATCATGGGTTGCCCTTTTGTTTTAACACTTAAACAAGTGTAAGGGAACCTACAAACATCAACTCATGTATTTGGATTATAACCATGAATAAAGTGTATAATCCAAACATTTTATGAATTTAAAAGTAAGTAAATGCAAGAATGGAAGTAAGGAATGGTATGTTTTACCTTAGAGATGTTGTTCTTATGTAAGAACACCTTTGCATGTGTGATTTTTAATTGAAAGTTTTCTGGAAATTAGTGTGTGAAATGAGAGAATTGTGTGTGTTTCTTGAAAGAGAAATGAAAGAATGATTTAGACAAAGTGTGTGAAAGTGGTAGAAGTGATTTTGCATGTAAAGTGAGTGGAGTTTTGTAAGAAAATGAAGAGTTTTGAGTGGGGGAATGGGAGGTCCGGTTTTTGGTCAAGATACGTCACCTACGCCCGTTTTATCCCAGTCACCGCTATTAGGCTTACGCTCGAAAATCACCGCACGTAAGACTGTCGCCATACTCACCCAATTATCTTTAAGAGCGCTACGTCCACAGCCCCGAAACCTCCGAGAGTCGTTTATGAAATCTCGAAACTTTGATATGACCTTCCGGATATCACGTAGTATGAACGCCGTAACTACCGAACTTCAAATTACACAGGCAAGAAGTGCCCATCAAAGATAGATTCTAGTAGGAGCGACGAAATTTGATAGAAAAGCAGACTCATCGCACGATCAACGCTTTGAAAACCGATTTTAGATGCGAAGTAACTGGCGACACTTCAAGAGTATCATCCGACATCAGTGCTACCCCAACCAGTTTCCCCAAGGACCGCACATTAGGCATACGACCAGAAAGAGAGTTCCGATACTGAGGAGAGTGTCGAAGTTCATCGTTATATGTGTGACAACCCGCAAATTTCGGTAAATTCCGTACATCTTAATTTCGTGCATTTGGGCTAATTCCCTATTTAATTAAAGTGAATTCGTTTTTATGAAATAAAGTCTAGCACAAAGCCCGTGTTTGCATATGAGATGCACAATAATTTAATGCGAGATGCATTGGTGATTTTTAAGAATTATACGAAACAATCGGTAGAAACCGAGATTTCCGAACGTTGTGATCGTTTTTCTTAAAATAACATAAATCTATTTAATAATAAATAGTAGTTATTAATGATATGATAATTATGCCGAGAAATAAGCATATCAACTTTTAAAACTCAGTAAACGTTCATGTGAACTAAGAAACGTGTAGTGACGGGATAAGTTGTGAATTTAATCGAACAAGGTATCGATAAGTAACTGAACATTATTATAATTAATAGCAGTTAATTACTATTATTATGCAAGTTATTTTATAACATTCCAAATAATCAAATCAAAAGATTATACGAATTCAATTAACGCGGAAACGTAGAGATTTCCGCGAATAACAATAAACGAAGTATCGGTAAACTACTTGAATATTATTTCAATCAATTAACAACATTATCATAACCTAATAACCTTAATCTATCCTAATTAACCTTAAACTACCTTAATTAATCCTAATTAAACCTAATCGTACAATTAACGTCTAACTAATCGAGATTAACGCTTAACGACTCAAATATCTAGACTTAATTAGGATTAAGGAAACCAAAAGGGGCCCTCCCCTCCCCTTAGAAAATCTGGCCAAAAAGGGGCCCTAGGGACCCCTTTGACCCTTGAAAACCTCACTTGCAACCTTACCCCAACCCATGCCTCGCATCCCTCACTTGTTCCCTTCATTCAACATTTTTCACACACAAATTCTCTCCTCTTTTCTGCCCCCTAAACCACGAAATTCAGCAGCCTTTCCACCACCGTTTCAGCCCCAAACCACCACCATACAACCACCACTCATCCACCACTCTACCACCCTAAACCGCCATGAACCACCACCCTTAAAACACTCATTTTACACTCTTTTAACTCACAAATACATAAAAAACTCAACACCATCTAAATTCCATGGTAAAATAAACTAAACATACGGGTTTGAAGCTAGGAAGTCAACCACAACAAGTTCAAACCGTCATCTTGCTCAAAATCGCCTTTTTAGGCTTTGTAAGGAAACTCTAACTAGAAACTCTTTGATTCTTTTATTAAAATGCTTATATAATGTTTAGAATATGTTTAGATGTTCACTCTTGCTAAATATAACCTTAAAAACACGAACTTGTATGGATTATAACAAAGATTTGCTAAAAAGAAACCAAAGTAAACTCCATGACAGGAGGGGTAAATTCCGACAGAAACTTTGGTCCACTTTGGTGTTAAATAACTCAGTCAAAACTCAACCAAATTTAGTGTTTCTTGAGTCTAAAATTAAGTTCAAAGAGTTACCTTTCCAACCCAACTAGTTTCATGAATTTTGGATAAGTATAAGTACTCCAAAACGAATTTATAAGAAAGAGTGTCTGATCTGCCTTCTGAGGACAGATTATGACCTCACTTAGAAAAATCATAACTTCTAAAAGAAAGATCCAAATGACTTGATTCTTTTTCCTAAAGGTCACATATTGTGTTAGCTTTCCAAGTTGTATGATTACACCTCGTGAGGATAAGTATAACTCCGTGTACAAACAGATCTTTGACCAACTGTCTAGAAAGGGTACTGTTGGACCTTTGTGTAGTATTAAATAGGTTTGAACCCCTTAAACGTGACCAAAAATTATGAACCTTATATTTCTGGAAAGCTAAGACATAGGGGAACATGTGGTAAAAATTTCATAAAAATATAAGCTTGTTTGACTAGTAAAAATCGTAGCCAAAGGAGGACTAAATTTTGGACAGAAACTGTGAAAAACGGACATATGAAAACTAAAAAGGGACCAAAGGGATAAAAATCATATATTATGGAATTTTAATACAAAAATCAGTAAATTTCATGTATTTAAGTATAAATAAATTATTAGAACTAGATCTAAGTTGATAAACCTTGAATCACCAAAGTCCTTGTGTTAAAAATGAGATAAATGGAACTATGAGGACTAAAATATAGATAAATCCATTGCTTAAAGTGTTAGAAACGAGACTTATATGATTTAAAACATTTAAACCCAAAATCTAGGTTAAAAGCGGAATTTAAAACAAGTTAAATGGTATTATAACGACGAAAGTTATAGAAATGGATTATAAAGACTATAACGATATTGATATATATATATATATACGTGTATAAGTATATATATACTTGTTAAAGTATCATGACGATATTATATTAACCTACGATTCCTGATTTAAAAGCCGATTTAACGAAGTCGAGAACTTGAGACAATACACAATCGAGACAACGTATAAGTTACGAATCGAGATCAATGATCTATATAATATGATTTATAATATGTTATAACGTTGACTTAAACAAGTTTTGATGTTTTGTACACTAATAAGGATCACAACGTGTCGTTTTCGTTTAAAATAAAGTTACATGATATTCAAGCCCGTCGATGGCAATTTATAAACCTAGTTGAGTGAACAACTGGCATAGACTGACTATTGAGTCGTCTACATGTATTGATATAAACTCTTGCGTTAAGAGACTTTGTTTGGACAATTATATAAAACTGTTGTGCTAGCACGCTCGGACTCAGGTGAGTTCACAGCCCCACTTTTACTGTTTTAATGCTTTCAAACTTGGGGTGAAAAACATATAACTGAATGTATGTGATTATTAAAACCTGATATTGTATCCTTATGAACGACTAAGTTGGATAAGTTGTAGTGCCGAAGTCCTAGCATGCAATACTATAACCATTAGTTAGATGACGCTAACCACTGAGTATACAGATAGTACTATCGGGTTTGACAAGCCCATCCCACATATGTTTTAGTTAGTCGCGCTAACTAGCGACCTTGTTCGCATGTTTTGGGGACGAAGTATACTTAACCGGTCCAAGGCAAACGATTCATTTGTGTTGTGGTTTGGTTATAGGCTTAGTTCGGCATATTAACTCGACGGTTTAGCTAACCTTCGGGGGATTCATAGTGTGACAACCGTCAAAAATCTCAGGTCAATAACGCACTTAAATTCCTAGTCTATCTATTTACGTTTACAGCACTCTAAAATCCTAGTGAAAAGTCTAGGTTACGACTCCTTAAGTACCGAAACCGTGAATTACCGAAATCGAGTAACGTTTTAGGAGATTGCTTAGCGAACCGTAAGACCCTAAACAACATTAAATTAGGTTACAAAGTGCCAAAGAAAACAAATGAAATCTAATTTCATACATCAACACAAAATACTTATCATATCTCAAAAATCGGAATTAACCGAAATTCCGTAACTTGGTAAACGCGACTCGAATCGAATAAATGAAACTCGAATCCGACAAACTGATACTTGAAAACCCATTATAAACAATCTAAATACAATTTGAAGTATTTTATAAATTTAGAACATCAATTTTTACAACCCTAATATTAAGCACAAAAACAACACAATTTAAAGCCTTTAAATGTACAAGACTTGTGCAATTTTAATACAAATAAATACTATAACTAATATACATTTTATTTTGACAAAAAAATAAGTTAAAAACCTCATTTTAATGACCCAAAACCGGACCCCCCCTTCCCCTCTCTCTTTTTCCACTCAACCTCTCCACTAACCACTTATATTCCATGCAAAAGTCTTCTACCACTTACACACTCTTCCTCTCATCATTTCTCTCATTTTCTCTCAAGAAAACACACACAAAACCTCTCTTTTCACACACTAAATTCCAGAGAATATCCATCCTTAAATCATATCTTTGAAGGTGTTTATACACCTAAACCAACTTTCTAAGGTATGAACACCATCTCTAGCTTCCATTCTTGCAATTTCCTACTTTGATTCTTGTAAAAACATGGATTTTATGCCTTTTTCATGGCTAAAATTCTCATACAAGGCTTGATGGTTTGTAGGTTCCCTTACACTTGTTTAAGTGTTAAAACAAAAGGGCAACCCATGATCAAACCGAAATCAAACCGAAAAGTCGACTTTTTGATGTTATAGAGTTTATTTACATGTTCTTGCTAGAATAAATGGTTTAAAATGTTAAAATATGTTTATGTTTATGTAAAACGCATGTACATGCATAAAAGACAAGGCTTCAATCATTGGATGAGGTCTAAAAATCATTGGTAGTGAAAAACACACCAAAAAGATCACTTTTTCATGCATGTAATCTGTCCAGATTTTGCCCTACTTGAAACGACCATAACTCAGTGAATAATGGTCCAAAAATCTTGATTTTTCTTCTACAATTTAGCTTAATGTCTTACCTTTAAAACCCCACTGGTCTCACTCAAATCCATTGAGTTTACAACCTCCAAATGTATCACAAAAAAACTGATGCGCAAACAGTAACTTTTCTGTGAGCACCTTGTTGTGATACTTGTTCATGGGTCTTAAGGTGTTCAATAAATTCAAACAAAATTGTTTTTAGACTCCTAACAAGTGTATCTAAGTAGAATAAAAATATAGTAATTTATCTTGTTGATCTCTTATTTTTAGAAAATGCATGAACATCATGCATTTTTGTAAGCTCGTAAATTTCAAATACTTGTGCTGTGATGATTCAAAAATATATAAGTGCTAGATAAAACGTCTTAAAATTTTGGGGCTTATTTTTCTCAGTAAGTAGATCATGAAAAGAGTCTTGAAAATAAAAATGGGAATTTTTGGAAAAACATAAGTATTTTTCCTAAATTAATGCAAATAAAGCCTACAAAAGGTGAAATAATCATGAAAAATAATTTTGGATACAAAATAATTATGGGAAAATTCCAGTGTCATTTTCCTCAGAAAATGACACCATCCTCAAAATTTCACACTCTTTGGAAGTGTTTTGATGTGTTTTCCGATTTACGTCTCGTTAAAATGCATAATGTTGGGAACCAAAGTTCCAATGCTCAAAAAGACTTGAAAATTTTACACCAACCTAAAAATTGGTAGAATCTGATCTGATAAAAATTCCAGAATTTTTCGTGGATAATTACTATTTTTCCCATATTTATCCCACTTTTTAGACATAAAATGATTATAAATAATCCATAAGTCTAAAAATCCTCAAATTTTCACAGAAAATTTGTGAACTATATTTCATGTTTCATACCAAGTTTGGTAATTTTTAGATGTTGTATACATATATTTCCATTATTTTGTTCACAACTCGAACAATTATCGACAACGTAAATTAAATGGAAATTCGAACTTTAGCGGCACTTTGTAATTTAATTAGATAGCTAAGCAATCCTAACAAACCATATTAGTCAAGAAACTAATTAGAAACCTTGTATTCTTAGGAATTGGATAGGAGTCAAACCCGGTTGGCACGTGCATTACATCCATCCGTACGCTGAGTTTACACAGCCCCTCTTTTTAACGTTTTACTTAAATGTTTTGGGGTTAAAAGCATGCTATATGATTTAATTACTATATTTGGATTACGAATATTATTCTTATGCTATACTTCATTTACGAATGCTTTACTTATACTATGCTCGTTTTACAAATGCTATGCTCGTTTTACAAATGTTATCCTTGATTTACAAATGTTATGCTATGGTATATGCTATGCTTACTTTCGAATACTTGACATGGTTAAAATGTCGTATTGATTACGAATAACTTCTTTAATGATTGAAGTTTATACGAACATGATTATATGCTTGTTTTTCTATCGTATCTAAAGTCCCCAGTATATCTACACGACCATTAACTCTATATGAGCCAAATGATGCATATGAATATTACTATTTGGGAGCGAGACCACCTCCCCACTCATGCGGCCATGTAGGATCGTCACATATGACAGAATGCATGCAAATCAACGTTCAACAGCTAATTAGCGGAAATCAATAGCTAAACACAAGTACGTTTTTAATCACAAGCACAGACAATATTGTATTAAGAATTATAATCAATGAACGAATACAATACTGACCACAGAAGCAGAAAACACAGCCAAAAGCTCTTCTGGAAATCGTCAAGTTCAACAACATAACAACCGAAACCCTAAGCGCATATTTATAGGTAGCTAATCAGCGACATAGCGATATTGGTGATATCGCCTATGCGATATTGTCAATATAGCCAAAGCGATCTTGCCAATGTCGCCTAATACAGAATGTAACTAATTAATTACAACTCAAAACCTAGACCAAGTGACAGACACACTAATGTACCAACAGGCCACGTGAGTGCATCTCATCATTTTAAATGCCAACGATAGGGCATCTCTCTTTTGGGGCAAAGGTTTATCGGTTGTAGGTTTGGTTGTGGACTCAAGCATAATAATTCATTGTGACTATAGTCATTATAACGTGATAGCATAGAAATTTCATAAACGACTATAAACGTATGACGTTTTGACTTTTGAAACGATATCTCTTTGAAACTATAAACTTTGCAACCCGAGCTTTAAAATGACTTTGTCATTTGAAATGATATCTCTTTGAAACTATAAACTTTGCAACCCGAGCTTTACAATGACTTTGTCATTTGAAATGACATCTCTTTGAATCTATAAACTTTACGACCCGAGCTTTACAATGACTTTGTCGTTTGAAACCAATTACTTTACAATACGAGCTTTATACTACGGATCGTTATGGTTTTGAACAATAATAAATATGATTTCATGATAACTCATCGTAAACACGAATATTAATACGATAAATGGATGAGATTATAAACTCTTTTTGCATGATAACACGATAAATTATCACGAATATGAATAATTTGATAAATGACGCGATACCTCTTCGAAACCATAAACTTTATAACCTAAGTTTTATACTATAAATCATTGTGGTTTTTGGACAATGATAAACGTGGTTTCATAATAACGCCTCATATTCTTATGAACTACGACATAATAATCCGTTGAGATTATAAACATTTTGATAATGATTTGATGATCCATTTGCTTTATAAACATAACCTGAACTTATTAAATATTACAATATGAGTTTTATAAACATAACTTTAACTTATTAAACACTATATCTTGAGCTTTATAAACTTGAATTGAACATTCTTTTGAAAATATGAGTGTGGCGTTATAAATGAATCATGACTTTTAATTGAGTTCTAAAGAGAATCGCTCCTAAATGAATCTCGTACTTAAATAAACCTCTTTTACAAACAAAACATAGATTCACAAATGAATCTAACTATCAAATGGGTATCGCTCTTAAATGAGCCTTGTTTTAATGAATTACTTTTATAATTATCCGCGCAATAGCGCTCGACTATCCTAAAAACTTATCTTATGAAATTATCGGATGATTTTCGTCATTGTATGAGCCTGGGTACTAAACAGACTACTTTTGCGAACTAATCACGTAGTAACGTGGAACTTCTAAACTGAACTCTGTAAACTCTTGGAAAGGGTCTTCATTTCACAAAACCTGTGTACTCACCAACTATGTTTCATAGTTGACCTGTTTATTTTACATGCTTTTTAGGAATTAGTCACAACTTGTCCATTGAAGCTAAACCCGTTTTATGATCTATGCTGCTGTAGCGTTACGGAATTTTGTCTCTTTTGGATGTAATCGCATGTTTAGATTATTTACTTTTGTGCTGTAAACGCTTGTAAGACTTTATGAATTAGGATGCCATACTTTGAATTAAAACAATGGGATTAATTACATATTAATCGATTCGTAGTTTTATTTATGAAATCCCGAAACTTGTATTTTGTTGAAATGATGAATTCAATAACATTTCTCTTTTAACGGTTTAAAGTACCGTAATGTTGTAAAACTATTATTGGCATCCTAATAATAGAGATGTTTAGCGATAATCATACGCTCTCAAGGTATTGTTATTCGATCGCCGTCACGCCCCGAAAGCTTCCGCATTATTATTATAAATGTCAAATTTTGGGGTGTGACAATATGTTCCCATTTCCAAGTTCGCGTATCAAGGTTGCACAACAGTAAGTTCGCATTCTTTAAAAAAAAAAAAAAGGCGGGAAAATTTGTCGATTACCTAAATATGCATTTAAGCCTCCCGTTGATTGATTTCAGTTTGAGAAAATTTTCATTTTACGCGAGAAATTTTCCGAAAAAATTTGGAGGGAAAATGGCATACACGAGAATTAAAGAGCATTTGAAGGCTGTGTTCTATAAAGACTATGCTAGTTGGATGGAGAAGTTTCAAGAATATATTGAATACCTCGATTCTGAATACGTCAATTCTGATTTGTGGACTCCTATTACCAAGCAATATGAGAGACCAACTCTCATTAGTCAAATGTCAGCCGCAGATCAAAAAGCTTTGGACAACGACAAGAAAGCAAGTGAAGAGATTATTATGTGTGTACCAGACGATGTGGCACAACGTATAATTCCAAATTACAAATATCAAGATACTTCTTATGAGTTGTGGAAATCACTTGAAGAGAGCTTCGGAAGAAATGTTAAAGTACAACAATTTCAAGACCAAAGCGTTGAATTGCATGACTGGAGAGTTAAAGTTTCAAATCAACAAATTGAAATCAAGAGTTACAAAAATGAAATCAATTTGCTACGCAAAGAAAAGGCTATAGCTCAAAGTGAGACTTTAGATTATCAACACAAGCTCTCAAATTTTGAAGCATCTTCCTTCAGGTTAGATCAACTTATTCATTCTCAGAAAAAGGATACAAAATCCAAAGCTGGTATTGGATATACATCAATACAGGTCAAAGATGAGTTTGTTCAAATCTTTCATGAAGTCGAAGAATGTGATGTGCCAACACAACAGATTAACAAATCTGATGTCAAGCCTGAAAATTTCATCATCACTAATGAGAAATCTAAACGCGATGCAAGAAATGATAAGTTGAAGAAATGTCCAGATAAATGGATAAATGAGAAGTTGATAAAGAAGGAAGAAGAGATTAAAGCTTTCCAACTTCAAATACTTAACATGGAAATTTGGATCATCGAAATTAATGGCTCTGATACCAAATTAGACTAATAACAAATTAGACCTATAATTTGCTAAACAGATTTCAAATCAAGACCTATTGATTTGAATCCAGCCAAAATCAGGAACACGTCCCAAGATGACAATCAAAAGAATTATAACAAGAATTCAAGAGAGTTTTGTTTTCTTTTCTTAAAATCTGATTCCCCAAACTGAAAATGGCTAAACAAAAGCCTACAAAATTGTCGGTTACAAAACTCCAAGAGCCTTACAATAATGGGGACTTTTAACTATAATTTAAGACTAATAACATAATAAAACCACATTTTAAAACTGAAAATTCGTTCACCATAAGTTGAAGAAATGTCCAGATAAATGGATAAATGAGAAGTTGATAAAGAAGGAAGAAGAGATTAAAGCTTTCCAACTTCAAATACTTAACATGGAAAGTGAACGTGAAGAAATGCGTTCCAAAATTGTTGGACTTGAAAAGCGGATTTTAGAACTCTCTCATTCAACTGAACAACAAGTCAAGGTGACTAAGAAGATTTATCCGACTAAATCTTCCAAACCATGTTCAAAAATGGTTTGTGCGAAAAAGATTTAACAGTTTACTAATTATTCTTTACAAAATAATAAGAAGTATTCTGAGAAATCACAATCAACTAGAGTATTTGATCATCAAAAGGTTGATTGTTGTGATTCCGTAGCCTTTGAACGAATCAAAAGATCGGTTTCAAGATCTCAAAAGCCAACAAACGTATTGAAACCGACACAATCGGAATCTGGTGAAACAAGATCTTTTGTATATTCAAGAAAGCAAATGCTCTCTCTTGTACCATCTCGTCGTATGGTGGTGAAATTACAAAAAGATTTTGTTCCTTTCTCCTCAAAAATAATTCCACCAACAATGGTTCCACGAAAAGTTATTATATATGAAACATCACGTTTCAATTTCAGATAGAACTCAATGTCTTTGGATTATATTGATACAACTTACAAATGGCTTTCAAAAAAGGAGATTCCCATTGCCGTCGTGCTCAAATGGGTTCCTAAAGTTGTTGCTTGAATTAAAGGATCAAGGGGAGAAAAGGTAGAAGAAAAGAAAAAGAAGAATTCTGCTGTTCAGGGGGAGTAATTATGAAATTTGGTGAACATGCAGATTCTTATTTTTGAAGGGTCGCAACTTTCAAAAGAAAAAGTTGTTGGAACCTGTGATAAAGAAATGGAAGATAACTCTCTCTCATTAAGGTCGAAGATTACTCAGATTAATCAAGGATGAAGATTACTCTAAGATTACTCTCTCATCAAGCTAAGATTGAAGATTAATCAAGATTAAAAGAATTCTACAAGCTGTTGTCAAGGGGGAGTTTGTTGATACATATATGTGTGACAATCAGCTTGTTTAGAAATTAGCTTTGAATTTGATTAATTGCGACACTAATTGCGACTTTAACCTTAAGGTCGCAGACTTGCAAAATGCGACTTTAATATTAAGATTGCAGGTAGTGTCGCAGGTCTTGCTGAGTAGTATAAATACAGCAGCAGAATGTCATTTTGTGCATGTGTTTTTCATGAGAGCTTATATGTAACAAATTCAGTTGAGAGAGAGTTGAGATCATATTGTATACACTTGTAATCGTCATTGAATAATCAATAAGAAGAAATCATGTGAAATTCAATCTCGTTCATCACATAAATCAATTAAACTCGGATTCCGCATGGTTTAATTGATGATTCGAATTAGATCCAGAGCATCCGGACTAACAATTTCCCCCCTAAACTCTTACATTTATTGGTCCAAAAAGATCCATGTGTAAAAGTTCAAACGGATGTCGAATGGAATTTACCACTTTTGACCTGTGAGACTTCTTATGTTGCTTTGCTTTCTTACAAGAAAGACAATGATCAGTGATGGAGAACGACATGTTGGGAACACCTTCCACAAGATTATGTTTTACCAAAAAGTTCATCTTGCGGAAGTGAATGTGCCCCATGCGCCTATGCCACATAAGAGAGTCTCTCTCTGATGCTTTTGTGAGAAGACAAGACAAATCAGGAGAAGACGAAGAGACAGTCCGCATGTCGAGAGAATATATATCTTTTCGCCTTGGAGTTTTCATTAAAATCCATTCCTTTGGAATAATAAACCCCGGTTTGAGAATCAAACATTCGACGTCATTGAAGACGGTTGTGTATTTCTTATCACAAACTTGGGAAACACTAAGCAAGTTGTGCTGCAACTATTCACAATAATTGACCTTTTCAAAACTGATTGATCCATTTGAAACAGTTCCTTCTTTTGAAATCATTCCTCCTTTATCCTCAGCAAATGAAGCATATCCTCCATTAATTGATTTGACAGCAGTTAAGAGAGATAAGTTTCCAGTCATGTGCCTGGAACAGCACAACATAAAGAACAAATTACTTCGAAAGGGGGACCCAAGCCTTAATGGCCTTGGGTCGTCCATTATCATCGATAGTGATTGCATCAACTAATTTTGAATGTTTTCAAAAAATTTTGGAAATAGTTGACGTATTAGCCTTAGGAATAACATATTCCTTTGTTGAATTCTTTACTTTCCAAACCATTTCCTGTTTGAAAGTCTGTTTGCTTGAAATGTTTTGTTTTTGAGTTTTCACAACATTAACTCGTTTCTTAACAAAGTTGGAAGAATAAGACGATTTTTTCGAATTACAATCTCAATTTGATTATGTGCGGAATCCAGTAATCAATTGAATATATGAATAAATTGAAGAACACGATGTAAATAAGTTGTTTATATTGATAATCAAATGCTTGATGATGTTTACAACGCTCAGAAGTACAAATGATATCAATACTTACAGACCTCTCTAGTTCTGGTTGGTTACAAATGAAATGAAAACAGACCTATTTATAGACAGACCCTGCGACATTAAAATATTCTGCGACACTATGACAAAGTCGAATATGCGACACTACAGACAAAGTCTCACCTAGTGTCGCATAGACACTTAATCTATTTTCTAAGTCTTTATCAAGATTGCTGACACTCTGTCTTGCACCAACAAACTCCCCCTTGTCAGTAGCTTGATAAATTTTTGGTCTTGCTTTAAATCCATTTGCTCGGGAGATTGCTGTTTTCGTTCTTGTTTCTTCAACTTTTGTTTTTGAAACAAAAAACAATCACGAATGATATGACCTTGACGACCACAAAAATAACAAGATATATAGTCAATATACACATGTGATTTCTGGATCTTATTATTTGTACAACATGTATTTGTACATTTGGAAGTAGATGCATTTCTTTGAGAACTTCTTTTTAAAATCATAACTTCTTTGATTCAAGGTTGTGATTTTGAAGACTTTTTGGTCTTGTGAGAATCCTTCATCAATATTTCTTTCTCATCCTTAATTTTTGGATTTGCCTTTAAGAGAAACCTTTTGAATTTCATTAGTAAAAATGAAATTCTCAGGTTTTACTGAAGATTTATCAATTTTTGAAATAGACATTTCACAAATTTCAACTTCACAAACTTCTACTTCAGAATCATCTTTGATAATAGAAACAGGATTTACAACTAATGGAGTTGTAGGAACAAAATCTTTGATTTCATCTTTAACGGGCATGGGAGTATAACTTGATGGAGGAGGTACAGAATTATATCCAATGCCTGTTTTAGACTTTGTATCCAGCTTTTGTGTGTGAATAATTTGATCCAAAATTAAAGAAGATGCTGAAAGATTTGATAATTTTCGTTTAAGATTCAAAATCTCACTTTGAGCATCAGAATACTCTTTTCTTTGCAAATCGATTTCAGTGATGTAGCTATCGATTGCAATTTGTTGATTTTAGATTTTAACCTTTAAATCGTAGGTTTCAACACGAGTTAACTCAAATTTATCCTCAAAACATTTTTCATTTTCTTTCAAAACTTTATTTGCTTGTTTGAGTTTTTCAATATCAGATAGCAAGCAATGATTATGATCTTGATATGTGTTGAGTTTTTAATTAACTCGTTTTTAATTTACTCAACACATTTTGAACATTGAAGTCCATAACTAACAATTCATGATAGAGGCCCATATAATTTGAATAGTGGAAACTTATGCAATACGTAACAGTATATATGTACTTGTAACCACAAAAGAAAAAGCATGTATTCTCACCCCAAAACATATCAAAGCGTTTCAAAATAGGGGCTATGAAACTGACAGTTCGAGCGTGAGCATACAGATGGATGTATACGCGTGTTGACCGGGTCTGACTCATATCCACGTCCTAAGAACACAAGGTTTCTAATTAGTTTCTCAACTAATATGGTTTGTTAGGATTTCTTAGCTAGTTAATTGAATTACTAAGTGCCGTTAAGTTTGGAATTTCTATTTAATTTACATTACGGGTAATTGTTCGAGTTGTGAACAAAATAATGGAAATATATGTATACAACATCTAAAAAATTTCCAAACTTGGTGCTAAACATGAGATATAGTTCACAAATTTTCTGTGAAAATTTGTGGATTTTTAGACATACCGATAATTTTTAATCAATTAATGTCTATAAAGTGTGATAAATATGGGAAAAATAGTAATTATTCATGAACAATTCTGAAATTTTTACTAGATCAGTTTTAACTCATTTTTAGGTTTGTGTAAAATTTTCATGTCGTTTTGAGCACTGGAACTTTGGTTCCAAACTTTATGTGTTTAAACAAGACGTAAATTGGAAAACATATCAAAACACTTCCAAAGAGTGTGAAATTTTGAGGATATTGTCATTTTCTGAGGAAAATGACACAGGAATTTTCCCATATTTTTTTGATGTCAAAAAGTATTTTTCACGAATATTTTCCCTTTTTATAGACTTTATTTGTATTAAACTAGGAAAAATACTTATGTTTATCCAAAAATTCACATTTTTATTTTCAAAGTTCTTTTCATGACATTGTCACTGAGAAAAATCATCCTCAAATTTTTAACACGTTTTATCTATTATTTTTATATTTTTCATTCATCACAACACAATTATTTACATTTTACAAGACTAAAATAATGCATGATGTTCATGCATTTTCTAAAAATACTTAATCATCAAGATAAATTCCTATCTTTTTATACTACTGAGATATACATGTTAGGAGTCTAAAATAATTTTTCTTAGATTTATAGAACACCTTAAGACCCATGAACAAGTATCACAACAAGGTGCTCACAGAAAAGTTACTGTTTGCGCATCAGTTTTTTTGTGATACATTTGGAGGTTGTAAACTCAATGGATTTGAGTGAGACCAGTGGGGTTTTAAAGGTAAGACATTAAGCTAAATTCTAGAAGAAAAATCAAAATTTTTGGACCATTATTCACTGAGTTATGGTTGTTTCAAGTAGGGTCAAAATCTGGACAGATTGCATGCATGACAAAATGATCTTTTTGGAGTGATTTCACTACCAAACGATTTTTAGACCTCATCCAAAGATTGAAGTCTTTCCTTTTATGCATGAACATGTGTTTACAGAAACATAAACATATTTTAAAATTTTAACCATTTATTCTAACAAGAACATGTAAATAAACTTTATAACATCAAAAAGTCGACTTTTTCGGTATGATTTCGGTTTGATCATGGGTTGCCCTTTTGTTTTAACACTTAAACAAGTGTAAGGGAACCTACAAACCATCAAGCCTTGTATGAGAATTTTAGCCATGAAAAAGGCATAAAATCCATGTTTTTACAAGAATCAAAGTAGGAAATTGCAAGAATGGAAGCTAGAGATGATGTTCATACCTTAGAAAGTTGGTTTAGGTGTATAAACACCTTCAAAGAGATGATTTAAGGATGGATATTCTCTGGAGTTTAGTGTGTGTTTAGAGAGTTTGTATGTGTTTTCTTGAGAGAAAGTGAGAGAGTGAAAGAGTGAAAGAGTGTATGTAATGATTTTGCATGGAATCAAAATGGGGAGTGGAGTTTCGTAAGAAAAAGAAGGGATTTGAGTGGGGGAATGGGAGGTCCGGTTTTTGGCTTTAAAAATAGAGTTTTTATTTGATTTTTTTGTCAAAATATAATTTATATTAATTGTGTTATTTATTTGTAACAAAATTGCACAAGTCTTGCACATTTCAAGGCTTTAAATTGTGTTGTTTTTATGCTTAATATTAGGGTTATAAAAATTGATGTTCTAAATTTCTAAAATACTTCAAATTTTATTTTAGATTGTTTATAATGGATATTCAAGTATTAGTTTGTCGGATTCGAGTTTCGTTTATTCGATTCGGGTCGCGTTCGCCGAGTTACGGAATTTCAGTTAATTTCGATTTTTGTGATGTTTTTGTGGTTAAAGTTTGAGTCATGAAACTTTATTTTATAAGTTTATAACATTCATCAAAATGTATTTGATTCGATCACGATTGACATTCACGAGTTACGGAATTTCCGGTTAAATTCCGATTTTTGCGATATGATAATGACTTATGAAATTTAATTTCATTTGTTTTCTTTGGCACTTTGTAACCTAATTTTGTGTTCATCACGGTCTTAAAGTCCGCTAAACAACCTCCTAGAACGTTACGCGATTTCGGTAACTTACGGTTTCGATACTTAAGGAGTCATAACCTAGACTTTTCACTAGTATTTTTGAGTGTTGTAAACATATATAGATAGACTAGGAATCTAAGTGCGTTATTGACCTGAGATTTTTGACGGTTGTCACAGAATCGACCTCAGATTTATCAGCCATAAAAGCTTGGTTGTGTGCATAAGCTGGGTTTTGTAAATTCAGAGGCCGGTTGCTTCGCCTTCTCACACTCTCTGGCAAAGTGACCATAATTTTGGCAATTATAACACCGAACCTTACTCTTGTCAAATCCCAATCCAGCTTTGGTGTTTCCAATCCTAGTACAACCTGTTCGTTGAAGAAATGTCTTTGCACGGCGGGTAAGCATAGCCATGTTCCATTTTATGTCCATTTCCTCAAGGTCATCTAGATGAATTTGATCGTAGTCTTCGTCGGTTATATCTAGAGTTGAGGTTCTGCTAGCAATGAAGCTTTCATATGATGAAAGAAAAGCTGAGAAGATTGCAGCGTGCTCTTCTATTAGCTTTGAAGATTTTGGAGATTGGGTTGATGGAACTAAAGCAGAAAACTTTGATGAGTTTGAACAATTTGAGCAGTTTATGCAGGAATTTGGCTGGGAAGGTTCTGCTGATAGATCATTTCTAGATAATAGTGCAACTCCTGTTGTAGTCCTGTTTGATACATCACTATAAAGACTTGGATCTTGAACCTAAACCTTGCCTGTAGCTGATGCGTGTATGGGCTGGAACAAATAGGAATTAGTGTGTAGGATAGATGTGTTTAACAAATTAGACCTATAATTTGCTAAACAGATTGCAAATCAAGACCTATTGATTTGAATCTGGCCAAAATCAGGAAAACATCCCAAAAATGACAATCAAAAGAATTATAACAATAATTCTAGAGAGTTTTGTTATTTTTTCTTCTTCAAAATCTGATTCCCCTCCACAAAAACGAAAATGGCAATAATGCTTACAAAATTGGTAGGTTACAAACCTCCAAGAGCCTTACAATAATGAGGACTTTTAACTACTATTAAAGACTAATTAAAACATAATAAAACCACATTATAAAACTGAAAATTCGTTCATAATTAAATGCACCATGCAAACTTTATTCCACCAAGGTTACCATGCACACTCCATGGGTCATTGAGCCCAAACCAGCTTCAAACCCAATAGTAAGCGCCAACCCATCATCCAACATCCCATCACCTTCCGGGCCTTCTTTATCCATGTATGTATCATCCCCTCCCCCTTTGAAAGGAATTGACCTCAATTCAGCAAGACCATCATCATCAAGATACGGTGAAAGATCTCCCACGTTAAAAGTAGCATGCACCCCATAATCTCCGGGTAACTCCACCTTGTATGCATTATCATTCACATGTGCAACCACCTTGTAAGGACCTTCAGCTCTTGGCATCAATTTGTTCTTACGTTTGCTTGGAAAACGCTCTTTTCTCAAGTGCACCCACACCAAATCACCATCAGCAAACACCCGAGGCTTCCTACTTTTATTGGATTTCTGTTTGTAAGTTGCATTAACAGCCTCAATACGATTACGAACTTGTTCATGTAACTTCATCATAGATTTCAGCTTAGCATCAGCATCCTTGTGAACCAACTCCTCCTTTGGCAATGGGATCAAATCTAATGGCAGGTAGGGATTAATTCCATAAACGACTTCAAACGGAGAATGACCAGTAGCATAAGTAGGAGAACGATTATAAGCAAATTCAGCATGAGCGAGCTTAACATCCCAATCTTTTTGAGTCTTGCTCACCAAACCCCGCAACAACATCCCCAAGGTCCTGTTTGTAACTTCAGTTTGGCCATCCGTTTGAGGATGATGTGATGTGCTAAACAACAACTTGGTTCCCACCTTCCTCCACAAAGTATTCCAGAAATAACTCAAAAACTTGGAATCCCGATCAGAAACAATGGTTTTGGGGATCCCATGCAAACGTACAATCTCCCGGTAATATAAATCAGCCACATTGCTAGCATCATCAGTTTTGTGACAAGCAACAAAGTGAGCCATCTTGGAAAACCTGTCAACAACAACCATAATAGCATCCTTACCCCTTTGAGTGCGAGGTAAAGCTACAATAAAATCCATGGACACATCTTCCCAAGGACGAACTGGAACTGGTAAAGGCGAGTACAAACCAGGTTTGAACGAACTTTTAGCCATATGACATGTCACACACTTACCCACAATGTTAGTTACATCCCCTAACATCTTTGGCCAAAAGAAATGCTCTTTCAACACTTCTAAAGTCTTGACCACCCCAAAATGGCCAGCCAACCCACCACCATGTGCTTCACGTATCAACAATTCACGAACAGTATGTTTCGGGACACAAAGCCGGTTCCCCTTGAAGAGAAAACCATCTTGCACCGAAAACTCCCCTTGGGCACCATTAGTACATTTCCCAAACAACTCAACAAAATCAGCGTCATCACCATAGTAATCTTTTAAAGTTTCAAAGCCCAACAAACGAACATCAAGTGTAGCAAGTAAAGCATAACGACGTGAAAGTGCATCAGCCACCACATTACTTTTACCATCCTTATATTTTGATGAAAAATGAAAGGATTGCAAAAACTCCACCCACTTAGCATGCCTTGGACTCAACTTCTGCTGCCCATTAATATACTTCAAGGATTCATGATCTGAATGCAAAATGAAATGATTCGCACGCAAATAATGACTCCAATGATCCAATGCCCTAACAATTGCATAAAATTCCTTGTCATAAGTACAATAATTCAAACGAGCACTTCCCAATTTCTCCGAAAAGTAAGCAATGGGACGTTTGGCTTGAATCAGAACAGCACCAATACCGACCCCACTTGCATCACACTCAACTTCAAAGGGTTGCGAAAAATCTGGAAGAGCCAAAATAGGAGCAGCACACAAATGCTCCTTGATTGTTTCAAACGCCTTTTGGGCATCTACCCCCCATACAAAAGCACCTTTCTTCAAACAATTAGTAATGGGACTAGTAAGAGTACTGAAATCACGAATAAAACGTCGATAAAATGAGGCCAAACCATGAAACGAACGCACTTCACTTATGTTTTTAGGACTAGGCCAGGACTTGATTGCTTCAATCTTGGTTTGATCCACGGACACCCCATCTTTGGAAACCACATAACCCAAGAACATCACCTTATCAACAAGAAATGAACACTTCTCCTGTTTTCCAAAGAGTTTTTGAGCTCTAAGGGTTTCAAAGACTTGCTTCAAATGCTTCAAATGCTTCAAATGTTCTTCCTTGTTCCTGCTATACACCAATATATCATCTAAATAAACCACAACGAACCTGCCAAGAAACAACTTCAAGACTTCATTCATCAGCCTCATAAATGTACTAGGAGCATTCGTGGGACCAAAGGGCATCACGGTCCACTCATATAACCCATGCTTGGTCTTGAAGGCTGTTTTCCACTCATCCCCTTCACGCATTCGAATCTGATGATAACCACTCCGCAAATCAATCTTTGAAAACACCACCGATCCATGGAGCTCATCTAACATATCATCCAGCCTTGGGATTGGAAAACGATATTTGATTGTAATGTTATTCACCGCCCTACTATCAACACACATTCGCCACGTTCCATCCTTCTTAGGTACAAGCAAAACAGGTACAGCACACGGGCTTAAACTTTCACGCACATAACCTCGGCTCACAAGCTCATCCACCTGTTTTTGTAACTCCTTTGTTTCCTCCGGATTACACCGATAAGCAGCCTTATTAGGCAATGGTGCTCCCGGAATAAGATCTATCTGATGTTCAATGCCACAGATAGGAGGCAAACCAGGTGGTAAGTCATCGGGAAACACATCTTGGTATTCGAGTAACAAATCAGCAATGGGGCTGCCCTCCATCAAATTCACGTTCTCTATAGAATTCTCCTTGGACACCAACAAATACACCACTTCTCCAAAATCAAGAGCTTGCTCAACCTCCCGTTCACTAGCCAACATGGTGAGATTTGGGTTCTTTTTTTGTTTGGTACTCATCGAACGAACTGTTTGTGAGGACATGGGCTTCAACACAATTTTTTTACCTTTATCCTTCAGCTCATATTCATTGCTCCTCCCCTTATGTATCACGTCCCTATCAAACTGCCAAGGACGTCCCAACAACACATGGCAAGCATCCATGGGAATCACATCACAAAGGACTTCATCTTTGTACGAACCCATAGTTAATCCAACCCTAACCTGTTTTGACACCTTCACCTTATTGCCATCATCTAACCAATGTAGTGCATATGGTTTAGGATGGGCTGTAGTGAGTAAACCCAATTTTTACACCATTTCACTAGAAGCAACATTAGTGCAACTTCCCCCATCAATAATCACGCTACACCATTTGTCTTTGATGAGACATTTGGTATGGAAAAGTTGGTCTCTTTGATCGGAATCAGCATGCACAACTTTAGTTTGTAATGTTCTAAGAACCAAAGTCGTGTCATAAGACGGTGCCTCATAACTTTCCTCCTCTTCGGAATCCTCTTTCTCTTCAAACACAAAAACGTCACCCAACCTTTCCTCTTCTTCGATCAGCTCTTCCCGGCAATCAAGGGCTTCCCTTAAAGTCACTATTCTTTTATTTGGACATGCATTTTGGAAATGTCCGAACCCTTGACACTTGAAACAACGAACCTTGGACAGGCTTGTTTCCTTGGTTGGAGTCACTATCTTAGGAGCAGCTGAAGAGCTACTTGCACCCACGTGACTAGGTGTAGTAGTTTCGGGTTTAGCCCAAGGTCTAGGCTTCATAGAATCCATATTAGAACCCCCTACATACTTTATTTTCCCCTGATTTTCCAACTTTATACACAACCCACAAAGTGTACCAAAATCATCTTATGGGTACAAATCAACAACATTTGCAATATTCGTATTCAAACCGCGCAAAAATCGAGACATTTTCTGCTCCTCCACTTCTTCTAAATCACCCATTAGTGTTAGTTTTTCAAATTCATCAATGTATTCAGCCACACTCATCTTGCCTTGTTTCAATTCAGCTATTTTTCTATAAGTGGTAATCCGGTGATTTATGGGAACAAACCTTTTTTTCAGCTTTCTTTTGAGAGAATCCCAAGAAGAAATCTTTTCTTTGCCTTCCCGTGTCCTCTTAGCCTTAAGCCCTTCGAACCACAAAGAAGCACCACCACTCAATTTCAGAATTGCGTATTTGCACCTCTTCTCATTGTCAAGTTCTTTGAAGTCAAACATACGTTCAATCTTTCTCTCCCACTCCAAATACTTTTCTGGATCTGTACCCCCAGCAAATTCAGGCAATTCGTTCACCTTAAACTCCTCCCTTGATCTTGGCTGCCCTCGTATAGGCAACCGTCGTCCTTCTTCTTGCAAGCCTCTTAAAGCCTCACGGAGTTGTTGTAGGAAATCTGGATCATCGAAATTCATGGCTCTGATACCACTAATGATGCGTGTATGGGCTGGAACAAATAGGAATTAGTGTGTAGGATAGATGTGTTTAACAAATTAGACCTATAATTTGCTAAACAGATTGCAAATCAAGACCTATTGATTTGAATCTGGCCAAAATCAGGAAAACATCCCAAAAATGACAATCAAAAGAATTATAACAATAATTCTAGAGAGTTTTGTTATTTTTTCTTCTTCAAAATCTGATTCCCCTCCACAAAAACGAAAATGGCAATAATGCCTACAAAATTGGTAGGTTACAAACCTCCAAGAGCCTTACAATAATGAGGACTTTTAACTACTATTAAAGACTAATTAAAACATAATAAAACCACATTATAAAACTGAAAATTCGTTCATAATTAAATGCACCATGCAAACTTTATTCCACCAAGGTTACCATGCACACTCCATGGGTCATTGAGCCCAAACCAGCTTCAAACCCAATAGTAAGCGCCAACCCATCATCCAACATCCCATCACCTTCCGGGCCTTCTTTATCCATGTATGTATCAGTAGCTTTCCTCTTCATGTTCATCTCGTATGCTTGTAATTTTCCGATCAGATCTTCAAGAGACCAAGTTGGCATATTTTCATTTTCTTCCATTAACATAACCTGATTATCCCACTTGCAATATCGTAATACAACTAATGTGTATAAGTTCATTATAAATCAAACAGTTTATTACCAATCAAATCATTCATGACGATGATCCCCAACATACTAGCTAGGTCCTACGAGTTAAAGTACCGATCCATAAGCCTATAACCAATACACGACTTCCATTATTTGCTTATGCCTCTCGACAAACTAGATATACGATCCTTATTTCGAAACAACGTCGACAGTTAGCGCGACTAACAATAACAGTGGTGGGTAGTCAACCCAATAGTACTATCCGTATATCCACGTGGCTAGCGTCGCCTAGCTAATAGTTATATTGTGCAAGCAAGAGGACTTCAATGCACTACATCATGTTAACTTAGGAACGTACAAAGATTCGTTTGTCATGATTACAAAACAATTTATATGTTTTTCACCCCAATTTATAAAGCATTAAAAACAGTAAAATAGGGCCTGCGAACTCACCTGGTGAGCTAGAGTGCTAGCGTTATATAAGAGTGTTTTGCCTAAAGTAGCGTCCTAGCGCCCTAAATGCATGAGGTCGTTTGTGTAAGTAGATAGCTAACCGCATCTTTAGGTTTGTAAAAGTAGATGGTTACCCGCACATCTATGTCCGTAATAGTAGGTGGCTACCCGCACACCTAGGTTTGTATAAGTAGATAGCTACCCACATATCTATGCTAGTTGTTCACTCAACTAGTAGGTTGAAAAAGTATTTCGTTTTTCGAAAAGTGTACGACCCGTTGGTGATAGTTTTGTATTTATACGTGTATGTTTCTTGAAAGTATAGTTGCTTTGTCGTTCAAGGTATATGTTAAATATTCTTACTTTCGTATCATGCATAGTTTGTAAAACTCACTTTTAAAACTTCAATCGGTTTCGTGATAGGTTTTCCCTCCAAAAGAACTTTATTTATTTATTATTATTATTATTATTTTTATTTTTTTTACATCGGCAAGTGCAAATCAGCTAAGACCAGCCAGCACAGGCCAGCCAGCTCAAGGCAGTCAACACAGGCTAGTCAGCTCAAACCAGTCAGCACAGGCCAGTCAGCACAAACAACATTTAGTCAATTTGACTTTGAACACGATTTTTGACATTATAAACCAACTTTTTAGCATTTTAAAAAGATGTAACATGTTTCTAGTCCAAAATGTGTCGTTTGAGGTTTTCACTTCTTGGTTTAAAACACTTGTTTCGTTTCTCATTTTAAAAGCCGTTTCATGCTCGTTTTGTAACTCTTTTATCATTTGAATTAGAATCTTGTTTTAACACTTTCAAATCATCCCTTTATACATATGTCCTCAACATTATGTGTTTAAACAACCCTTTTACCGTTTTTACTACCATTCTACGTCAAGATATCTAAAACATCTCACAAGGTATGTACATTACCAAATCGTACTCTTTTGGTATCCATTTTAATACAAACTTGTTCTTGATCTTTCTAAGCATGTTTTAGTTTGTTTTGAAGATATAGTTCATGAATCAATGTCTTAACATACATTTAGTTGATTTCAACACAAGAGTGAACATCTAGCATTTAGGTATCCAAAATGTAGGAAATGACAAGATCAAAATGAAGAATTTCCTTACAATGATCAAAAGGAAGAATTTCCTTACAAATGATCTTGCAAGTGGTGTTGGATATCAAGCAAGAAAGAAGGGAGGTGAAATGTGTGGATGAGAATTGAGCTAGGGAAAGGAAACGTACACAAGAAGGAGAAAGAAATTCTGCATCTTGACTTTGGTAACATGCTATCTTGCTAGCTTAGAATTAATTTCTAAACTTTGAGCTACTTGATGGTTTAGCTATGTGCTTAGTTACTTAAGTAGTGTTTAATTAGGTGTAGCAAGGTTAATTAGGGAGTTTAAAGGAGGTTGGAACATGGTTAGTAAATTCCATATTATTTGTAAATTATGGGTGCTTCGTTTAGTGAATCTCGTATTACCTTTCTTCGTTGTGTTTAATTTGAATCGTATAAGCTTGATCTAAATCTTTTGAAAGATTATGCCATAAGTCCTATCATGATAATATAAGTAAATAACTACTATTAATTAGTTTTACATTATTTAGGAAATGTTTATCACCAACGTTTGTGTTTGTCGGAATCATCCGATTTATATTGTGCAATTCTTAATAATTACTTAATCGTAATTCATCAAGCATTAAAGTAGTGCGCATCAAAATGTGCAACGTGGGCGTATGCTAGACTTATCTCAGTTTAAATCAAGTTTGATTACATTAAAGGGGGATAGCGTAAGAATGCATGATTTTAGGGTGTACGAAATGTACCGATTTTCGAGGGTTGTCACAAAAACTTTCAAGTATTAAAATCTTTGTCATTATCGAACACTTTAAAAGATTTTCAAATTCTTTTGGTACTTCTAAGCTTGACGGGAACTCATACCACAAGTATCAAACCAGCGAATTTCACATATCACAACATTGTGATACAACGATCAATTCATGATCAATTTTTTTGGCAAAATACTGCAATCTGCACATAATGTTATAGAATCCAAATATCTCCTACGATCCATCAGAGCCTGTTGGATTTACCTCGGGAGTCACCTTCCAAAATTTAGGACGCGAGGGTATATTAGGTCTAACTAAGAGGGTTAGTGGAGATTAATGTGCAAAGCAGTATACTTTCAATTATGCCAAATGAAAACGAGAGAGGAGTTGAAAAATGTGAGAGGTTGAGTGAGGCGTATGTGACAGGGTTAAAAGAAAACGAAAACCCTTACCAAACTATCTAACTTGCCGAGTTGCCACATCTACTATCGGATTTCATTAATTGATTAATGGTATTGAAGAAGACATCATGGACCCAGTGATGCAATGCACATTACCCTCCTAACCACTCAAGTACTTTTTAAAAAGTCCTTGTTTCAATTCTCTCACAAAGACTTAGCATATAATATATCGACCTATCATTTAAAGATTGTTGATATTGAAACAAGAGGACATTCAGCTCCAGTCCCTGACTTTATTTCTTGCACATATAGAGTCTAGAGCCAAATTAAACACTTTTAGCACACAAGTGTATTTTTACACTACATGTCTTTGTGACATAATGTAAGTCTAAGTGACATTGCCCGAACATTCATAGTGATACCTAAATAATGCTATTCCACAATGATTGAATGGAAATCCTACCAATGCTAACATCAATGCCAACATTCAAAGTAGGTCAGTTAATGGATTCATTTAATGTTTAAATTGATGTGCAAACTGGTAATCTATGTGATCCGGGAGTTATAGTGTTTTCAGATATTTGTTTTCCGAAAATACAAAAAACTTTTCCTTGTTTTACTCAAGTAAATAGTTGTCTTACCCAAATGGTTACAAAATTGATGTTTTACTTGAAGTTTACTATCATTTGGCGCATCATTATCCCGAGATAATTGATTTGATGGTATTTCAGTAAATCTTGTTTTCTCACATATGGTGCTTAATGAAGATTCAACATTCAACAAAATATTTTTGAAAGTTGGTGCTTACTATTCTTCCAACACCCTGGATTACACAATATTCATGATGTTCACGATGCATCATAATCATCATGAAGGGGGAGAAACTATTGAGTGTTTGAAATATGTACAAAGAAATGAAGATTTGAGATAAAGAAAATGAGTTTATTAAAAGTAAATAAAAAGAGTTGGTTGAAAATGAAGAAAAAGAGAAATGGTAATTCAAAGAATGCGAAATGCACGGATTAAATAATTGAGATTAAACGTGTAGGAACCTACATTAGGATCTCAGTACAATCGATTGAATAGAGATTGAGCGGAATTCGAATCTTTCAATGTAATATGCATACGTATGAACTAAACATGATAATCAATCACAAGATGTAAATAATTGCGTTTATATTGATTGTCAACTGAATATAAGTGATTTACAATGAGTTTCATTCAGTAGTATTCTAGATAGTTAGTTACAAATGATTGCGTTTATGTTCTATTTATAAACTACGAAACCTGCGACAATTTTTACTCCTGCGACAGTCTGCAATAATTATCGCAGTCTGTGACTGTCGCGTATGCGACAGTCATCAATTAACGCAGACATTAACAAAAATATTCTAACTTCTATTTATCTATTCAAGATGTCTGACATTTTGGCTTCTTGCACCAACAAACTCCCCCTTGTCATCAGCTTGGTTGATAAATTGACAATCTTCAGTTCCAGCCACTAGGAAGTTGACTACCAGCATGAATTCCCCTTTTCACACACAAATCTACTACCTTTTGAAACTTGATTGCTTCTGTTGATACATATCTGTGTGACAATCAGCTTGTTTAGAAATTCGCTTGATTTTGTATGTTTGCGACACTAATTGCGACTTTAACCTTAAGGTCGCAGACTTGCAAAATGCGACTTTAACCTTAAGGTCGCAGACTTGCAAAATGCGACTTTAACCTTAAGGTCGCAGGTAAAGTCGAAGGTCTAGGCTGATTAGTATAAATACAGCAGCACAATGTCATTTTGTGTAAGAGTTTTTTTTTTCATGAGAGCTTATTTGTAACACATTCAATTGAGAGAGAGTTGAGATCATTTTGTATACACTTGTAATTGTTATTGAATATCAATATACAAGAAGTTATTCACTTGATTCAATCTCGTTCATCATTCAATCAATTAAATTCGGATTCCGCAAGGTTTAGTTGATGATTCGAATTAGATCCAGATCATCCGGACTAATAGCTTCACTTCTTTCTTCAGTGCTAAATAAGATTGGATGATCCTTGAGTCTCTGCAAATCCTGTCTAGATAAGTTGATCAAGCTTATTGGATCGTAGACATATGTCGTTTCAAGTTTTTCAGACTCTCCTTTAACAAAACACTCAATTACAGCTTCTCTAGTTGTTCCATTGTAAAACCACCACTTCAGATTCTCAGTAAAGTCTATTGCTAACAAAATCTTTTACAGCGATTTTATCGGAGGATAAACAATTTTTGCCCATGGCTTTCTAGTAAGTCTACTTATTCTGTTCTTTTCTCACATTATCTTCACAAAATCTTCCCAAACTTGATCCAGATCAATTGATCATATTTAACTGACATAATCTATTGAGTTCACATCTGGGAAGAGTACTTAAATCTTTGAAGTTTTTCCTGAAATATTGAATTCCTTCTGTTTACTTTATGGCGATTAAATCATGCTCATTTTCATATTTCCAGCTTATGATCATTCCTTTGCACACATTCCGAATAATATAAAATTTCTTTTTAGTTACCGGAGATTGCTTAGATAATTTGAACCATTCTGAATGTCTTTGCTGTTTATAAGAACTTTCTGGAATTTCAATTGACTTTGCAGAAATATTTACAGATTCAGCCTCATCTTCATTGTTAGATTCAGTCTTGTCTTCTTCATCAGATTCAGGCTTGTCTTCTTCATCAGATTCAAGGTTGTCAAAATCATAATCATCAACTATTTCTTTTTTCGTCAAAATTTTAACCCTCTTCTTCTTCAACGATTTCGTCTTCATCAGTCTCATCCATAAATTCTAAATGATCAGAATCAAAATTAAGGTTTTCAATTTCTTCAATTTCTTCAAGCTCTTCAACACCCATTTCTAACATATTCATCAAAGGCACATGATTTACTTCTTTCAAGTTGTGATCAATTGAAATAGCTCTTGTATGAATAACCTCATCAAATATAACCATTTGCAGATTGGACATAAAATCTTTCTCAAGTTGTTCATCATTTGTTTGTGGATGTTTAGTCGATTTTTCAACATCACCAGCATTATAAGTAGCATCACCCTCATTTAAACCATCATCACCACCATCATAATTATCATCACCAACATCACCACCAGCATTAGTAACACCACCACCATCATTACCTCCATCATCACCTTCATCATCATTATCATCACCACCATTAGCATAATTCTCCCCCTGAACAATATGAGAAGTATTTAACTCCGTTATTTCCTTTTCTAACGCCTCAATATTTTGATCTTGAGCATCAATTCGCTGATTTTGAGCATCAATTCGAAGTTGTTGATCTTCGATAAGTTTTGATTGTGTCAGGAATGACGATTGTAATGCGGAAATCTGAGATAATAATTGAGTAACTCTTCAGCAGGTGTGGGTGTTGGTGTTGATGTAGGAATCGATGTTTGTTGAGATGAAGAAGCAGGTAATTCTCGTCTTTGACGAACAAGAGGAGGTTCAGGGACAGAATCAGCATTAGTCTCTTGTCGTATCCTCTTTTCTAGACGTGCCTGATTGATTATAGCAGTGCGATTTGCCTGACCTTGCTCTAAGCGAGTTCTCTTTTCTTGTCGTGTGAGATTAAGTGCAGTTAATTGTTGTGCTTGACTTTGCATTTGTTGACGACGAGGATGAACATGTACGAATGGATCTTCATCTTTAGAATCACTTGTTTCAGTATCATGTACATCAACTGTTGGTGGTTCATTTGCTTGAATATTTTCTTCAGGTTGAGCATCACCCAAAGGTTCTTCAGGTTGAACATCAATCAAAGGTTCGTCAGGTTGAGCATCAACCAACGGTTCTTTAGGTTGAGGTTGGACAATATCAAACCAATTATCATTTGCAGGTTCTTGATATTGTGGATTGGTAATGTAACCAAACAATGGAACAGTCGGTTGAACTGGATTTCCTTTTCCATAATTTTTACAATCTGCGAAAACCCATTTACCCATACGAGTTAACCCTTCAGTTGGAAGATTTGGAAGTAATTGATTTAGCATGAGATGTATAAATCGAGGATACATATAGAATTTGGTTGGATTATTGATCTAGGATTATTGATCCTAGATTATGTCCGAGACCATCTAATCCTCCTTTTCTTCCAGATAAGAAAACAATCGGAACATGCATAAGAAATCTCTATGATGGGCTTACTTTTGTCTTTCGATACTGGTCTGGAGAAATATCTGGATATCCAATTTTTTGTAAAAATCCTCAAATCAAAGTCGCAGGAAACACAGTTCTTGCCCCTGAATCATCTCCAAACTGTAGGATTGTTCGCACAGTATCTTCAATAATTATCACTAGCTGATTAGCAACTGTGGTAACAATTCTCAAAACATCATCCACAGTTTCACACGTTGCATTATTCCATAAATTCATTATATAATTCCAAAACATTTGAGTCTGTGCAGTTAAAGCATAAGAAATTCTTGATCTTCTTAAAAAGTTCATCATTTCAGAATAAATCTGAGCACCATCTATCGAAGTATCCAAAAGAGCAACAGTATTGTGTCGTGCTTCAAACATTTTCTTTATTCCTGCCGGTTCAGCCATCTGTATCTATAAAAGATATGGCATTTTTGCATGATAGATATGTCAAACCATAAGTTGAATATTTCATTTTTTAATCAAATGTGACAACAAAAAAAACCAATATATGCGACAGTAGCCAATTGTCGCAGAGAGCGACAGAAACAAGTTGTCGCAGAATTTGGTTGTCACATAGTCAGTTTGTCACATAGTGCAACAGAATCAAGTTGTCGCAAGAACAATACTGCGAATTGTCGCAGGAAATGCAGTAGACCATCTGTTCTTTCAATTAACCTTCATTTTCGATCGATTTTCAACAATGTATCACTACTAAAGATCGGTTAACTCATATAAAACACTTTAAATCAAGTTTAAACCTTTTTAAACCATCTAAATCTTTTTTAAAACTAAATTTTCTGTGTTTTTATGATTTTGAAACAAACCGAAGTATAAATCGAAAATAAAAATCATTACGCATGAAATCAGTAGCAGGGAATCATACCAGTTGTAGATCTAACAAAGAAGAACACGTTTCAACAGAAAAATCGTGATTTTCACCGGTTAAAAATTCGTTCAATTTGAGTTTTGAAGACTGCCGCAGAAATCGCTGGTAAATGTCGCACTTGTCTTTCGCAGGAGATTTAGAAATCTGATTTTTGTTTGTCGCAGAGTTTAACTTTTTATAGAGATACTGTTTTATGCGACAATCAGTGCAATAAACAGTTTTGAAACAAAATTCATAGGACAATTTTTAAAACACTTATAAAAATCTCACAACATAAAATGCATAATGATGAGTAATCTAAGGATAAAAATAATTGAGAAATGTGAACTATTTCCAAAAAAAAAAAATCTTTTTGTGGAAGAGATTTTTGGTTTCGTTTAGGATCATATCGGGATGAGACATGTTTTTGTGAAGAAAATCTCAAGTCTGAGTTGATTATCAGTATATATTTTCCTTTTAAACTCATGTAAACATTAATCACATTTTTCTAAACTTTTAAATGATAACAATTTTAGACCCCGCTTATAAAATAAAACTTTCATATTTTTCAAAAATAATGTAAATTATACACGTAACACCATACCTTGATTTAACCACTAATCAATGATTATATTTTGATATTTTCTCCTAAAATATAACTATTTTAAACATAACTAGC
Organism: Logfia minima; assembly: GCA_963921325.1. NCBI lineage: Eukaryota > Viridiplantae > Streptophyta > Magnoliopsida > Asterales > Asteraceae > Logfia > Logfia minima. The sequence continues at coordinate 21,231,725 of OY992769.1, forward strand.
ATCGGATCATGTCTAAGTACATTCAAATGAATAACATATATAGTTGTTTTGGACTTACAAGCACATACGGACTTACAAGCCGACAACTTTACACGTATCTTTTGTTGTTTCTTTTGAGTTTTAAGATATTAGCACACTTGATTGAAGATTGCAACGACGAACTTACATCTCAATCAAGGACTTACATGCATCAACGGTCTTACAAGCCGCAGTTATATAACTATGCCTCTTTAAACAGAATCCTATATGGCCTCATTGGCTCGTTTTGTTCAAACAGTACATATATATACATATATCTTCTTATAATCACTGGAAACTGGTGTATGTATGTTAAGGGTATGTTTTACTTATGATTTGAAAATATTTCAGTATTCATTGTAAGAATGAGAATCCACTTTGGCATCATTCAAAGAATATAAAAATGATCTATAGAAATATTTACGGAGCCTACTAATAAATCAAACAAAGTACTTAAGATTTCTATTTTTATTCAAGTTACCCTGATGTACTTTCATTTCTCAATTTTTAGAAAACCTTAAAATCTCCCCCATTTCTAAAAATGGTTTTTTTTTTTTTTTTAAAAAAAAAATGAAACAAAATAATATTTAACAAAAATTCCTAGTTACTCATCAAGTTGCATCCCAATCATTGACACAAGTTCCTCAAATCGGACTCTTGAAAAAGCTTTGGTGAAAATATCAGCATTTTGTTTAGTAGTGTCGATTTGAACTAAGGAAATTAGCTGCTTTTCCTAACAATCCCGTATAAAATGATATCGAATTTCGATATGTTTTGTTTTAGAATGTTGTATGGTATTTCGTGTTATGCAAATAACAGCTGTGTTATCAATATTAATAGGAGTTTTAGTTAGAAGTAACCTGTAGTCACGCATCTTAAGCATCCAAATAACATGGGAACAACAACTTGATGCATCAATGTATTCTGCTTACGTTGAAGACGTTGAAACAGATGTTTGTTTCTTACACTGCCATGAGACCAAATGGTTACCAAAGTACTGACATCCTCCAGTAGTGGACTTTTTATCCATATTGCAACCTCCATAATCCGAATCCGAAAAGGCTGAAAGCAGAAAATTATCATCTTTGGAATACCATAAACCCAGTGTTGGTTTTCCTTTGAGATAACAAAAAATTCTTTGCACAGCTTTAAGATGAGAAATCATTGGACGAGCTTGATATCTTGCACATCTGGATACAACGAATATTATATCCGGTCGAGATGCAGTAAGATACATTAATGAATCGATTATCCAACGGTATTCGTGTTGATCAGTATCTTCTTCTTCGAGTGAAGGTCCTAATTTGTGATTCACATCTATGGGAGTACAAACAATTTTACAATCGAGCATTTTGAACCGACTCAAAATGTCTTTAACATATTTCGATTGATGAATAAAAATGCCCTTCTCAGTTTTTTTAACTTGTAAACCCAAAAAAAGGTCAATTCTCCCGTAGAACTCATCTCATATTTTGACTTCATAATTTTCTCGAAATCTTTACAAAGATTATCATTTGTTGATCCGAAGATAATATCATCCACATAAATTTGAACAAGAAGCAAATCATCGTTAGATTTCTTGATGAAGAAAGTACTGTCAATTTACCCTCTGGTAAATCCGTTTAGAAGCAAGTGTTGAGACAATGTCTCGTACCATCCCCTAGGTGCTTGATGAAGACCCTACAAAGCTTTGTCAAGCTTGTAAACATAATCTGGAAAGTGACTAACAAAGAGAGTCGTCGGCACTTGATTAATCATTAAAGATGTATAGATTACAAATCTTTAATCTTCTTTGTGCTGGTTATTCTTCATCATATTTCTGTCTGCTGGGTGAACTGCCAGTTCTGTCTGCTGGTTGAACTGCTAGTTCTGTCTGCTGGGTGAACTAGCCATCAGCAGATCCTTTGAAATCAGCATATGATACATACATGGATAAAGAAGGCCCGAAAGGTGATTAGCTGTTAGATGAGGGGTTGGCGCTTACTATTGGGTTTGAAGCTGGTTTGGGCTCAATGACCCCCGGAGTGTGCATGGTAACCTTGGTAAATTAAAGTTTGCATGGTGCATTTTATTGTGAACGAATTTTCAGTTTCAAAATGTAGTTTTATTATGTTTTTATTAGTCTTAAATTGCAGTTAAAAGTCCCCATTATTGTAAGGCTCTTGGAGTTTTGTAACCGACAATTTTGTAGGCTTTTGTTTAGCCATTTTCAGTTGATGGAATCAGATTTCAAGAAAAAGAAAACAAAACTCTCTTGAATTATTGTTATAATTCTTTTGATTGTCATTTTGGGGCGTGTTCCTGATTTTGGCTGGATTCAAATCAATAGGTCTTGATTTGCAATCTGTTTAGCAAATTATAGGTCTAATTTGTTAAACACATATATCCTACACACTAATTCCTATTTATTCCGGTCCATACACGTATCATTTGTGGTATCAGAGCCATGAATTTCGATGATCCAGATTTCCTACAACAACTCCGTGAGGCTTTAAGAGGCTTGCAAGAAGAAGGACAAAGGCTGCCTATACGGGGGCAGCCAAGATCGAGGGAGGAGTTTAAGGTGAACGAATTGCCTGAATTTGCTGGGGGTACGGATCCAGAAAAGTATTTGGAGTGGGAGAGAAAGATTGAACGTATGTTTGACTTCAAAGAATTTGACGATGAGAAGAGGTGCAAATACGCAATTCTGAAATTGAGTGGTGGTGCTTCTTTGTGGTTCGAAGGGCTTAAGGCCAAGAGGACACGGGAAGGCAAAGAAAATATTTCGTCTTGGGATTCTCTCAAAAGAAAGCTGAAAGAAGGTTTGTTCCCATAAATCACCAGATTGCCACTTATAGAAAAATTGCTGAATTGAAACAAGGCAAGATGAGTGTGGCTGAATACATTGATGAATTTGAAAAATTAACACTAATGGGTGATTTAGAAGAAGTGGAGGAGCAGAAAATGTCTCGATTTTTGCGTGGTTTGAATACGAATATTGCAAATGTTGTTGATTTGTACCCATATGCTGATTTTGGTACACTTTGTGGGTTGTGTATAAAGTTGGAAAATCAGGGGAAAATAAAGTATGTAGGGGGTTCTAATGTGGATTCTATGAAGCCTAGACCTTGGGCTAAACCCGAAACTACTACACCTAGTCACGTGGGTGCAAGTAGCTCTTCAGTTGCTCCTAAGATAATGACTCCAACCAAGGAAACAAGCCTGTCCAAGGTTCGTTGTTTCAAGTGTCAAGGGTTTGGACATTTCCAAAATGCATGTCCAAATAAAAGAATAGTGACTTTAAGGGAAGCCCTTGATTGCCATGAAGAGCTGATCGAAGAAGAGGAAAGGTTGGGTGACATTTTTGTGTTTGGAGAGAAAGAGGAGTCCGAAGAGGAGGAAAGTTATGAGGCACCGTCTTATGACACGACTTTGGTTCTTAGAACATTACAAACTAAAATTGTGCATGCTGATTCCGATCAAAGAGACCAGCTTTTCCATACCAAATGTCTCGTCAAAGACAAGTGGTGTAGCGTGATTATTGATGGGGGAAGTTGCACTAATGTTGCTTCTAGTGAAATGGTGTCAAAATTGGGTTTACTCACTACAGCCCATCCTAAACCATATGCACTACATTGGCTAGATGATGGCAATAAGGTGAAGGTGTCAAAACAGGTTAGGGTTGGATTAACTATGGGTTCGTATAAAGATGAAATCCTTTGTGACGTGGTTCCCATGGATGCTTGCCATGTGTTGTTGGGACGTCCTTGGCAGTTTCATAGGGACGTGATACATAAGGGGAGGAGCAATTAGTATGAGCTGAAGGATAAAGGCAAAAAAATTGTGTTGAAGCCCATGTCCTCACAAACAGTTCGTTCGATAAGTACCAAACAAAAGAAAAACCCAAATCTCACCATGTTGGCTAGTGAACGGGAGGTTGAGCAAGCTCTTGATTTTGGAGAAGTGGTGTATTTGCTGGTGTCCAAGGAGAATTCTATGGAGAACGTGAATTTGACGGAGGGCAGCCCCATTGCTGATTTGTTAGTTGAATACCAAGATGTGTTTCCCGATGACTTACTACCCGGTTTGCCTCCTATCCGTGGCATTGAACATCAGATAGATCTTATTCTGGGAGCACCATTGCCTAATAAGGCTGCTTATCGGTGTAATCCAGAGGAAACAAAGGAGTTACAAAAACAGGTTGATGAGCTTGTGAGCCGAGGTTATGTGCGTGAAAGCTTAAGCCCGTGTGTTGTACCTGTTTTGCTTGTACCTAAGAAGGATGGAACGTGGCGAATGTGTGTTGATAGTAGGGCGGTGAATAACATTACCATCAAATATCGTTTTCCAATCCCAAGGCTGGATGATATGTTAGATGAGCTCCATGGATCAGTGGTGTTTTCAAAAATTGATTTGCGGAGTGGTTATCATCAGATTCGAATGCGTGAAGGGGATGAGTGGAAAACAGCCTTCAAGACCAAGCATGGGTTATATGAGTGGACCGTGATGCCCTTTGGTCTCACGAATGCTCCTAGTACGTTTATGAGGCTGATGAATGAAGTCTTGAAGTCGTTTCTGGGCAGGTTCGTTGTGGTTAATTTGGATGATATATTGGTGTATAGCAGGAACAAGGAAGAACATTTGAAGCATTTGAAGCAAGTCTTTGAAACCCTTAGAGCTCAAAAACTCTTCGGAAAACAGGAGAAGTGCTCATTTCTAGTTGATAAGGTGATGTTCTTGGGTTATGTGGTTTCCAAAGATGGGGTGTCCGTGGATCAGACCAAGATTGAAGCGATCAAATCCTGGCCTAGTCCCAAAAACATAAGTGAAGTGCGTGCGTTCGTTTCATGGTTTGGCCTCATTTTATCAACGTTTTATTCGTGATTTCAGTACTCTTACTAGTCCCATTACTAATTGTTTGAAGAAAGGTGCATTTGTATGGGGGGTAGATGCCCAAAAGGCGTCTGAAACAATCAAGGAGCATTTGTGTGCTGCTCCTATTTTGGCTCTTGCAGATTTTTCGCAACCCTTTGAAGTTGAGTGTGATGCAAGTGGAGTCGGTATTGGTGGTGTTCTGATTCAAGCCAAACGTCCAATTGCTTACTTTTCGGAGAAATTGGGAGGTGCTCGTTTGAATTATTGTACTTATGACAAGGAATTTTATGCCATTGTTAGGGCATTGGAGTCATTATTTGCGTACAAATCATTTCATTTTGCATTCAGATCATGAGTCTTTGAAGTATATTAATGGGCAGCAAAAGTTGAGTCCAAGGCATGCTAAGTGGGTGGAGTTTTTGCAATCCTTTCATTTCTCTTCGAAATATAAGGATGGTAAAAGTAATGTGGTGGCTGATGCACTCTCGTGTCGTTATGCTTTACTTGCTACACTTGATCTTCGTTTGTTGGACTTTGAAACTTTAAAAGATTACTATGGTGATGACGCTGATTTTGGTGAGTTGTTTGGGAAATGTACTAATGGTGCCCAAGGGGAGTTTTCGGTGCAAGATGGTTTTCTCTTCAAGGAAAACCGGCTTTGTGTCCCAAAACATATTGTTCGTGAATTGTTGATAGGTGAAGCACATGGTGGTGGGTTGGCCGGCCATTTTGTGGTGGTCAAGACTTTGGAAGTGTTGAAAGAGCATTTCTTTTGGCCAAAGATGTTAAGGGATGTAACTAACATTGTGGGTAAGTGTGTGACATGTCATATGGCTAAAAGTTCGTTCAAACTTGGTTTGTACTCGCCTTTACCAGTTCCAGTTCGTCCTTGGGAAGATGTGTCCATGGATTTTATTGTAGCTTTACCTCGCACTCAAAGGGGTAAGGATGCTATTATGGTTGTTGTTGACAGGTTTTCCAAGATGGCTCACTTTGTTGCGTGTCACAAAACTGATGATGCTAATAATGTGGCTGATTTATATTACCGGGAAATTGTACGTTTGCATGGGATCCCCAAAACCATTGTTTCTGATCGGGATTCCAAGTTTTTGAGTTATTTCTGGAATACTTTGTGGAGGAAGGTGGGAACCAAGTAGTTGTTTAGCACATCACATCATCCTCAAACGGATGGCCAAATTGAAGTTACAAACATGACCTTGGGGACGTTGTTGCAGGGTTTGGTGAGCAAGACTCAAAAAGATTGGGATGTTAAGCTCGCTCATGCTGAATTTGCTTATAATCTTTCTCCTACTTATGCTACTGGCCATTCTCCATTTGAAGTCGTTTATGGAATTAATCCCTACCTGCCATTAGATTTGATCCCATTGCCAAAGGAGGAGTTGGTTCACAAGGATGCTGATGCCAAGCTGAAATCTATGATGAAGTTGCATGAACAAGTTCGTAATCGTATTGAGGCTGTTAATGCAGCTTACAAACAGAAATCCAATAAAAGTAGGAAGCCTCGGGTGTTTGCTGATGGTGATTTCGTGTGGGTGCATTTGAGAAAAGAGCTTTTTCCAAGCAAACGAAAGAACAAATTGATGCCAAGAGCTGAATGTCCTTACAAGGTGGTTGCACGTGTGAATGATAATGCATACAAGGTGGAGTTACCCGGAGATTATGGGGTGCATGCTACTTTTAACGTGGGAGATCTTTCACCCTATCTTGATGATGATGGTCTTGCTGAATTGAGGTCAATTCCTTTCAAAGGGGGAGGGGATGATACATACATGGATAAAGAAGGCCCGAAAGGTGATTGGCTGTTAGATGATGGGTTGGCGCTTACTATTGGGTTTGAAGCTGGTTTGGGCTCAATGACCCATGGAGTGTGCATGGTAACCTTGGTGGATTAAAGTTTGCATGGTGCATTTTATTGTGAACGAATTTTCAGTTTCAAAATGTAGTTTTATTATGTTTTTATTAGTCTTAAATTGTAGTTAAAAGTCCCCATTATTGTAAGGCTCTTGGAGTTTTGTAACCGACAATTTTGTAGGCTTTTGTTTAGCCATTTTCAGTTGATGGAATCAGATTTCAAGAAAAAGAAAACAAACTCTCTTGAATTATTGTTATAATTCTTTTGATTGTCATTTTGGGACGTGTTCATGATTTTGGCTGGATTCAAATCAATAGGTCTTGATTTGCAATCTGTTTAGCAAATTATAGGTCTAATTTGTTAAACACATATATCCTACACACTAATTCCTATTTATTCCGGTCCATACACGTATCAGCATACAAATGACTTAGCTTATCTTTGAAGAACACCTTTGCTGGATGAATAATACCATAACCATGATGGTAACTAAGAGTTGTTGTCATTATAAAATCATCACAGAAAGGATCATGACTTAACAATCTCCCCTTATTTGATGATGACAAAACCTTAGAACTTGCCAACATACAAATGACTTATAAAAGTTCAATTTTACATATTACTGAGAACTGAATAATTACATGTCCCTTGTTTGTTTTAAATGGGATCTTTTAGAGAAGATTGTATCACATCTTTTAGACAGAAGTATCAATTCACATAATCATATATCTTGAAAATTATGAAGTTACAAGATTGATAACTTAATGACAGAAGTTTGGTAGAGTGAAATACAAACACACTATCTAGATAAACACGTTGTCTTCAGAACTCTTCTTCTTCTTCTTCTTCCTTCACAGCACATAACATTCCTGGACCATCAGGATCTAGTCCTCTTCTAATCATTTCCTTGACAATCTCTCTTGAATACATACCAGCACCAGCAGCCAGTAATGCCATCGACCTCAAATTGATTAAATGTTGAATATTGTCCATACCCAGTTCTGAGAAACCTCAATATATTACCATCTTGGTAATAAATGCCATGTTCAGGGTATTCAGTTGCAAACCCATGATATATTTGAACTCCAATTGGTGGGTCAGTATTACCTGGAATGGAATAGGGTAAAGGAGGAAACTTGATATTGGGAACAGGAGCAGCATTTACACCCATGAGTTGGTCAATGTTGATTTTCTTCATAACCTGACCTTGGGCTGGTTGAGTAGAGCCTTCTTCAACAATTCTAGCCTTCTTCTGCTTGGATTTTGCACTAGGTTTAAATACATCCCTTTTTGGTGTACCTTCCAATCTGGATGCCTTGTTGAATAGCTCTTGCAGTCTTTTCATGACTGCATCCCTTGTAACTCCACTTCTGGCCTGATGGTATTCTTGTATCTCCAACCATTCAGAAAAGCCAAAGTTGTACAGATTGATTAGTCTAACATTTTCCACTGTGTCATCTGATCTAGTAATGTTAATCACTTCATTAGTGCATCTCTTTACTTTCACAATTTTTGCTGAAAGTTTCCTTCTCTTGGCACAATCTTTGTATCTTTCCAGCTCTCTGTGAAGATAAAAGCTATCAACAATGTTTGTTGATCTTGGTTGAGGTTCATGAACACTTTTAGTTTCAACTCCTTTTTCTCTTGCTTCTGTCTTCTTAGCTTATTCAATCAGCTTTACTCTTTCAAAAGCTATTGCCTGTGACTTCTCAGCTGGAACAACCTTAGAAACAACTCTGAAAGCTGGCTTCTCCTTAAGGGCTTGAACATTTTCTGCTTTGGCTACCCTTTTTGCAGCAACTTCATTTTTCTTGATTGTTCTTTCTTTCTCTTTCTCAGCATTGAGATCACTGAGATAAGCTTCAACAGATTCAAACCCAAAGCTTTTAGCTTCTGCAAGACAAATTTCTTCTTCTGTTTGCTCTTTCTCAATACTAGCAATGGACCTTTATTCTTCTAGAGACATATTCAGCTGCCATGCAGAGATGGACTCTTCTTGGTCCTCTGGTCTAATGCTACTTCTAACATGCTGAATGTAAGCATCAAGTTTGAGCTGATTTGCAGTCTTAAGCTCTTCAACAGTAATACCTAGTTGTAATGCTTCTCTGAACAAAGCTTTATCTTCATCTGGCATACCTTATGGATATTCAAATCTTGTTGGCTTGGGTTTCTTCTTCTTTGATGGTTCATCTTATACAGCAGGTTGTTTTTTAGGATTTTTGAATGGATGAATAATTGGTTCTCCTGTTTGCTGGTTAGAAGGCATCTGGGCACTTCGTGAACTAGAAGTCCCATGTACATTAACTATTGGTGTGTTATCATGAGCTGGACGCAGACTTGCAAAATGCGACTTTAACCTTAAGGTCGCAGGTAAAGTCGCAGGTCTAGGCTGATTAGTATAAATACAGCAGCACAATGTCATTTTGTGTTAGAGTTTTTCGTGAGAGCTTATTTGTAACAGATTTAGTTGAGAGAGAGTTGAGATCATTTGTATACACTTGTAATCGTTATTGAATATCAATATACAAGAAGTTATTCACTTGATTCAATCTCGTTCATCACATATATCAATTAAATTCGGATTCTGCACGGTTTAATTGATGATCCGAATTAGATCCAGAGCATCCGGACTAACATTTGCTTTACTTTCAACAACTTCAACATCATCATCATCACTTCTCAATTTTCTGGCAGCACCACTACCAATAACATACTCATCATCCTCAGAGTCAACAACATACTTTGACTTCTTGATATTCTTTCTTGGGATGATCTTGATTCTCTTTGATCTTTGCTTGGTTGGAACAGCTGCTGGTTTGACTCTTTGATTTGCTCCCCCTCAGATGAGGATGAGCTTGTTTTAACACATGAACTGCCACCAGCTACCATCTTCTTAATCTTTTCACTCCTGATCTCATACCTTCTTCTTTTTGAATCTTCAAGTTTCTTTTCAAAAGCTTGATCTCTCTTCTTCTTCTTTGCTTTATATTTCTCCCTATTCCTCTTCAGACTTGACTCAGTTGTCTCAGATCTATCTAGATCGGACTTTTGCTCCCCCTCAGATGTGACTTTACTCTTCTCATTCTTCTCCCCCTTTTTGCCATCAGCAACAAGGATAGATGCAGCAGTAGGAGCAGGTGGTTGAGTATGCAGAGGGGTTAGATAATGAGAGAGAATCTCTTTAAGCAGCCTTTCTTGATTTTGAAAATTAGCTTCCCTAATGAAGTTCTGGACAGCTAATGACTGAGTAAACTTCTCAAAAGTAGCAACATTGGTAGCCTAAGCTTGTTAAAGATTTTTAAGCTCGGAAAAGAGCTTTGATCTTTCTTCAGGCTGAATAAAATTAGCTTTGAGATCTGTGTTCTCTTCTTTAATGCTTCATTTTCTTTCTTCAAACTTTTCAACTGATGCAATAAGTCCTCATGATCGTGATGAATGATCATAGTTTGGTCAAACTCCTTGGACTTTTGCTTGAGTTCATCCATTTCTTTATGCAATCTCTTCAGAAATTCCAATAACTTTAATTGATTGGCAGCAGAGAAAGAATCCTGCCTTAATTCTTCTAATGCAGTTTACAAAATCTGAATGAGCTACTTCATCAGCATGAACAAGCTTCGTAAATCGTGAAACAAATTCTTGGAGGGCAGTGGTATATTCAGTAACCATCTTGTCAACATTTGACATGAGTTTACCAATATCATTGAATTTGGATTCCAGAATCGGAATCAAGACTGCCATGACAAGCTTAACAATGTCATCCATAAATGGTGCAGCATTGGAGGTGGAAGGTATATTAGCAGTGAATCGTTGATGTGAAGTATCCCTGATGTCTACTGGTTGATCATGAGGAGGTGAATCTAGAATATCTATATGAACTGGTGAATCATCAGGAGGGATATCCAGAATTTCTTCATCTTCTTCATCCTCGGGTTGTAGATTCTGAACATCTTCATCATCAGATGGAATGTAAACCTTATCAACAGAGAATGAGTATAGAGTATGCTTGAGAATCTCTGTTGCAGCAGGGTGAATGAAGGATATGATTGGAACAGTCGGAGATGGTTGTGGTTCCTCAGATGAAGCCTGTGATCTGACTTCATCATCATTGGAAACAGAGAGTGATGCCTGTAAGTGCAGCTGTGTATCTGCTGACTCATTGACAGCATGTGCAGACTCAGATTGTGTAAGAGGTATTGACTGAGTGGTGGTATATGCGAGACCTGGTTAAACCTGTGTTAGGTTCTCAATATCTAACTCCTGAGAGCTGACATTGGTAGATGTGGTTTACCTTTGTAAGATGTCAACATTTCGAGATGTTGACAAATGTTCAGGTTCTGTGGGTTGACTCACTGACTCAGTATGAGGTGAGATGTCCCTCTTGCTTTCAATGGACTTCACCTTTCGAGAGGTTGATCTAGATAACGGCTTATCTCTTTTCAACAATGTATCTTTTCGAGAAGATACATCTGAGCTGGTTGTGGGTTGATCAAGAGCTTGGGTTGACTTCACACGAACAGAAGTCAAGCCAGCCTTGGGCGCTTTTGACATTGCCTTTTTGGCATATGCCTTAAGTGGTTGAGTGTCAGGTTTCACTTTGGTACTCTTCTAAAACATTTGAGTGTGGGTTTGATCATCCTGTGCTGGCTGTGAAGCCTGCTCAGGAGTGGTTGAAGATTGAGATTTTGAAAACTTAGTGGTGGATGCTGGGTTAGAAGAAGTGGATTTACTTAACTTCTTAGCATCCCTTTTTGAAATTTGAGAGGAAGAAGATGATTTAGTATCCATACCTGAGGTCTTGGTAGACTTAATCTCTAGTACAGTGTTGATACATGTACAGTGTCAGAAAACTTGATTATAAGACTTAGACATCAGAACTTTTGTTTATGCGACTTTAATGTGTGATCTTATGTTTAGTGTCGCGTATGCGACTTTATAGTTATAGTCGCAGGTTTAGTTAGTGTCGCGTAGTATGTCTATAAATAGGCTGTTTTCGTTCGTCATTTGTACGCAACTAAATATCTAGATTTGAGAGAGATTTGTTGTCACTTGCATTGTAATCATTCCTGTACTGGTTCAATCAATTGAGAATAAATAGAAATCGATTATTTACATCACGCGTTCAATTTACATTCGGTTTATGCATATAATCACAGGATTCCGCACTTGATTATATGATTTTGTAATCTGATCAGTTAGACATGGCGACCTACATGTGGTATCAGAGCTGATTTAGGTTTTACAATCATGTACTGAATGAATTGAGCGTTTGAATATTTGGTTATGTGAAGAATATCAAATTCGTTTGATTGTGATTGTTTGGGAATGCTGTGATTGAAGAATTGATTTCTGAAGACTATTTAGCTTTAATTCTATCGATTACACGATGTAATTCAAGGATTGAAGCTCAAATTACTTGATCACAGAGTGACATCACATTCGGATTGTACGGACTTTGATAATTTTCAAATTTTGGTGATTGAAGACTGATGAATATGACTCAGAGTGTTTCGTTTTGAACAGTATATCTGTTTTCATCAAGTGATTGAATCAAATTCAAGTTTGAATTTGATTTCAAATTTGGACATATTTCAGTTGAAGGTTGTTTCTGCAATTTTAAGCTTCTGCGAACTTACTACAGTCGCTGTGTATTGCTTAGGAGTACTTACATACTACTTACATACTCTGGTACAATCAATTCAAGCTTTAAACTCGTATTTCATCAAATTTTTAAAAGTCTCAGTACGCTTTGCGACTTTATCTTAAAGTCGCACCTGCGAACTTAACTATAAGATCGCATACTTGTTTTTCTTGCAATCTTAGTCTGAGACTGTATCTGTGCGATTTTATTTGAGCGAACTTATCATCAGACTTTGTTCTGCGATTTTATTTGTGCGACTTTATTATCAGACTTAGCGAACTTGATAAGTTCGCATATTCTTAAGTTCGCACAGTAAGTTCGCTTGACTAAATCTTTGAGACTTTATCATTTTTAAATCAAATTAATTTCAATTGGTATAAAAAGGAAAAATGATGTCTTATAATATGAGTGCGATGATTAAATTTGATAATGAAAGCGGTACGCCTAATAAACCACCCAGATTCCTAAAACCAAGTGATTATGCTAACTGGAGATATCGTTTTGAGAATTACATTGCTTTTAATGATCCAGAGTTGCTAGTATACTTGACAAAGAAGTATGTAGCACCTATGGTTGAAGGAACTGGAACTGAAAGAGTTGGTAGTCACGTAAAGACTATAGACTTGATGACACCAGATGAGAAGAAGGATTATGAGAAAGAGAAGAAAGCGTATGCAGCCATTACGATGTGTCTGAATTGTGAAGTTATGATGCTGTTTAAAAAGAAGCAGACAACGTTTGAGTTATGGGAAGCCATTGCTACTAGGTTTGGAGGCAATGATCAGTATAAGCAAAGTCGTCAGGAATTGCTTAAGAAACAATTTGATTTGTTTTCCCAGCTTCAGAACGAAACATTTGATGATTTGCTTTCTAGGTTTTCTCTTCTGATTTGTGAACTTCGAGAAGTAGATGTAACCATGGCTGATATTGTGGTTAACAAGAAACTACTTCACTCTTTGCCTAAAAAGTGGGAAGTCAGGGTTATGCTACTAGAAGAAAATACCTACTTGTCTGACTGGTCATTAGATGAGCTGATTGGGAAGCTTCAAGCATATGAACTTGATATGTAGACTAGAGAAACAAGGGTAAACATTGTACAGGATCCAAGTTTATACAGTGATATCTCTGCCAAGGAAACAGGTGGAATCGCATTGTTATCGGGATTGGACATACCAACTGAGAAACAGGAAGTTAACATTAATTCTTGTGCTAATTGTGTTCAATGTTCGAACAAAACTTCTTTTATTCCACAGGTAAATACAACTTCAACTTCAAAAGCAGTGGAAGATCATCTTGGTGTCTTTCATGCTTTTCTGAGCTCATATGAAAGTTTTCTGTCCGGAACTGCTATGAATCTTGATCTTACTGAAGAAGATTATGATCAGATTCATCCGGATGATTTGGAGGAAATGGATTTGAAATGGAATATGGCTATGCTGACCAGACGAGTGAAAAAGTTTTTACAAAGAACTGGTCGAGCACAAGTTGGAAATAATTCAAAGCAAGGACTTGGTTTTGATAAGAGTAAAGTTAGATGTTATAAGTGTCAGAATCTTGGTCATTTCGCACGTGAATGTGAAAAGGCTAAGCAACCTGCTTTAGGATATACCAAGCCTAGTCCATCAAGGTCTTATTCTAGCAACAACAATTCAACACAGCAAGATAATGGCAAAAGTTCAGCTGCTCTAGTGTCTACTACTGATCATCATTATGACTGGAGTAATCATGCTGAAGAAGCTGCTTATTCACCAAATCAATTTGCATTCATGGCTGACATAACTGAGGTCGATTCAGAACCATTTAAGACTGCTTGCTTATCTTGTATTGATATTCAATCAAAGCTCAAATTATATCAAGAACAAAATCAAAATCTGTTAAATGACATTGAAAAGCTTAAATTTGCAAAAAGAGTTTTGAAAACAAACGAAAAATTATATGAAGAAAGATCTAAGTCTTCATATGATGAAATTCAATTGTTGAAAAACAAAATTTTGAATCAACAAGCTACTATAAATGTCTATCTAACGGAAATGGATTCTCAAAAGAAAGAATTGGCTGAACATCAAAGTGAAATCTTGATGTATAAACGTAAATTTTCAAACCTTGCAGCCTCTTCCATGGTTCTTGATACAATTTTGAATGCACAGAATAAAGATACAAAATCTAAGTCTGGCATTGGGTATCATAATGTTCCTCCTCCAAAAGTTTATACTCAAATGCCAGCTACATTTGAAATTCAAGAAGTTGTATCTTCGAAAGATTCTGTTATTGAACAAAATGTTGATCCAGATGCTCCTATTAGTATTGAAGAGGAATTTGATGAGCCTGTGATTGTGAAGACTAATATCAAACCAGAAAATCATATCATTACAACTGAATTGATGATATATACTTTTCAAAAATAAATTCTCAAAAGGATTTGAAAAAGGTTGACAAACAAACAAAAGAGGTTGATAAAAAGCTGAAAAAGTCTCAGAAAAGGTTAACAAAGGTTGATAAAGTCTTACCATCTAAGACTACAGATTCACAATCATGCTCATCTAAATCTTCTAATCCAAAAGCATTGAAAATCAATACTCAAATAGCAAAACCAAAGGTTTGTGCTAAGTCAAAAAATGCGAAGGTTATCAAAGATAAATCAAAAACATCTTCACATTCTCCGAAATGTACTCATTCATGCTGTTTTTCTAATAGACCTATGCAATCTTGTACTTCCAAGGCTACTTATGAGTATAGGTCATGTTACTATTGTGGTGTTCGAGGTCACATTGTTAGAAACTGTTTGTGGTTTTATAAACAAGATTTGGAGAAAATTAAGTTGAAAAAGTTTAATCGAAAATCTTTCATAGCATCTGCTATATCTTCAAATTTTAATGAGAAATCAAAGAGTGATGTGTCAAAATCTGATAACATCATAATTACCAAACCAGTTTCTAAAACAGCAAAAGTTTGGAGGGTGAAAGAATTGGTCAAGGAAGCAAATGCTTCAACCAATGCAACTGGACGACCCAAGGCCATTACCGCTTGGGGGTCCCTTTCAAACTAATATTATAATTGTTTGTGCTTGAACATACCCGAAGAATGCAAGATAACATTTGGTACGTCGACAGCGGGTGTTCCAGGCACATGACTGGAAACTTATCTTTATTGAAGGATGTTAAGTCCATAAATGGAGGATATGTTTCTTTTGCCGGTGATAAAGGTGGTCACATTTCAAAAGAAGGAACAGTTGCAAATGATTCACTAAGTTTTGAGAAGGTTTAGTTTTGTGAACAGTTGCAGCACAATCATCTAAGCGTGTCTCAAGTATGTGATAAGAAGTACGTCACAGCTTTCACTGATAAGGAATGTATGATTCTCAAGCCTGGATTCGTTATTCCAGAAAAGTGGATAATAATGAGAGCTCCACGTCGCAAGGATCTTTATGCTCTCGACATGAGAACTGTTTCAGTGTCTCTAGATCTTACATGTCTGCTAACAAAAGCATCTGAACGAAATTCTCTTCTCTGGCACCGTAAAATGGGACACATTCATTTTCAGAAAATGAATTGTTTGATTAAACATGATCTTATGGAAAGAGATCCTAGACAAACTTTTTCTATTACGGATCATTGTATTTCATGTCAAAAAGGTAAACAGGTGAAGAAGTCTCATTCGTCAAAGAAAGTTAATTCTATTCAGGCTCCTTTGGAACTTTTGCATATGGATCTTTTCGGTCCTATCAATGTCAGAAGTCTCGCTGGAAAATCATATTGTTTGGTGGTCACAGACGATTATTCTCGATTCTCTTGGGTTTACTTTCTTAAATCTAAGGATGAAACTTCGGAAATTTTGAAGTTTCTGTCATTAAATTGGAGAATTTGTGTGGATTATAGATAAAGATGCTCAGAAGTGATAATGGCACGGAGTTCAAGAATCACAATTTAGAATTATTCTGCTTACAAAAAGGTA
This sequence comes from Logfia minima, assembly GCA_963921325.1. Classification (NCBI taxonomy): domain Eukaryota; kingdom Viridiplantae; phylum Streptophyta; class Magnoliopsida; order Asterales; family Asteraceae; genus Logfia; species Logfia minima. The sequence continues at coordinate 21,248,062 of OY992769.1, forward strand.
CACATCATCAGTTTAGTGCTTCGAGAACCCCGCAACAAAACGGGGTAGCTAAAAGGAAAAATCGAACTCTCATTGAAGCTGCCAGGACCATGCTATCAGATTCTAAATTGCCTATTACTTTTTGGGCTGAAGCGGTCAATACGGCATGTTTTGTGCTTAATAGAGTGTTGACGGTTAAGAAATAGCAAAAGACATGTTACGAGTTGTTTAATAATCGGAAACCAAATTTAAGGTTTTTGGAACCATTCGGTTGTCCATGTACTTTCTTGAAAACCAAAGATTTATCAAAGTTTGGTGAAAAATCCAGTGATGGATATTTTCTTGGCTACTCAGTCAACTCTCCAAATAAACGTGTTTTCAATAAAACTATTGGTCGTATTGAAGAACATTTTAAGGTTGAATGTTTTCAACATTTGGATTCTCCTCAAGGCATAGGACCGGACTGGTTATTTGATTATGATTTATGATTCAAATCATTCAAAATCCCTGAAGCTGTTGATGGGGTTATTGAACTATTTTATGAACAAAATGTTTCGTCTAGAACAAGTGATATTGCTTCGACATCTTCTGCACCACCACCTGTTGCTGCTGACACTACTGATGATCAAATGGCGAATGACAATGAAGAAAATTTTCAGGAGACCTTGTCTGAATTAGAAACTTCTTCATTGGATGCAAGTACTCATGATGATCTTATTGAAGAAACTTTAACAAACATTGATTCCACAATTGATTCCAAATGTACCTAATCTTCGGGTGCATTCGAGACTGTCTTCAGAAAATATTATTGGAAACTTACAAGACGGCGTACAGACTCATAATCATATTCAACAAAGCTTAATTGCTAGTTTGGAGTCTTGTTTCTTATCACAAATTGAACCCAAAAATATAAAAATGGCTTTACAAGAGCCATCATGGGTTGAGGCTATGCAGGAAGAACTACAACAGTTCGTCAAGATGAATGTTTGGACCCTAGTCAAGCTACCTAAGGGTGTTCACTCGATTGGTACTCGCTGGGTGTTTCGAACGAAAAAGGATGATCGCGGAGTTATTGTGAGAAATAAAGCCAGACTTGTAGTTCAGGGCTTCACTCAAATTGAAGGCCTTGACTATGACGAAGTCTTTGCTCCGGTTGCACGTCTTGAATCCATTCGCATATTTCTTGCGTATGCGGCATTTAAAAGATTCAAAGTGTACCAGCTAGATGTAAAAAGCGCATTTCTGTATGGAAAAGTCCATGAAGAAGTATATGTATGTCAACCTCCAGGTTTTGAAGACGATCAATTTCTAGATTATGTCTATAAGCTTGACAAAGCCTTATATGGTCTTCATCAAGCACCAAGAGCATCGTATGAGATTTTGTCTCAACATTTTGCTTCATAATGGTTTTTCAAGAGGACAGATTGACAGTACCCTCTTCATAAAGAAGTCTAAGGATGATTTGCTTCTTGTGCAAATATATGTAGACGACATTATTTTCGGGTCGGCTGATGACAAACTTTGTAAAGAGTTTGAAATAATCAAGAAGTCAAATTTCGAAATGAGTTTTATGGGAGAATTGAATTTCTTTTTAGGTTTACAAGTTAAACAGACTGAGACGGGAATCTTTATCCCCATTCAAAATATGTGAATGACATTTTGAGCAGATTCAAAATGGTTGATTGCAAAGTTGCTGGAACTCCCATAGAAGTAAATCACAAATTAGGACCTTGTCCTAAGGAAGAAGATACGAACCAACATAAATACCGATCAATCATTGGTTCTTTAATGTATCTTACTGCGTCTCGACCCGACATAATGTTCGCCGTCTCTATTTGTTCACGTTATCAAGCATGTCCGAAAACTTCTCATCTACGAGCTGCAAAACGGATCTTTTGCTATCTTAAGGGCAAAACATCACTTGGTTTGTGGTATCCTCATGATGCAGATTTTCAGCTCTCGGCTTTTTCTGATTCGAACTATGGGGGATGTAATATGGACAAGAAGTCTACAACAGGAGGCTGTCAGTATCTGGGAAACCGACTCGTCTCATGGCAATGCAAAAAGCAGTCAACTGTTTCTACTTCATCTGCTGAAGCTGAATACATCGCTGCTTCGAGCTACTGTTCACAGGTTTTGTGGATTCAGCACCAAATGAGGGATTACGGTTTACTTCTTACTAAAACTCCTATCCATATTGATAATACTGCTGCTATTTCCATAACACGTAATCCCGTACAACATTCAAAAACAAAACATATCGAAATTCGATATCATTTTATACGGGATTGTTATGAAAAGCAACTGATCTCCCTTATTCAAATTGATACTTTAAAACAAAACGCTGATATTTTTACAAAGGCTTTTCTAAAAAATCGCTTCGAGGAACTTGTTAAAATGATTGGGATGCGAGATCTTGAACTTGATTTAAAATTGACTTAGATCAATTTTTCCTTATATTAATTTTTCTTGTTCTTAAAAAAAAAAAAAAAAAAAAAAAAAAAAAACGATTTTTAAGAAAAGGGGGGGATTTTATTTGTAAAAATCAGGGAAATGATAGTACAACAGGGAAATGTGAATAAAAATGGAATATCTTAAGTAATTTGTTTGATATATCAGTAGGCTCGTGTTAATAATTTTGAATCTTAATTTCTGATTTTTAAATAAAAAACATCCGGGTCTACATTTTGAAAATTATGACTGAATTATTTTTCAAATTAGAAAATAAAGTATATTCTTAACATTCACACGCCAATTTTCATTGATTATACCAAATGAGATATATATATATATATAAATTTGAACAAAAAGAGCCAATGAGGCCATATAGGTCGATACTTTGAGAAGCATAGTATGTAGCTGGGGCATGTAAGACCGTTGTTGCATGTAAGTCCTAAACGGCTACTTACGTACTTGATTCTGAACATAAGTCTGTTGTTGCAGTTCTTAATCAGGTGTGCTAAAAATCTTAAAAGTCAAAAGATACGAGAAATCGTACATATTAGTATTATCCTATTTTGCTTTTTGGAGAAATGTTTGAATGCACAGTATATAGTTGTCGGCTAGTGAGTCCGTATGTGCATGTAAGTCCAAAACAACTATGTACGTTATTCACTTGAGTGTGCTCAGACAGGACTGCTAGTTATGTTCAAAAGTAGATATATATGATTAGGAAAAATATTTCAAAAGGTGTGATCATTGGTTAGTGGTAAATCAGATGTGATGTTCAGATTATAATTTTCAGAAATTTTTGAAAAATATGATGGTTTTATTTTTGAAATGCAAAGATCTTGTTTGTTATCTTTTAAAAATTAGAAAATTTGTTTTATAAATGTTTACAGTGAGCTTATAAATTAATTAATGATAAATCAAACTTAGAACTTTTGATGATCTTGATAAAAACATGTTTCATACTGATTTGATCCTTAATCAGATATAAATCTCCTTCATAAAAAGATTTCTTTTAGTTTGTATTTTGTATTCTATGTTATTTTTGATCAAAAGTCGTTTACAGTCTTGTTTAAGAAACGCATCAGGAAAATGAAAAGTTCAAAGTGATAAAAGTTTCACAAGTTATAGTCTGCGATTTTATTTATGCGATTTTATCAGTAAGTTCGCGTGTGCGACTTTAAAGATAAGTTCGCAAAAGTTGATTAAGTATAAATACTTAACCCTCGCGACTGAATCTTAATCAATTGTGATTAACCTTGTGCGAACTTGTCTGCGACTTTGCTCCAGCGATTAAGCGACTTTATTGAAAATTCAAAATTTTCAAAGTTTAAACCGTTGAAATCAATTGCAACTTGTTTCTATTTGTGCGGTTTTATCAGATTGAGTTAAGGTATTCATTTTAATCTCTATTTCATTGTATTTTGTGATTTTTGGATTGAAACTCTTTCGGTTTAGGGTTTTTCAAACATGACGTCATAAAAATTGTTAGAAATACTGATTAAACTGTATACACGTTGATTACATTTGATGAATGCGGTCTGGACATAACAATTTTGCGATAAATTATAAGTTTTTGTTGTGATTCGTACTTAAATTTAAAATTAACTGCGCGTCACGCGAACCTAGTCTGCGAACTTAGTCTGAGAACTTAGTCCGCGAACTTATAATTGAAAGCTTTCTGCGACTTTAAATTTAAAAGACTCTACGCGAACTGAATAAGAGACTTTATCATGCGAACTTGTTCTGAGACTTTAGTCTGAACTTTGTTATGCGATTTTAGTCTTAAAATTATCATGCGAACTTTGAGTGAGACTTTACCTGCGAACTTAGGATGAGACTTTAATTAGAGACTTTGTTTTGAGACTTTAATTAAGAGACTTTAAGTCGGTCATGATATTTTGATTCTGAGTCTTTTAACTATTGAACTTAACATATCTATCGTGCAAATGAGCCTTTGGAAGTGGGTACTAGTGAACCACTAAAGGAGTAAGTTCAAGTTTCAAGTGATTCTAGTGAATCAAGTGATAGTTCAAGGGAATCCAGTGATGATTCAGAAGAAGCTATAGAGAGAATAAGACTTGAACAAGAGAGAAATGCTAGAAGAGAAAGACTACAAAAAGGCAGTACTAAAAGATTAGCTCAACTTCAACGAGCTCGTCAAGAAAAGAGGGCACTTGTAGAGGAAGTTGCTGATGCTGATTATGTTCCTGAAGAACCACCTCGTACAACGCCAAGACGACAAGCTCAAAGTTCTACTGCTCAAGTACAAATCACACAACCAATTCAATCTTCACAACAACCGTCATCTCAATCTACTCCAACTCAACAAGATACATCTTCTGCACCAGTGTTAATGTCACAGTTGTTAACAATAATGGAAGAACTGAAAACTTCCTTTGTGGAGCAATCAAAGATTATTGAAAAACAACAAGCTCAACTTGATTCTCATGCTAAACTGATTGCAACTCAACAAGCTATGATCAATGCTCAATCTGAAAGGATTACTGAGTTAGAAAAAGAGCGAGAACAACATCAAAATTCTGTTGTTCAGGGGGAGAATCAGTCAACTGAAGAAGAAGAAGAAGAAGAAGAAGAAAAAGAAGATAAAGATGATGAAAAGGATGACTCTTCTGATGATGATTCGGATAATGATGATTCTGATAAAGGAGATGGTAGAGCACAACCACAAATGGAAAACACAGAATCTAAAGCTGCTGATGAACAACAAGAATTTGTGAATGAACAACAACAGTCTGAGCAAATAAGAGAACAGAACTTACAAATGGTCATATTTACTGGACCAAGTGATGAAAGCTTGAAAGAGGGAGAAGACTTTCTAAATGTTGAACCGTTTTCGGTATCATTCAATTTTGAAGAAAATATGATTCCTATGATAGAGTATTTGGAAAGAGAAGCTGCTGGGATTAATCAGGATGATTCAGAAGAAATAGTGTCTGAAGAACTACCTTATGAAATTCCAAGTGATAACGAGAATGTTGAATATGAAAGTGTTGAAAATTAAGATGAAATGTGTGATGATTTTGTCTTTGAAAGAAATGATCAAGCTGATGAAGATAGTGATGATAGTGAAGAGATGGACGAAGAGATAGAAGCTAAGGCAAATCCTGAAGTTCCAGAATGTTCAAGTTCTAAACATTCGGAATGGTTCAGTGTACCGACACATGCACCAATGATTAAGAAGAAGCTTTACAAAGTAAACAGTGAGTGTAATGGTCAGATAATAAGCTGGAAGTATGATGAAGACTTGAATATGATTGTGGTAAAGAGAACTGGTGGATCACAATATTTTAAGCGAAGTTTTAAAGATTTGAGTACTCTTCCAAAGTGTGAAAGACATAAATTAGCTCAGCTAAACATCATTAACCACTCAGGATCAAGCATGGGCAGATATATTGAAAGTAACGTCCAAAAAGAAGTGAGATGTGGATTTAACCTGATGAAGCCTACTCTTGGAAAAAGAAAGATATACAAGAAGAAGATTAGTGAGTTTACAAATAAACCTTGGGTAAGAATAGTTTATCCTCCGGTCAAAGCGTTAAAGAAAATTCCATTGGAAAAGCTGCTGATTAACTTTGCTGGAAAATTAAAGTGGTGGTATTACAACGGAACTACTGGAGAAGCGTGCATTGAAATTTTCAAAGATGAACAAAAAGAAAAGGTTGAACAAGTCTTTGTTTATGATCCGATTAGCTTAATCAATCTCTCAACACAAGACTTACTGGTGCTCATAGATAATCATATAATGTTCAACAAGAATGAAGAAAAGGAAGCCTTAAAGTTTCAAAATGTGGTGAAAGTGTGCATAAGAAATGGAATTTGCGTTGGAAGCAACCTCCCAAGCAAATGGATCTGAAGCTCGAAGAAAAACAAATCAAGCTACTGACAAGGGGGAGTTTGTTGATACATGTACAGTGTCAGAAACTTGATTAAAAGACTTAGACATCAGAACTTTTGTTTATGCGACTTTAATGTGCGATCTTATGTTTAGTGTCGCATATGCGACTTTGTAGTTATAGTCGCAGGTTTAGTTAGTGTCGCGTAGTATGTCTATAAATAGGCTGTTTTCGTTCGTCATTTGTACGCAACTGAATATCTAGATTTGAGAGAGATTTGTTGTCACTTGCATTGTAATCATTCCTGTACTGGTTCAATCAATTGATAATAAATAGAAATCGATTATTTACATCACGCGTTCAATTTACATTCGGTTTATACATATAATCACAGGATTCCGCACTTGATTATATGATTTTGTAATCTGATTAGTTAGACATGGCGACCTACATACAGGTTTGGATAACTTTGTCTGTGTTGGTTGGCTTGATGTCTTTGGTGGTGCTGGCTGGTCATCATCATCATCTGAACTTGATGATGACTCTGGTGGCTGAGTTTCAGTACCTACAACATCAGGATCATCATCCAGAATGACATCTGGAGGTATAGCAGCCAGCATAGATGGAGAGAGACCTTGATGAGGCTTTTCAATTACCTTATGAACAGTTTGTCACCCATAAAAACATCACCAGCATCTAAATCTTCTAAATCCTTGTATTTCCCACCAAGGATACCTTCAATAATCAAACTTTGAAATCTAGGAAATGGAACATTCTTTTCCTTCTTTTTCTTTTCAATCTTCTCTCTCAATTTAGTGTAAAAGAGCAGCAAAATCAATGTTTCTGCCAAAAATGAGTGCATGACCCAACTGTAACTCAAAGTTTTTACATTGGTTTTGCTTCCAAACTTGTGACTCATACACCAAATAAGAACTCCAAAGAAATAACTCCAAAAACCATTCATTTTGACACATTTAGGGCTATTATTGAAGTTGTCAGGATATCTAATGAAGCTTAACACTTCATGCCGACAATCTTTAGGTGATGGTGGATCAACAAATGGTTCATCAGGTAGTTTGAGGTATCTATGAATATGTTCTGTTGAGATTACTATGGGAATGCCATTTCCCACAGTTGCAAATATATAAGTAGAACCTAAAGGAGATTTGGTAACGACACATTATACCAAAATTCAATAACTGTTTGAGAAAAGGTTTGACAGGGGGTAGTCGTTAAAGCATAAGAAATTGGGGAATTTTTAAAATAAATCACCATGGTTCGATACCCTGCATTCCTGTAATTCTTTGGAATTGCAAGACTTGTTGCAGAATTGTTGTTGTTAAGAGTAATCTCATCAGCATCTGGTGAATTTGGTGCTTGTTTCATGTTTTCCCTTAGTTCAAATGCAAACGACATTGTTGATTTTGTGTAAATATTGGTGTTAGGTTAGAACAGAGTATGAGAAGATGAACATGGTTAACGTTTATGTTCTTGAATGTTTTAATGAAATTGGAAACGGTAACATAAACGTTTACGGGGTAGTGGCTATTTATAGTAGGACAGAAAAACATAATCTCTTTGATAATGACATGTTTCTGAACTGTTAGACACTTTTTAGAAATATGATGCTACAGTGCTACAGTGCTACAGTGATTAGAGAGCGGCAAGTTGTACCTTGGTCGTTATTTTCAAACAGTCGAAATTAAGAAAGTATGATTTCCATAACATTATCTTAATCCCATCACATTAATGTAATTACACATTTTAAGAAAACATTATCTTCAAATTATTCCATAAAAAGATAATTAGCAAAAGATTTAAAAAATCAGAAATTGATTTTCTGTTGACCTGCTTGAGTTGATTGTAAAGGGTTTGTCTGTGCTGGTTGGTCATTACTATTGTTCTGTGCTGGTTGGTCATTACTATTGTTCTATGCTGGTTGGGCATAAATAGTGCAACTAGCTCAGACAATACATATATTTACAAGTTTTTCAACATTTTACAGCTCAAGCATACCCAGCTGCCAATTGTTGGTCAGTAGAGATGAAATGTAACTCTACATCTTCTTTCATCACATGATCTCTTATGAAATGGTACCTTATATCAATGTGCTTTGTCCTTGAATGCATGACAAGATTGTTAGTGATGGCAATGGCACTTGTATTATCACAGTAGATAGGTGTCTTTGTGAATTCCATTCTATAATCCTTGAGTTGGTTCTACATCCACAAAATCTATGCACAACAACTACCAGCAGAGACATACTCTACTTCCACAGTAGATGTTGATACAAAATTTTGTTTCTTGGATGTCCAGCTAACCAACTTACTACCCAGTAGTTGACAACCACCAGGAGTGCTTTTCCTATCAATCTTACATCCTGCAAAGTCTGCATCTGAATAACCAATTAGATCAAAACCACAGTCTTTGGGATACCAAAGACCAAGGTTTGGAGTAGCTTTGAGGTACCTAAAAATTCGTTTGACAGATAACAAATGAGACTCTTTTGGACAAGCTTGATATCTTGCACACAGACATGTGGCAAACATGATATATGGTCTGCTGATTGTAAGATACAATAGGGAACCAATCATGCCTCTATATAATGTGACATCAACAGACTTTCCATTGATATCAGCATCAATTTTGACAGAAGGCTGCATAGGTGTTCCAATCATCTTACAATCAGCAAAGGCAAATTTCTTCAACAAATCATTTATGTATTTGCCTTGACATATAAAAATACCATCATCAAGTTGTTTAATTTGTAAACCAAGAAAGAAAGTTAATTCTCCCATTAAAATCATTTCATACTTATCAGAAATAAGTTTAGAAAAGTCTTGACAATGTTTTTCATTTGTTGACCCAAAGATGATATCATCCACATAAATCTGTACCAGTATGATATCACTATCTATTTCTTTTATGAAAATAGTGGTATCAATCTTACCAACTTTAAATTTACATTCAGTTAGAAAGTTATGAAGTGTTTCATACCAAGCTCTAGGTGCCTGTTTTAGGCCATATAGAGCTTTGTCTAACTTGTAGAGATGATTAGGAAATTTACTGCATTCAAAACCTGGAGGTTGCTTGACATATACTTCTTCTTGCAATTTTCTATTTAAGAATGCAGACTTCACATCCATCTGAAATACTTTAAAGTTTCTGTAGGCAGCAAATGCCAAGAATATCCTTATAGCTTCCAGTCTTGCTACAGGAGCAAATGTTTCTCCATAATCCAATCATTTCTCTTGTTTGAAACCTTAAGCAACTAATCTTGCTTTGTTTCTGATCACAACCCCATGTTCATCCATTTTGTTCCTGAAAACCCATCTAGTACCAATAATTGTTTTATTATGTGGTACAGGAACTAATGTCCACACTTTGTTTCTTTCAAACTGAGAAAGCTCATCTTGCATAGCTCCTACCCAGCTTGGTTCAGAAACTGCTTCATTAATCTTTGTGGGTTCAATTTTAGACACAAAATTTACATGCATACAAAAGTTGCTTGTAGCCGTTCTCCTTGTCTTAACACCTGCACTTGGATCACCAATAGTATGCTCAATAGTATGTGCTTTTGTCCATTTTCTAGCATATATAGGTGGCTCAAATGCTTTACCAAAACAATGTTGACTAGTGGAACCAGCATTGGTGGTTACTACAGCTTGGGCTGGTTGGTCTTGAACCAACACATCTTCTATATTCTCTAAGCTGCCTGCACTAGCAGTGTCACAATCTGAAGTATCATCTTCTGATTCTTCATTGGAGTTGCTCATAGGTTCAATATTGAGTACAACTTCCAGCATTGGAGTGCTGGGAGATGTAATTGACCTATCTTCACTGGATTTAGAGGATTCCATATGCTGATCAGTATGATCATCATTTGGAGTGTTTGAAGTAGGAGTAGAGTTTGCTAATTCTTCAAAATCCAGTGGTGATTCTTCATTATCATCAGGAAGAGATGATGCAGATGATGTATTCTCATCAAATGTGACATGAATACTCTGTATGATTTTGACAGAGTAGAGTAACCAAGAAATATACCATCATCAGTTTTTGCATCAAACTTTCCAAGTTGATCTCTGATGTTGAGAATAAAACATGGACTTCCAAACACATGGAAAAAGCTAATGTTAGGTTTTCTTCCATTCAGCACTTCATAAGCTATCTTCTGATGTCTTTTCACAATCAGCGATCTATTTTGGGTGAAACATGCAGTGTTACTGTTTCAGCCCAAAAATAGCTTTTTAATCCTGATTCAGCAATCATTGATCTTGCAGCTTCAATAAGTGTTTTATTTCTTCTTTCTGCAACACCATTTTGTTGTTGTGTTCTCACAGCAGAGAAGTTTTGTGAAATGCCTTTGTCAGCACAGAAAGATTCCAACACATGGTTTCTGAATTCTTTGCCATGATCACTTCTGATTTGCTTTACTTGTTGTCCATTCAGAACTTCCATATTCTTAAAAAAGTTGATAATTTCTTCTGCTGCTTCCCCCTTCTGCTTCAAAAAGAACACCCATGTATATCTTGAATATTCATCAACTATAACTATAGTGTATCTCTTTCCACCCAAACTTGGAGTGCTCACAGGACCAAATAGATCCATGTGAAGCATATGAAGTGGTTGCATGATGGATAAGACTTGCTTGGATTTGAATGAAGCTCTGTGATGCTTGCCTTTTTCACAACCTAGACACAATCTGTCCTTGACATAAGTCATGCTGGGTAATCCTGACACCAATCTTCTGCTGGCTAGCTTATGGATGTCTTTGAAGTTGAGGTGTGAGAGCCTCTTATGCCATAACCATTTAAGGTTGTCTACTGACTTAGAATAGAAACATGTGTCACTTGTGGTAACAGCAGTGTTCATATCAATATGATACATGCCTTCATGTCTCTTTGCAGTCAGCAGTGGTTTACCCATTAGATCAAATATGGTTCCAAAACTCTTTATGAATTGAACCACTTTCCTTCTGCTTGTAAGTTGACTTATGATCAGATTATGTTTTAATCCAACCACATAAGCAACATTCTTGAAGGTAACCGCATTACTCAGAGTACCAGAACCTTTAGTGTAACCCTTTGAATTATCTCCAAATTTAACAGCTGGACCATCTTTTCCTTATAGTCCAGTAGCAGAGACTGACATCCAGTCATATGTCTTGAACATCCACTCTCCAATCACCAGATTTGTTTGTTTTGAATGCCCTGCACAAACACAAAAGATTAATTCATTTTGGGAACCCATCCAAGGATGGGTTCAGGAGGACTAATATCAAGATCTGATATTCTCCTATTGTTTCTTCTGCTAATTTTAGCATTGGGTCCACTAATGGTGTCATGTCCCCATCTGCGTATTTTTTTGTTTTACGCGCCCGTAACTCTTCCTCAGTCAGGATGGCACATAATAGCAGAGCAAGTATAAGTAGCTGATACATACATGGATAAAGAAGGCCCAAAAGGTGATTGGCTGTTAGATGATGGGTTGGCACTTACTATTGGGTTTGAAGCTGGTTTGGGCTCAATGACCCATGGAGTGTGCATGGTAACCTTGATGGATTAAGGTTTGCATGGTGCATTTTATTGTGAACGAATTTTCAGTTTTAAAATGTGGTTTTATTATGTTTTTATTAGTCTTAAATTATAGTTAAAGTCCCCATTATTGTAAGGCTCTTGGAGTTTTGTAACCGACAATTTTGTAGGCTTTTGTTTAGCCATTTTCAGTTTGGGGAAGCAGATTTTGAAGAAAAGAAAAACAAAACTCTCTTGAATTATTGTTATAATTCATTTGATTGTCATCTTGGGACGTGTTCCTGATTTTGGCTAGATTCAAATCAATAGGTCTTGATTTGAAATCTGTTTAGCAAATTATAGGTCTAATTTGTTAAACACATATATCCTACACATTAGTTCCAATTTAGTTCAATCCATATACGTATCATTTGTGGTATCAGAGCCATGAATTTCGATGATCCAGATTTCCTACAACAACTCCGCGAGGCTTTAAGAGGCTTGCAAGAAGAAGGACGAAGGCTGCCTATACGGGGGCAGCCAAGATCGAGGGAGGAGTTTAAGGTGAACGAATTGCCTGAATTTGCTGGGGGGTACGGATCCAGAAAAGTATTTGGAGTGGGAGAGAAAGATTGAACGTATGTTTGACTTCAAAGAACTTGACGATGAGAAGAGCTGCAAATACGCAATTCTGAAATTGAGTGGTGGTGCTTCTTTGTGGTTCGAAGGGCTTAAGGCTAAGAGGACACGAGAAGGCAAAGAAAAGATTTCGTCTAGGGATTCTCTCAAAAGAAGCTGAAAAAAGGTTTGTTCCCATAAATCACCGGATTACCACTTATAGAAAAATAGCTGAATTGAAACAAGGCAAGATGAGTGTGGCTGAATACATTGATGAATTTGAAAACATAACACTAATGGGTGATTTGGAAGAAGTGCATGAGCAGAAATGTCTCGATCAAAGAGATCAGCTTTTCCATACCAAATGTCTCGCCAAAGACAAATGGTGTAGCGTGATTATTGATGGTGGAAGTTGCACTAATGTTGCTTCTAGTGAAATGGTGTCAAAATTGGGTTTACTCACTACAGCCCATCCTAAACCATATGCACTACATTGGCTAGATGATGGCAATAAGGTGAAGGTGTCAAAACAGGTTAGGGTTGGATTAACTATGGGTTCGTATAAAGAAGAAGTCCTTTGTGACGTGATTCCCATGGATGCTTGCCATGTGTTGTTGGGACGTCCTTGGCAGTTTCATAGGGACGTGATACATAAGGGGAGGAGCAATGAGTATGAGGTGAAGGATAAAGGCAAAAAAATTGTGTTGAAGCCCATGTCCTCACAAACAGTTCGTTCGATGAGTACCAAACAAAAAATAAAACCCAAATCTCACCATGTTGGCTAGTGAACGAGAAGTTGAGAAGGCTCTTGATTTTGGAGAAGTGGTGTATTTGCTGGTGTCCAAGGAGAATTCTATGGAGAACGTGAATTTTGACGGAGGGCAGCCCCATTGCTGATTTGTTACTTGAATACCAAGATGTGTTTCCCGATGACTTACCACCCGGTTTGCCTCCTATCCGTGGCATTGAACATCAGATAATCTTATTCCAATAGCACCATTGCCTAATAAGGCTGCTTATCGGTGTAATCCGGAGGAAACAAAGGAGTTACAAAAACAGGTTGATGAGCTTGTGAGCCGAGGTTATGTGCGTGAAAGTTTAAGCCCCTGTGCTGTACCTGTTTTGCTTGTACCTAAGAAGGATGGAACGTGGCGGATGTGTGTTGATAGTAGGGCGGTGAATAACATTACCATAAAATATCGTTTTCCAATCCCTAGGTTTGATATGTTAGATGAGCTCCATGGATCGGTGGTGTTTTCAAAAATTGATTTGCGTAGTGGTTATCATCAGATCGAATCCGTGAAGGGGATGAGTGGAAAACAGCCTTCAAAACCAAGCATGGGTTATATGAGTGGACCGTGATGCCCTTTGGTCTCACGAATGCTCCTAGTACGTTTATGAGGCTGATGAATGAAGTCTTGAAGTCGTTTCTGGGCAGGTTCGTTGTGGTTTATTTGGATGATATATTGGTGTATAGCAGGAACAAGGAAGAACATTTGAAGCATTTGAAGCAAGTCTTTGAAACTCTTAGAGCTCAAAAACTCTTTGGAAACAAGAGAAGTGTTCATTTCTAGTTGATAAGGTGATGTTCTTGGGTTATGTGGTTTCCAGAGATTGGGTGTCCGTGGATCAGACCAAGATTGAAGCAATCAAGTCCTGGCCTAGTTCTAAAAATATAAGTGAAGTGCGTTCGTTTCATGGTTTGGCCTCATTTTATCGACGTTTTTTTTGTGATTTCAGTACTCTTACTAGTCCCATTACTAATTGTTTGAAGAAAGGTGCATTTGTATGGGGGGTAGATGCACAAAAGGCATTTGAAACAATCAAGGAGCAATTGTGTGCTCTTCCAGATTTTTCGCAACCCTTTGAAGTTGAGTGTGATGCAAGTGAGGTCAGTATTGGTGCTGTTCTGATTCAAGCCAAACGTCCCATTGCTTACTTTTCGGAGAAATTGGGAGGCGCTCGTTTTAATTATTGTACTTATGACAAGGAATTTTATGCCATTGCTAGGGCATTGGATCATTGGAGTCATTATTTGCGTGCGAATCATTTCATTTTGCATTCAGATCATGAATCCTTGAAGTATATTAATGGGTAGCAGAAGTTGAGTCCAAGGCATGCTAAGTGGGTGGAGTTTTTGCAATCCTTTCATTTTTCATCAAAATATAAGGATGGTAAAAGTAATGTTGTGGCTGATGCATTTTCTCGTCGTTATGCTTTACTTACTACACTTGATGTTCGTTTGTTGGGCTGGTTTTCTCTTCAAGGGGAACCGGTTTTGTGTCCCAAAACATACTGTTCATGAATTGTTGATACGTGAATCACAGGGTGGTGGGTTGGCTGCCCATTTTGGGGTGGTCAAGACTTTGGAAGTGTTGAAAGAGCATTTCTTTTGGCCAAAGATGTTAGGGGATGTAACTAACATTGTGGGTAAGTGTGTGACATGTCATATGGCTAAAAGTTCGTTCAAACCTGGTTTGTACTCGCCTTTACCAGTTCCAGTTCGTCCTTGGGAAGACGTGTCCATGGATTTTATTGTAGCTTTACCTCGCACTTAAAGGGGTAAGGATGCTATTATGGTTGTTGTTGACAGGTTTTCCAAGATGGCTCACTTTGTTGCTTGTCACAAAACTGATGATGCTAGTAATGTGGCTGATTTATATTATTGGGAAATTGTACGTTTGCATGGGATCCCCAAAACCATTGTTTCTGATCGGGATTCTAAGTTTTTGAGTTATTTCTGGAATACTTTGTGGAGGAAGGTGGGAACCAAGTTGTTGTTTAGCACATCACATCATCCTCAAACGGATGGCCAAACTGAAGTTACAAACAGGACCTTGGGGATGTTGTTACGGTGTTTGATGATGGTGATTTAGTGTGGGTGCATTTGAGAAAAGAGCATTTTCTAAGCAAACGAAAGAACAAATTGATGCCAAGAGCTGAAGGTCCTTACAAGGTGGTTGCACGTGTGAATGATAATGCATACAAGGTGGAGTTACCCGGAGATTATGGGGTGCATGCTACTTTTAACGTGGGAGATCTTTCACCCTATCTTGATGATGATGGTCTTGCTGAATTGAGGTCAATTCCTTTCAAAGGGGGAGGGGATGATACATAAATGGATAAAGAAGGCCCGAAAGGTGATTGGCTGTTAGATGATGGGTTGGCGCTTACTATTGGGTTTGAAGCTGGTTTGGGCTCAATGACCCATGGAGTGTGCATGGTAACCTTGATGGATTAAGGTTTGCATGGTGCATTTTATTGTGAATGAATTTTCAGTTTTAAAATGTGGTTTTATTATGTTTTTATTAGTCTTAAATTGTAGTTAAAAGTCCCCATTATTGTAAGGCTCTTGGAGTTTTGTAACCGACAATTTTGTAGGCTTTTGTTTAGCCATTTTCAGTTTATGGAATCAGATTCCAAGAAAACAAAACAAAACTCTCTTGAATTATTGTTATAATTCTTTTGATTGTCATTTTGGGACGTGTTCCTGATTTTGGCTGGATTCAAATCAATAGGTCTTGATTTGAAATCTGTTTAGCAAATTATAGGTCTAATTTGTTAAACACATATATCCTACACAATAATTCATATTTATTCCGGTCCATATACGCATCAGTAGCATAACAAAAATGTGTTCCTCGTCATTAATATGTTTGCTCGCGGCAATTGTGGCCTCTCGGGAGAATCGATGACTGCATCTTTGATGCACTGCTAGTACTAGTACATCTGAGAATTCTTAATTAACAAAGCTCTGGGAATCATGCAGTAATTATTGTTTATTATGCTTCTTAGATGTAGGTTGAATAACCCTTGACTGCTGGGTATTACTCTGGTTAAACTATTGATTGCTAACAGCAAACAGTTGTTGAACTTGATTTGTGAGCTGGTCAAGCTTATGAGCCAAAACTTGAGTTTCAGTTAAGCCAGCTCTAGATTGTTTACCCTTGCCATATGTTGGCTGACCTTTAGAAGTATTGGTTTCATTTAATTTAACTTTCCTTCTTTGGATCACATATTTGATTCTTTTAGCCTTACCAAAATTGATTGTTTGACATTCAACGTCTGATGTTAACCAGTATTTGATTTAATAGTGCTACCAGTTTTTAAACTTGTAGCATTGTCAGCTTTGAAAACCTTAGGTAATGTTCCTTTAGTGTTTTCATAGAGAGGGTATTGGTTATACATGCAGATGTTGGGGGGTCAGTAAGTTCATTTACTTAATTACTTGACCCTTCAACTTTGGTTTCTTCTATGATCTTAATCATGGATTCAGCTTTGGCAGCAGGTTTTACAAATTTGTTTGTTAGAACCTTTTTGCCAGCAACAACTTTAGCAAATGTTTCTGGCAATATTTCTGCTGGTTCAAGTATTTGATCCATCATAGTTACTTCAGCTATGGTAGCAGCAGACTCAAAATCACCATTTAAAATAGATTTGACTTAATGTGGTACCTGCTCTTGAACACACTTAGCTGTTCTTTGAGCAGAGTGACACCAAGACTCAACTACCTTTTTAAGATTAATTAATTGATTTTTGGTGTCTGCTGACTCTTGCAAATAGACTTGAGAAGCATAAACTTTGGACTCAAGTTCAAGTTTATCATTTTTAAGACACTTGCTTTCAATTTATAAAACATTTAATTGAGACTTTAGATTCTCAATAGTGGCTTTAAATTCATCCTCCTTTTTGCATGCCATATTAAGATCAATTCTAAGATAGTCAAACATTTCTGCTTTTTCATCATTAGTATAAGATCTGAAGTTTTCTACCTTATACAGCATGAATGCTTTCCATTCATCTGATTGCATCTTTACATCTGCTTCTCTCATGTCATCAAGAAATGTACTATCCTTCTTGTCCTCTACAGAATCATCCTTGGCCATCAAACACTTTCCATGATTGTTTCTTTTGATACAGTCATCATCACTTTCACTAGATGAAAATGATGATGATGAACTGTAGTCATCCCAATCATTGGACTCAGCAATCAAACTCTTGACTTCAGGTTTCTTCTTTTCTTTGGAATCAGCTTTCATCTCAGCTTTCATTGCTTTATACTTAGCAACCGTTGAATAGGTGTCTACTTGAGTGAATGGTTTCTTGGATTCACAGTCAGCTGCAAGTGTCCAATCTTTCCACAATCGTAGCATTCTGCTTTAGCAAACATTCTAGTCTTGCCAGAGTTTCATTGCTTTGTACTTAGCTTTGAACTTTCTGAATTTCTGAGCCAGCATAGCCATTCCATTTGCAAAGCTTTCAACATCATCCTCATCACAGCTATCATCTGAGTAGTCTTCATCTTCACTTTGTTCATCAGTGCTGGCTTCTGCTTCTTCTTTGTTAGCTTTTGGTTTGTAGACAACCATAGCTTTTGAACTCTTTCTTTTTGGTTCAGTAGCAACAAGGGCAGCATTAGAATGCTCAGGATACTTCTAGTTTTCCTTGACATTCTTGTCATGCAAAGCCTTAGTTTTCTCATGATTCATGATAGCACCATAGAGTGAAGCTAGATCAAAAGTTTTGAGACTATGAGTGACCTTGAGTGATGTAGCAACTGTTTCCCAAGATGATGGTAATGAATCAACAAACTTATTGGTGACTTTAAAAACATTGATGTGAACTTCCATAGCTGCTAGGTCATTTAGCAAAGCAGTGAATCTGGTGTACATATCAACCAGAGATTCTCCTTTGTAGCAGAAGAACAATTCATATTGCCTTTTTAATGCAATAATGTTGTTCTGCTTAACCTCTTCCTTTCCTTCATATGCTATACCCAAAGCATCCCATATTTTATGGGCAGAAGTGAGTCTGCATACTGAGTTGTACACAGAGTTAGGAAGTGATATAGTTATCTGAATTCTTGCTTTAGCATCTAAAACCTGTTCTTCTTTTGTCTTTATCAAACCATTGATTTGTTGCTTTAACTACCTCTCTAGATGTTGCAGGGGTAGTTCCAGAAGTAAGAACTTCAATGTGGTAGTTGGAACAAATAGTCCTTCTGAGACAATGCTTGGCATTAATGGATCAATTGATCCAAAATGCAACATCATCCTTGATTTCCATGTCTGGAATTCATTTGCATCAAACTTAGGGGGTCTGGATGCAGAACCATTTTCCAAGTATGCAGAGTTTGAACTGTAAGTGGCCATTTCAACATATCTAAGATTAGAACAATCTTAACGGCTCTGACACCAGTTGTTAGTCCCAAAGGTTAACAAGAGATGTTGTAAGGGGGGGGGGGGGTGAATACAACTTCTTTCTTTGTTTAGCAAAATAGTGAATTTTAGTTTAACTAATGATAAGAACAAATGATCGTTTTTAAATTAATTCTTTTATTTTGATAAATCAAAGAATTACAAGTTAGATGCGGAATATCCAACTCAATTGAATACAGATAACTAACACTAGGATCAGCTGAGAACAAACTCAAAGTTGGTTACAAGTAATGCTAGTTCTGCTAACACAAATGCTCTTAACTAATTATCAATTCACTCATAATTTCACACACAGACTTCATAAACTAAGTGTGATATTTATAGTACAGCTTGTGTAATGCTTGGAACTTGATCAGCCAATAGATGTCTTCCAGATGTCTTCATCTTCATTGGTTGACTTCAGACATGCTTGCTTGTGTGTTCTGATGAACTCTACACGACCAGGTCTGTAGTCTGTCAGATAGTACACTGCACATCTTGTCTTGTAGGCTGACTATGATAAGAAAACATTATGTGCATAAGCAGCCAAAATGGACAGGTATGTATGTTGTGTACAACCTCTGAAGATGCCATTTTATCATACACATAAGTTCCTAAGTGTTACAAGCATGTTTACTTGAATTTGTAACAAGTAAAACATTCTTCAATCTCTGTGCTGGTTGAACTTCTCATTAGTCTCTATGATGAGTCTTCAAGCTTCTGATCAAAACTCATTCTTGACTAACAAAGAGAGTTGTCGGCACTTGATTAATCATTAAAGATGTATAGATTACAAATCTTTAATCTTCTTTGTGCTGGTTATTCTTCATCATATTTCTGTCTGCTGGGTGAACTGCCAGTTCTGTCTGCTGGTTGAACTGCTAGTTCTGTCTGCTGGGTGTACTACTAGTTCTGTCTGCTAGGTGAACTAGCCATCAGCAAATCCTTGGCAACCAGCATACAAATGACTTAGCTTATCTTTGAAGAACACCTTTGCTGGATGAATAATACCATAACCATGATGTTAACTAAGAGTTGTTGTCATTATAAAATCATCACAGAAAGGATCATGACTTAACACTTCATCATAGTCCTTCAATTTGAGTAAATCCCTACACTAGCAATCTTGCTTTGTTGCGAAGTATTACTCCACGATCATCTTTTTTTGCTCGAAAAACCCTGCGAGTCCCAATGGAATGAACTTCCTTTGGTAACTTCACTAGTTTCTAGACTTGCATTTTTACAAATTGTTGCAGCTCTTCTTCCGTGGCTTCAACCCACGAAGGATCTTGTAATGCAATTTTCATGTTTTTTGACTCAATTTGTGATAAGAAACACGACTCCATTTGAGCCATCAAACCATCATGGGTTTGTTGAATTTGATGTCCAATTTGCACACCCTCTTGTATATTACCAATGATGTTTTCTAAAGATTCTCTTGAATGAATCCTAAGATTAGGATGATTAGGAACATCTTCAGTAACAATCGTAGAATCAATGTTTGTTAAAGTTTCTTCACTCATACAATTGTTATCATCATGATTGCTTGCATCATCAGAGGACGAATTTTCCAATTCAAATAGAGTTTCCTGAAAGTCTTCATAATTTGGCAATGGTTGTTTAGAGATGTCATCTGTAGAAGTCGGAACAGAAGCATAAGTGGAGGCTATATCATTTGAATTATGATTAGAATGATTATGATATATATCCCCCTCATAAATCATACCAACCATATCATCAATAGCCTCAGGAAGAATGTTGAATGATTTAAATAGAAAATCATAAATCAAACATCCATTCAGGACCCTTTCCGGACGGTGAACTTATTTGTCGAAGACATTCAACCTCATAATGTTCCTCTATTCTCCTAGTTACTTTATTGTACACACGTTTGTTTGTTGAATTTACAGAATAACCAAGAAAATATCCATCACTGTACTTTTCACCAAATTTGGATAATCTATCTTTACTGTTCAAAATAGTACAAGGACATCCAAAAGGTTCTAAAAATTTTAGATTTGGTTTTCGATTATTTAGCAACTCATAACATGTTTTGTGCTGCTTTTTAACCGTTAACACTATATTAAGCACATAACAGGTTGTCCTAGCAGCCTCTATTAGAGTTCGATTCTTCCTTTCTGCACCCCATTTTGTTGAGGGGTTCGCGGAGCACTAAACTAATGATGGATACCATTTTGTAAACAAAAAGTTCCAAATTAGGATTTTTAAACTCCATGCCATTATCGCTTCTAAGCATTTTGATTTTTAATTTGCAAAGATTTTTCAATTTCAAAAATGGAAAATTTAAAATTTCAAAGAAAATCATGAAAGATCATCAGTGACAACTGACAATAAGACCTTCCTCCTAAAGTCTTAACATTGACTGGACAAAAAAGATTCACGTGTAAAAGTTTAAGCGGTTGTTGAATTGAATGTATCAATTTGGACATGTGCGACTTCTTATGTTGCTTTGCTTTCTTACAAGAAAGACAATGATCAGTTATTGAGAAGGACTGCTTGCGAACACCTTCCACAAGATTATGTTTTACCAAAAAAGTTCATCTTGCGGAAGTGAATGTGTCCCATTTGCTTATGCCACATAAGAGAGTCTCTTTCTGATGCTTTTGTGAGAAGACAAGACAAATCAGGAGAAGACGAAGAGACAGTCCGCTTGTCGAGAGCATAGATATCTTTTCTCCTTGGGGCTTTCATCAAGATCCATGAATTACAAACCACGGTTTGAGAATTAAACATTCGACATTATTAAAAATTGTTGTGTATTTCTTATCGCAGACTTGGGAGACACTAAGCAAGTTGTGTTGCAACTGTTCCAGTCATGTGCCTGGAACAGCCGCTGTCCACCTACCAGATATTTTTCTTGACTTTTGCTTGACTATTCCAGCACAACATAAAGACCAAATTAGTTCAAAAGGGAGACCCAAGCCTTAATGGCCTTGGGTCGTCCATTATCATCAATTGTGATAACGTCAACTAATTTTGAATGAGTTCGAAAATTAGTTGGTATAGTTGACGTATCAGTTTTAGGAATAACATATTCCTTTGTCGGATCCTTTATTTTCCAAACCTTTTCCTGTTTGAAAGTCTGTTTGTTTGGAATGTTGTGTTTTTGAGATTTCACAACATTGACTTGTTTCTTGACAAAGTTTGAAGAGTAAGACGATTTTTTAGAAGCATTTCTTTGAAAATTCTTCTTTCGTTCATGTTTCTTCAACTTTTGTTTTTGAAACAACAAACAATCTCGAATGATATGACCTTGACGATCACAATAATAACAAGACCTATATTCAATGTATACTTGTGATTTCTCAGTCTTGTTATTTGTACAACACATATTTATACATTTGGAAGTAGATGGTTCAGCTTGAGAATCTCTTTTCAAAATCGTAACTTCTTTGATTTGAGTAATTGAAGATTGTGGTTGTGATTTTGAAGTCTTTTTAGGTTTCTTAGTTGAAGAATCCTTTGTCAAAATTTCTTTCTATATGTCACATATACACTCTGATCAGATTACAATTACAATTGATTATGTGCGGAATCTAGTAATCAATTGAATAAATGGTTTGAATTGAACATGCAATCTAAATAAACAGATTATATTGATAATCAAATGATTACAGATGTTCACTGATATATCTGATTACAAAACTCTCTGAATATCACGTTTTAAGCATACATACAAATGAAATCATAACAACCTATTTTTTAGACAGACCTGCAACACTATTGTTACGCGACCTTAAGCTAAAGTCGCACCTGCGAATAAAGTCGCAGATAGTCTCGCATAGACACTAATCTAAACATCTAACACTTATCAAGATTCTGACACTCTAATCTTGCACCAACACTTTCTCATCCTTAAGTTTGGATTTTCCTTTGAGAAAAACCTTTTGATATTCATTAGTAATAATGAAATTTTCAGGTTTTACTGCAGATTTATCAATTTTAGGAGTCGGCATTTCACAATTTTCAACTTCACAAATTTCTACTTCAGATTGTTCTTTGATAGTAGAAACTGGATCTACAACTAACGGAGTTGTAGGTACAAAATCTTTAATTTCATCTTTGACAGGCATGGAGGTATAACTCGAGGGAGGAGGTATAGAATTATATACAATGCCTGTTTTGGATTTTATTTCCAGTTTTTGTGAGTGAATAATTTGATCCAAACTTAAAGATGATGCTGAAAGATTTGATAATTTTCGTTTAAAGTTCATAATCTCATTTTGAGCATCAGCATACTCCTTTCGTTGCAAATCGATTTCAGTGATGTAACTATTGATTGCAGTTTGTTGATTTAAGATTTTAACCTTTAAGTCATAGGTTTCAACACGTGTTAACTCAACCTTATCCTCAAAACATTTTTCATTTTCTTTCAAAACCTTATTTGCTTGTTTGCGTTTTTCAATATCAGATAGCAAGCAATAGTTATTATCTTGATATGTGTTGAGTTTTTCAATTAACTCAACACATTTTGAACATTGAAGCACAAAAGAGTTAGAATCAACCTCAGTTATATCTGCCATAAAAGCTTGGTTGTGTGCTTAAGAAGCTTCATCAAGATGAGCACTCCAATCATAATGCTCATCATTTGTAGTGACCAAGGCCTTTTGTTGATTGTTATCCTTTGCTTGAGCAGGCTTTGGAATACTTGGTTTTGTAAATCCAGAAGCTGGTTGCTTAGCTTTCTCACACTCTCTTGCAAAATGACCATAGTTTTGGCAATTGTAGCATCAAACTTTACTTTTATCAAATCCCAGACCTGTTTTGTTGTTCCCAATGCTAGTATGATCGGTTCTTTGAAAAAATGTCTTTGCACGGCGGGTAAGCATTGCCATATTCCACTTTATGTCTAATCAAGGTCATCTGGGTGAATTTGATCGTAATCTTCATCGATTATGTCAAGAGTAGAGGTTCTGCTAGTAATGAAACTTTCGTATGATGAGAGAAAATTAGTGAAGATTGCAGCATGATCTTCTGTTAACTTTGAAGGTATCGAAGATTGAGTTGTTGGAAGTGAAGTAGAAAACTTTGAAGAGTTTGAACAGTTTGTGCAATTTATACAGGAATTTAACATTATGTTATGGGATAAATCTTTTCCAGATAATAATGCAACTCCTCATGTTGCACTCTTGTTGGACACATCACTATAAAGACTAGGCTCTTGGACCTAAACCTTTCCTGTAGCTTTCCTTTTCATGTTCATCTCATATGCCTGTAATTTTCCAATCAAGTCTTCAAGAGACCATGTAGGCATGTTCTCGTTTTCTTCCATCAACATTACACGATTATCCCATTTGGATGGAAGAGAGTTCAACAATTTCTTATTGATCTCTACCTTCAGATGCTCCACACCCAATTCACTTAGTTCACAAACCAATTGAGAAAATCTTGAGGTAAGATCTTCAAAAGATTCATTTGGTAGTTGATCAAATAGATCAAATTGTCTTTTGAGTAAATCTTTCCTGCTTTGTTTTAACTGGTCGTTTCCTCCAAATCGCTTGGCAAGTGCTTCCCATAGTTCAAAAGCAGTTTCCTGTCTTTTAAAACATTGAAGAACATCTTTGGGCAAACACATTGTTATAGCATCGTATGCTTTTCTTTCTTTATCGTATTCTTTCTTTCATCTGTTGTCATTTGCTTGACAGTCTTAATAGGAAAATCTTCCCTAAAGCTACCGTCCACTTTTGGTCTTATATAGCGCTCAGTTATAGGAATCCAAAGATCTGAATCATTAAATGCTATAAATGTGATACATACATGGATAAAGAAGGCCCGAAAGGTGATGGGCTGTTGGATGATGGGTTAGCGCTTACTATTGGGTTTGAAGCTGGTTTGGGCTCAATGACCCATGGAGTGTGCATGGTAACCTTGGTGGAGTAAAGTTTGCATGGTGCATTTTATGGTGAACGAATTTTCAGTTTTAAAATGTGGTTTTATTATGTTTTTATTAGTCTTAAATTATAGTTAAAGTCCCCATTATTGTAAGGCTCTTGGAGTTTTGTAACCGACAATTTTGTAGGCTTTTGTTTAGCCATTTTCAGTTTGGGGAAGCAGATTTTGAAGAAAAGAAAACAAAACTCTCTTGAATTATTGTTATAATTCTTTTGATTGTCATCTTGGGACGTGTTCCTGATTTTGGCTGGATTTAAATCAATAGGTCTTGATTTGAAATATGTTTAGCAAATTATAGGTCTAATTTGTTAAACACATATATGCTACACATTAGTTCCAATTTAGTTCAATCCATATACGTATCATTTGTGGTATCAGAGCCATGAATTTCGATGATCCAGATTTCCTACAACAACTCCGCGAGGCTTTAAGAGGCTTGCAAGAAGAAGGACGAAGGCTGCCTATACGGGGGCAGCCAAGATCGAGGGAGGAGTTTAAGGTGAACGAATTGCCTGAATTTGCTGGGGGTACGGATCCAGAAAAGTATTTGGAGTGGGAGAGAAAGATTGAACGTATGTTTGACTTCAAAGAACTTGACGATGAGAGAGGTGCAAATACACAATTATGAAATTGAGTGGTGGTGCTTCTTTGTGGTTCGAAGGGCTTAAGGCCAAGAGGACATGGGAAGGCAAAGAAAAGATTTCGTCTTGGGATTCTCTCAAAAGAAAGCTGAAAAAAAGGTTTGTTCCCATAATCACCGGATTACCACTTATAGAAAAATAGCTGAATTGAAACAAGGCAAGATGAGTGTGGCTGAATACATTGATGAATTTGAAAAATTAACACTAATGGGTGATTTAGAAGAAGTGGAGGAGCAGAAAATGTCTCGATTTTTGCGTGGTTTGAATACGAATATTGCAAATGTTGTTGATTTGTACCCATATGCTGATTTTGGTATACTTTGTTGGTTGTGTATAAAGTTGGAAAATCAGGGGAAAATAAAGTATGTAGAGGGTTCTAATATGGATTCTATGAAGCCTAGACCTTGGGCTAAACCCGAAACTACTACACCTAGTCACGTGGGTGCAAGTAGCTCTTCAGCTGCTCCTAAGATAGTGACTCCAACCAAGGAAACAAGCCTGTCCAAGGTTCGTTGTTTCAAGTGTCAAGGGTTCGGAAATTTCCAAAATGCATGTCCAAATAAAAGAATAGTGACTTTAAGGGAAGCCCTTGATTGCCGTGAAGAGCTGATCGAAGAAGAGGAAAGGTTGGGTGACGTTTTTGTGTTGGGAGAGAAAGAGGAGTCCGAAGAGGAGGAAAGTTATGAGGCACCGTCTTATGACACGACTTTGGTTCTTAGAACATTACAAACTAAAGTTGTGCATGCTGATTCGGATCAAAGAGACCAGCTTTTCCATACCCAATGTCTCGTCAAAGACAAATGGTGTAGCGTGATTATTGATGGGGGAAGTTGCACTAATGTTGCTTCTAGTGAAATGGTGTCAAAATTGGGTTTACTCACTACAGCCCATCCTAAACCATATGCACTACATTGGCTAGATGATGGCAATAAGGTGAAGGTGTCAAAAAAGGTTAGGGTTGGATTAACTATGGGCTCGTATAAAGATGAAATCCTTTGTGACGTGGTTCCCATGGATGTTTGCCATGTGTGTTGGGACGTCCTTGGCAGTTTCATAGGGACGTGATACATAAGGTGTAGGTCACATATACGTACTGATCAGATTACAATTACACTTAATTGAACACGCAATCTAAATAACTCGATTATATTGATAATGAAATGATACTGAATGATTACAGACGCTCTCACTGATATATTTGATTACAATATGCTCTGAGTTTCACGGTTAAGCTTACGTACAAATGAAAACATAACAGCCTATTTATAGACAGACCTGCGACACTACTGTTATGCGACTATAAGCTAAAGTCGCACCTGCGACTTTACAGATAAAGTCGCAGATAGTGTCGCATAGACACTAAACCTAACTTCTAAGACTTATCAAGATTCTGACATACTAATCTTGCATCAACAAACTCCCCCTTGTCAGTAGCTTGATA
Source organism: Logfia minima (assembly GCA_963921325.1). Lineage (NCBI taxonomy): Eukaryota > Viridiplantae > Streptophyta > Magnoliopsida > Asterales > Asteraceae > Logfia > Logfia minima. Next base: position 21,274,669 of record OY992769.1, read on the forward strand.
TGTTCTTTGTCTGGCTTCAGATCCATTTGCTAGGGAGATTGCTTCCAGCATAGATGCCGTTTCTGACACACACTTAAACAACATTCTGAAACTTCATTACTTGACCTTCTTTATTTTTGTTGAATAGAATATGATTTTCTTTAAGTGCCAGCAAGTCTCTTGTCTTGATAAATTTATTAAACTGATTGGATCATAGACATAGACAGATTCAATTTTATCCTTTTGATCATCTTTGAAGATCTCTATGCATGCTTCTCCAGTTGTACCATTATAATACCACCACTTTAGATTTGTAGCAAAACCAATTGGTAATCTTTCCAACGGGATCTTCATAAGCACCTTGATAGGAGGATATACAATTCTAACCCACGGCTTGTTTGTAAAACCATTGATCTTTTTCTTGTAAATCTTTCGTTTTCCAAGCGTTGGTTTCATCAAGTTGAATCCATACCTCACCTCCTATTGCACATTGCTCTCAATGTATCTTCCCATACTCGACCCTGTGCGATTTATGATATTTAGCTGAGCTAACTTAGAAATTTCACATTTAGGAAGAGTACTAAGGTCTTTAAAGCTTCGCTTAAAATACTCCAGTCCACCAGTTCTCTTTACAATAATCAAATTCAGTTCCTCATCATATTTCCAGCTTATTATCTGACCACCGCATTCACCATTTACTTTGTAGACTTTCTTCTTTATCATTGGTGCATGTGACGGTACTCTGAACCATTCTGAACGTTTGGTAGAACTTGAACATTCAGGAACTTCAGGATTAGTTTCAGCTTCAATCTCTTCATCCATTTCCTCACTGTCATCATCTTCTTGATTATTACTCTCAAATACAAAATCATCACACAGTTCATCTTCATACTCTCATATTCTACATTCTCATTATCACTAGGAATCTCAAAGGGATTATGATCTTCTGAATTTATTTCTTTTGAATCATCTTGGTTTATCCCAACAGCTTCCCTTTCCAAGAATTCTAACATAGGAATCAGATTTTCTTCAAAATTAAATGACACCAATAACGGTTCAATATTCAGAAATCCTTCTTCCGTATTCAAACTTCTCTCGCTTGGCCCAGTATAAACAACCATCTGTAAATTATTTTCACGTGTTGATTCTGGTTGTTGTTGTTCACTTGGAAATTCTGATTGTTCATTTCCGGCTTTAGATTATGGATGTGATTGTGTTCCACCATCATCATTATTATCATCATCAGAGTCAGAAGAATCATCTTTTTCATTATCTTTATCTTCTTCCTCTTCTTCATTATCATTATCATTATCATTCTGATTCTCCCCCTGAACAAAAGAATTTCTATGTTGTTCAAGCTCTTTCTCTAACTCTGCAATCCTTTTAGATTGAGCATCAATATGTGATTGTTGAACTTCAAATAATTTAGCATGAGAGTCAATTTGAGCTTGTTGCTTTTCAATTATCTTTGACTGATCTAGAAATGAGGATTTCAATTCTTCCATGATCGTTAGCAATTAAGTCATAAGTACTGGAGCAGAAGATGTTGAACTTGGTTCTTGTGGAGTCGGAAGTGATTGAGAAGATGCAGTTGGTTGTGAAGAATGAATTTGTTGAGTAGCTTGTAGTTGAGATGTTGAAGCAGGAGCTCTTCTTTGCCTGGCACGGGGAGGTTCTTCAAGGACATAATCTACATCAGTGGCTTCAGCTGCAAGTGCTCTCTTCTCTTGACGAGCACGTTGTAATTGAATTAAACATTCAGCACTTCCCTTTTGCAGTCTTTCCCTTCTTATGTTTCTTTCTCGCTCAAGATTCCTTCATTCTTCGAGTTCTTCAGAATCATCACTTGATTCACTGGAATCATCGCTTGACACATGAACTTCTTCCCTCAGTGGTGCACTAGTACCCACTTCCAAAGGCTCATTTGCATGAATATCTTCAAAGTCTTCATTTATAGCTTCATCCTCAACATTCATATTCGGATCATTCTCAACAGGAGCTTCAAATAGATGTTCTTCTCCCTCTTGCTCATGATCAGCAGGATCATCTAGCCAGTTATCATTCATTGGCGCTTGATAATTTTCATCAATGATATGTTCAAACACTGGAATCAGTGCAGGATTTGGATTTCGACCAAAATTCTGACAATCAACATATACTCTCTTGGTCATGGGAAGCAGTCTTAGTACATACATCCCTTGATTAGGTAGATTTGGAAAAAGATGATTTAAAATCAGCTGAACAAATCTTGGAAACATGAAAAACTTGGTGTGACTAGAGATGTTTGATATCATATTTGCGAACACGTATCCGGAAAAATTATAAGGCTTATTCAAAGTGAGAGCAACCATTGCAGAGCCCAAACTATGACCCATTCCGTCTAATCCTCCATTACGTCCTGATAAGCACACTATCAGAAAGTGCATGAACAATCTCCATACAGGACTCAGCTTTTGCTTTCGATATTGATCTGGAGAAATCTCAGGATACCCGATACGTTGAAAGAATCCAGAAACTAAGGAGGCTAGGAAAAGTATCCTTGAATCAGCATCATTCCCAAACTGAAGAACTGTACGCACTGTATCCTCTGTAATTATGACTTGTTGATCAAGAACAGTAGTAATCAGTCTTTGCACACCATCAATCGTATCATCTGCTGCATTAGTCCAAAAGTCTGTAATATGGGGGGCATATACAGTTGTAGAAGCAGTTAATGCATAGTGAATTCTGGAACGTCTCAGAAAATTCAGCAACTCCAGATATGGTTGCGTAGTAGCTAAAGAAGTATCAATAATAGCTGTTGTGTTGTGCCTCCCTTCAAACATCTGTGGATCAGGCATCTGTTAATCTATAAAAAATATAATAGTGTTGCACGATAGATATATTAATTTCACACGTTTAAACACTCAGAATCAAGATAAAGTCGCATGTTTAAAGTCTCAGTATGAAATTTCTAATTAAAGTCTCAAATAAAGTCTCTAACTAAAGTCTCATAATAAGTTCGCATATTAAAGTCTCAGGCTAAAGTCGCATAACACATCCAAGAACAAAGTCGCATAATAAAGTCTCTGATCAAAGTCGCATAACAAGATCTTGGACTATAGTCGCATAGTAAAATCGCAGACATAAGTTCTCAGAATATAGTCGCATGTTAAAGTCCCGTGTTTTGAACAATCAGTAAGGTCGCAGAAATAAAGTCGCATACTATAGTCGCATAACTAAAGTCGCAGAGACGAACAGTTAGTTTTCAAATCTAAGTACGAAACCCTATTTAATCATACAATTTCCAATCAAAACATGATAATCAGGCCGTTATCAATCAAATGTACAAGATATATGCATTTTAACCGTGTATTTCATTTATTTATATGACGTCATTTAAAAGCCCTAAATCCGAATGATTTTGAACAATTAATCATAAAATACACTGAAACAATGATTAAAATTTATACCTTAGATGTATTTGATAACAATGAATGAATATCAACTGATTTTAATGGATTCCAGCGGTTCAAACTCGAGAATTTTGAATTTTTCAATAAAGTCGCATAAATCGCTGGAATAAGGTCGCAGGTAAAGTCGCACTCTCTTAATCAGAAATGATTAAGGTATGGTCGCGGGATTAAATATTTATAGACAACTGTTTATGCGACTTTAACTTAAAGTCGCATGTGCGACTTTATAAATAAGTTCGCAGAAGACAGTTTTGCTACATTAACTTGTGATTTTCAAATCATTTGATCTTTTTCTTTCTCCGGATGCGTTACTTAATCAAGATTTAAATGACTTTTGATCAAAAATAATACAGAATATAAAATTCAAATTTAAAGAATAAAAGCTACACATCTTTTTGTGAAGGAGATCTTAATTTGATTCGGGATCATATCAGTATAAAGTGTGATTTTATTAAGAACATCAAAAGTTATAAGCTTGATTTATCAGTATTTAATTTATAAGGTCAATATAAACATTTATAAAACAGATTTTCTGATTTTCAAATGATAGCAAACTTGATCTTTGCATTTTAAAAATAAAACCATCGTATTTTTCAAAAATTCTTTGAAAATTATATACGTAACACCACAACTTGATTTAACCCTTAACCAATGATCACACATTTTGAGATATTTTGTCCTATCATATATATATATCTATTTTTGAACATAACTAGCAGTGGATCAAGTCTGAGCACATTCAAGTGAATAACGTATATAGTTGTTTGGACTTACATGCACATACGGACTCACAAGCCGGCAACTATATACTGTACATTCATACATTTCACCAAAAGAACAAAATAAGATAATACTAATATGTACGATTTTTCGTATCTTTTGACTTTTAAGATTTTTAGCACACTTGATTAAGGATTGCAACAACGGACTTATATCCTAAATCAAGTACGTATGTAACTGTTTAGGTCTTACATGCAGCGACGGTCTTACATGCCCCAGTTACACACTGTGCCTCTCAAAGTATTATCCTATGTGGCCCCATTGGCTCTTTTTTTCAAAGATTTATATACATATATATATATATATATCTCTTTTGTATGATCACTGGAGATTGGTGTGTGAATATTAAGAATATATATTTTACTTTCTAATTTGAAAAATAATCTAGTCACAATTTTCAAAATGTAGATCTAGATGTTTATCATTTTAAAAATCAAAACATAAGATTCAAAATTATTTACAAGAGCCTACTGATATATCAAACAAATTACTTAGGATTTTCAATTTTTATTCACATCTCCCTGATGTACTATCATTTCCTAGATATTTACAAACAAAATCTCTCCCTTTTCTTAAAATTCGTTTTTTTATTATTATTATTTTTTTAAAAAACTATAAAGCAGTAAAAAATGATCTAAGTTAGTTTTTAAACTAGATCAAGATTTCGCATCCCAATCATTTTAACAAGTTCCTCAAATCGATTTTTCAGAAAAGCCTTTGTAAAAATATCTGCGTTCTGTTTTAAAGTGTGTATTTGAACTAAGGAGATCAGTTGCTTTTCATAACAATCCCGTATGAAATGATATCGAATTTCGATATGTTTTGTTTTTGAATGTTGTACGGGATTTTGTGTTATGGAAATAGCAGCAGTATTATCAATATGGATAGGAGTTTTAGTAAGAATTAAACCGTAGTCCCTCATTTGGTGTTGAATCCACAAAACTTGTGAACAACAACTTGAAGCGGCTATGTACTCTGCTTCAGCGGATGAAGTGGAAACAGTTGTCTGTTTCTTACGTTGCCATGAAACGAGTCGGTTTCCTAGATAGTGACATCCTCCTGTTGTAGACTTTTTATCCATATTACATCCTCCATAGTCTGAATCGGAAAAGGCCGAAAGCTGAATATCTTCATCATTAGGATACCATAGCCCGAGCGATGGTTTACCCTTAAGATAGCAGAAGATTCTTTTTGCAGCTTTAAGATGAGAAATCTTCGGACATGCTTGATATCGTGAACAAATTGCGACAGCAAACATTATGTCTGGTCGAGACCCAGTAAGATACATTAATGAACCAATTATCGATCGATATTCATGTTGGTTTGTATCTTCTTCAAGAGACAGGCCTAATTTGTGATTTACTTATATGGGAGTTCCAGGAACTTTGCAATCATCCATTTTGAATCGGCTAAAAATGTCTTTAACATATTTTGATTGATGGATAAAATTCCCTTCTCAGTCTGTTTAACTTGTAAACCTAAAAAGAAATTTAGTTCTCCCATAGAACTCATCTCAAACTTTGACTTCATGATTGTCTCAAAATCTTTACTAAGATTATCATTTGTTGACCCGAAAATAATGTCGTCCACATAAATTTGCACAAGCAGCAAGTCTTCATTAGACTTCTTTATGAAGAGAGTACTGTCAATTTGTCCTCTGGTAAATCCATTTTGCAACAGCTGTTGAGACAAGGTCTCGTACCATGCTCTAGGTGCTTGATGAAGACCATACAAGGCTTTGTCTAGTTTGTAGACATAATCAGGAAATTGATGGTCTTCAAATCCAGGAGGTTGACATACATAGACTTCTTCATGAACCTTTCCATACAAGAACGCGCTTTTCACATCCAGTTGATACACTTTGAATTTCTTGAATGAAGCATAAGCAAGAAATAAACGAATTGATTCAAGGCGCGCAACCGGAGCAAAGACTTCTGTGTAATCTAATCCCTCAATTTGAGTACAACCCTGAACGACCAATCTTGCTTTGTTTCGAACAATTACTCCACGGTCATCCTTCTTAGCTCTAAAAACCCATCGAGTGCCAATGGAATGTACTCCCTTTGGTAACTTGACAAGTTTCCAGACTTGCATTCACAAACTGTTGTAGTTCTTCTTGCATAGCTTCCACCCATGAAGAATCTTGTAAAGCCATTTTCACGTTTTTAGGTTCAATTTGTGACAAGAAACACGACTCCATTTGTGCAATCAACCCTTCTTGGTTTTGTTGATGTCGAGTTTGCACACCTTCTTGTAGATTCCCAATAATGTTCTCTGAAGTCTTGAATGAACCCTAAGGTTAGGTAGATTAGGAATATCTTCAGCAACAATTATGGAATCTATGTTTGTCAAAATCTCTTCATGCAAACTGTTATTATCATCATGATTGCTAGCATCATCAGTGAATGAATTTTCCAATTCAGATAATGTGACAACCCTCGAAAATCGGTACTTCCCGTACACTGTAATATCATGCATTCTTACGCTCATTCCCTATCTAATGAAATCAAACTTGATTTAACCAAGGTAAGCCTAGCACAAGCCCACATTTGCACATTTTGGTGCACACTACTATGATGCTTGATGCATCTCGTTATATGATTCATGAGAATTACAAAATAGATCCGATGATTCCGATAAACACGAACGTTGGTGATAAGATTTTCTTAAATAGCGTAAAGCTATTCAATAGTAGTTATTTACCTATACTCTTACGTTAAGGCTTGAAGCCGTTTATCTCATGAGACTTAAGAATCAAGCTTAGACGATTAAAGTTCAACCAACGAAGAAAGGTAACACGAGGTTCCCTAAACGAAACACAACTCTTACAAATGAATTAGAATTCTACTAACCATATCGCCACCTACGTTAACCTCCCAAATGATGCTTGCTACCGCCTAAACACAACTTGAAACCAAGTAGCTCAAACATGTTAAATTAGTTCCAAGCAAGCTAGCATACTTGACGATAATCAAAACGCAGATTTCATTCCTTTTACTTTCTTCTCCTTATCTACATTGCTTTCCATGATCTTCTCTATGATTTCTTACTCAAATCACCTATCTACTTACTTGCTTAACACCTTAAAATCATAAGCATCGAGACAACTAACTCAAACTAAATCAAGCATCTAGGCAACTAGCTCAAATAAATCACAAGCTTCCTAGCACATAGCTCAAAATTAATTAAGCAACTTGCTAGCTAGCTCAAACTAATTCAAGCACACTAGCAAGCATGTCATCTTATTTCCTCCTACTTGCCTTCTTGCTTAAATTAAATCAAGCTACTTAAGCATGACACAAAGTTGAAATGCAGAAAATCTTTTCCTTTCTTTGTCAACGTAGCATGCCTCTCCACCTCTCCTTTTTCTCCTCTCTACTTGCTTACTTACACACTCCATCAATTGTCATGATGCTTTGTGCAACTTGCCAACTTGCTTCACCATTTGGAAAGGAATTGAGGAAGCATACGTACACACACACTTCATTTTCTGCACACTTTACTCTCTCAAACTCTCTCAATTTTCCCTCCCTTTCACCACCTTCTTCATCCCTCTTCAAGAACTACCACCCCCCACCACCACAAACCACCATAAGACCACCATGAAACCACCATAAACCACCACCATTTTACATCATTCTCATCACCATTTAAACTCTAGTTCAAACATCTAAAGGAAAACTAGTCCATTTGGGCATTTAGAAGGAGCTTTTGGATTGAAGTTTCAAGTTCTTCCTCTTCTTTTCTTTCCATTTCATCCTAACACCATTGTAAGGAAACTCCTCCTCTTGATCTTGTCATTTCCTACATATTTAAGTGTATTAATGTTAGGTGTTCACTCTTACTAGAAATAAACTTAAAAACTCGTAATTGTATGAACTATAACAAGAATGTGTTAAAAAGAACCAAAACAAAAGCTATAAAATTCGGACAGAAACTTTGCTTGACTTTGGAAGTGAATAACTTGGTGAAAACTTAACCAAATCTAGTGTTTCTTGAGTCTAAAATTAAGTTTAAAGGGTTATCTTTCCAACCCAACTGGTTTCATGAATTTTGGACAAGTGTAAGTACTTCAAAACGTATTTTTAAACCAAGGTGTGCAAACTGTTCTTAAAAGTCAGAAACTGACCCAACTTTAGAAGGTCATAAATTTCAAACCATGGATCGAAATGAAGTGATTCTTTTTCCTACAAGTCACATATTGTGTTAGCTTTCAAAGTAGTATGATTACACTCTATGAAAGTAAGTATAACTCCATGTACAAACAGATCTTCGACCAACTGTCCAGAAAGGGTACTGTTGGACCCTTGTGTAGAATTAAACATGTTTGAACCCCTTAAACGTAACCAAAAATTACGAAACTTACATTTCTGAAAAGCTAAGACATAGGGGAACATGTGGTAAAAATTTCATAAAAATCTAAGCTCATTTGACTAGTCAAAATCGTAGTCAAAGAGGGACTAAATTCTGGACAGAAACTGTGAAAATTGATGGAAATCTTTGACTTGCGAACCGAGTTGGTCGCCAGAGTCCAAAACTCGCGAAACGAGACTTGTATAATTTAAAACCCGACAAACTCAAAGATTAGGTTAAAAACGAAGTTAAAACATGGATTTAAAATGAGTTTTAATGTTTTTGAAAACTAACAAAGATCACCAACGGGTCGTATACTTTTCGAATACGAAACACTTTTTCAATCTACTAGTTGAGTGAACAACTAGCATAGATATGCGGGTAGCTATCTACTTATATCAACCTAGGTGTGCGGGTAGCCACCTACTATTACAAATCTAGATATGCGGTTAGCTATCTACTTACACAAACGACCTCATGCGTTTAGGGCGCTATGAGGCTTTTTGGGCAAATACACTTATTACTTGCTAGCACTTTCATAAGCTCACCAGGTGAGTTCACAGCCCCTATTTTACTACTTTTTACTGCTTTCTAAATTTGGGGTGAAAAACATATGTACTGTTTACATACAAACTGATTTCATGCGATGATTGAAAACCTGACAACGAATCCTTGTGCGAACCTATGTTAAACTAGTTGTAGTGCATAGAAGTCCTCATGACTACAAACTGTAACCATTAGCTAGGTGACGCTAGCCACCGAATATGCGAATAGTACTATTGGGATGACATCCCTCCCACTTTTGTTAGTCATGCTAACTGCCGACTGTATGTCGAGACGAGGAGCGTATATTTTATTGTCCCAGGCACAAACAATTAAAGTCGTGGTTTGCTCACCACGATGAATAGGATGCCATGCTTTTGATAAATATTTAAACTATGATTTGTGATTAAAGTGTTAATCATATTCTTTTGCTAAACGCATATTGTTTTGTAAACACAATGAACTTGTAACCGTGTTGTTTAAACTATTTATGGCATTCTATATTTATGTTTGCGATAATCATATGCTTATTGATCGTTATCGTCACGCCCCCGAGCTTCCGCACTTGTTACTCGTGAAACGATTTTATCGGGGTGTGACAGATAAAGTTTCCTGAAAGTCTTCATCATTTAGCGATTGTTGCTCAGAGTTGCCACCTGCAGAAGTTGAAACAGAAGCAGAAACATGAGTAGAGGCTATATCATTTGAGTGATGGTTAATATGATTATGATTATCCCCCTCATAAATCATACCAACCACTTCATCAATAGACTCAGGAAGAATGGTGAATGATTTAAACAAAACATCATAATCAAACATCCACTCAGGACCCTTTCCAGATGTAGAACTGATATGTCTAAGACATTCTACCTCATAATGTTCTTCAATCCTCTTTGTTACTTTATTGTACACGCGTTTGTTTGGTGAATTAACATAATATCCAAGAAAGTATCCATCCATGGATTTTTCACCAAATTTTGATAATTTGTCTTTTGTGTTCAATATAGTACAAGGACAGCCAAAAGGTTCTAAAAACCTTAGATTTGGTTTCCGGTTATTTAGCAATTCATAACATGTTTTATTTTGCTTTTTAACCGTTAACACTCTATTTAGAACATAACATGCTATATTGACTGCCTCTGCCCAGAAAGTAATGGGCAGATTTGAGTCAGAAAGTAATGTCCTAGCTGCCTCAATTAAGGTCCTATTCTTCCTTTCTGCAACCCCATTTTGTTGAGGGGTTCTCGGAGCACTATATTGATGAAGGATACCATTTTGTAAACAAAAGTGTTCCGAATTATGATTTTTAAACTCCGTTCCATTATCACTCCTTAGCATTTTGATTTTCAGTTTACAAAGATTTTCCAATTTTAAAAACAGAAATTTTAAAATTTCAGGTGTTTCATCTTTAGAATTCAGAAAGTATACCCAAGAAAATCTTGAATAATCATCAGTAACAACCAAGCAATAAGACTTCCCTCCCAAACTTTTAACATTTACTGGTCCAAAAAGGTCCATATGTAAAAGTTCAAGTGGTTGTTGAATTGAATTTACCATTTTCGACCTGTGAGATTTCTTATGCTGTTTTGCGTTCGTACAAGAAAGACGGTGATCAATGATGGAAAAAGACATATTGGGAACACCTTCCACAAGATTATTTTTTACCAAAAAATTCATCTTGCGAAAGTGAATGTGGCCCATACGTCTATGCCACATAAGAGAATCTCTCGCCGATGCTTTTGTGAGCAAACATGACATATCGGGAGAAGACGAAGATACAGTTCTCATGTCGAGTGCGTATGTATCCTTTCGTCTTGGAGCTTTCATTAAAATCCATTCCTTCGCAATAATGAACCCCGCTTTAAGTATCAAACATTCAACATCGTTGAAGACGATTGTGTATTTCTTATCACAAACTTGAGAAATGCTGAGCAAGTTGTGTTGCAATTGTTCACAAAAATTGACCTTTTCAAAACTTATTGAACCATTTGAAACAGTGCCTTCTTTTGAAATCATTCCTCCTTTGTCACCAGCAAAAGAAACATATCCTCCATTAATTGATTTGACATCAGTTAAGAGGGATAAATTTCCTGTCATGTGTCTGGAACATCCGCTATCCACATACCAGATATTTTTTTGAGTTTTGCTTGACTGTTCCAACACATATAAAGAACAAATTAGTTCGAAAGGGTGACCCAAGCCTTAATGGCCTTGGGTCGTCCATCATCTTCAATTGTGATCACGTCAACTAATTTTGAATTTTTTCGAAAATTTTTAGGAATTGTTGACGTATCAGCCTTAGGAATCCTAGATTCCTTTGATGGATTCTTTACTTTCCAAACCAAATTTTGTTTAAAAGTCTGCTTGTTTGAAATGTTGTGCTTTTTAGGTTGCACAACATTACCTTGTTTCTTAACAGAATTTGAAGAACAAGACGATTTGTTAGAATTGTCTTTTTGAAATTGCTGTTTTCGTTCTTGTTTCTTCAACTTTTGTTTTTGAAACATCAAACAATCACGAATAACATGACCTTGACGACCACAAAAATAACAAGATCTATAGTCAATAACATGTGATTTTTGATACCACGTGTTAGTCCGTGTACGTTGGATCTTATCATTTATACAACATGGTTTTGTACACGTAGAAGTAGTTGAGTGTGTTTGAGAATCTTTCTTCAAAATCTTAGCTTCGGTAAATTTTGGTTGTGATTTTGAAGACGTTTTAGACTTTTTACTTTTCTCATGTACAAAATCCCTTTTCAATACTTCTTTCTCATTTGTGAGTTTTGATTTTCCTTTGGAAGAAAACTGTTGAACTTCATTAGTGATAATGAAATTCTCAGGTTTTACAGCAGATTTATCAATTTTAACAGTAGGCATCTCACATACTTCAACTTCACAAACTTCTTCTACTGAATCATTCTTGATAAAAGAAACTTGATCTACAACTAAAGGAGTTATAGGAACAAAATCCTTGATTTCATCTTTAACAGGCATGTGAATATAACTAGATGGAGGAGGTACAAAGTTATATCCAATGCTTGTTTTGGATTTTGTATCCAGTTTTTGTGAATGAATAATTTGATCCAAAATTAAAGAAGAAGCAGATAAGTTTGATAATTTCCTTTTAAAGTTCAAAATCTCACTTTGAGCATTAGCATACTGTTTTCGTTGCAAATCAATCTCAGTAATGTAACTATCAATTGCAGTTTGCTGATTTAAGATTTTAACTTTCAGATCGTATGTTTCAACACGAGTTAACTCAAACTTGTCCTCAAAACATTTTTCATTATCTTTCAAAACTTTATTTGCTTGTTTGAGTTTTTCAATGTCAGATATCAAGCAATGATTATGATCTTGATATGTGTTGAGTTTTTAAAATAACAACACACTTTGGACATTTAACCATGAAAGAATCAGAATCAACCTCAGATATGTCAGCCATAAACGCTTGGTTATGAGCATAAGCTACTTCATCGATATGTGCACTCCAGTCGTAGTGCTCATCATTTGTAGAAACTAATGTTGTTTGCTGATTGTTTTCCTTTGATTGTGCAGGCTTAGACACACTGGGTTTAGTAAATCCTGATGCTGGTTGCTTTGCCTTCTCACATTTTCTAGCGAAGTGTCCATAATTTTGGTAATTATAGTACCGGACCTTGCTCTTGTCAAATCCCAATCCATCTTTTGTTGTTCCAATACTGGTACGACCCGTTCTTTTAAGAAATGTTTTTACCCAGCGAGTAAGCATGGCCATGTTCCATTTGATATCCATTTCTTCCAGGTCATCTGGATGAATTTGATCATAGTCTGCATCCGTTATGTCTAGTGTTGAAGTTCTGTTGGAAATGAAACTTTCATATGATGAAAGAAAAGCTGAGAAGATAGCAGCATGCTCTTCTGTCAGCTTTGAAGGTTTTGGAGATTGGGTTGCAGAAACTGAAGCATAATATTTAGATGAGTTTAAACAATTTGAGCAGTTCAAGCAGGAACTTGACTGAGAAGGTTCTGCTGATAAATTCTTTCCAGATAGGAGTGCAACTCCTCCAGTGGTTGTCTTGTTTGACATATCACTATAAAGACTAGGATTTTGAACCTGAACTTTTCCTGTAGCTTTGCTTTTCATATTCATCTCATATGCTTGTAGTTTTCCGATTAAATCTTCCAAAGACCATGTTGGCATATTTTCATTTTCTTCCATTAACAAGACATGATTGTCCCACTTCGATGGAAGAGAATTCAAAAGCTTGTTGTTGATCTCCACTTTTAAGTATTCCACACCCAATTCACTTAGTTCGCATACCAGCTGAGAAAATCTTGAAATCAAATCTTCAAATGATTCATTCGGAAGCTGATCAAATAAATCAAATTGTCTTTTGAGTAAATCCTTTCTACTTTGCTTCAACTGGTCATTCCCTCCAAACCTCTTTGCTAATGCTTCCCAAAGCTCAAAAGCTGTTTCCTGTCTTTTAAAACATTGCAACACATCTTTGGGCAAACACATAGTTATAGCAGCATATGCTTTTCTTTCCTTATCATATTCTTTTCTTTCTTCTGTGGTCATTTGTTTAACAGTTTTCACCGAAGAATCTTCCCTATAAGAACCATCCACTCTTGGTCAAATATATCGTTCAGTGATTGGAATCCATAGATCCGAATCATTGAATGCTATAAAGGACTCAAAACGATTTTTCCAACTTGAATACTTGTTACTGCTTAAAAATCTAGGTGGTTTATTGGGATTACCAATTTAATTATCAAATTTAAGCGTAGTAGTCATGTTCGAATAAGCCATAATATCCAATTAAATGTCAAACAACTTTCAAAAATAAAGTCTCAAATTTTACGCGAACTTAACTATGCGAACTTATGGTAAAGTCGCACAGTAAAGTCTGGTACTAAAGTCGCACAAGTAAGGTCTCAGATAAGGTCGCACAAAAGAAAGTCTCAGATAAGATCGCACAAATAAAGTCTTAGACAATTTTTGAAAAACAAGTATGCGATCTTAATCTGATACATACATGGATAAAGAAGGCCCGGAAGGTGATGGGATGTTGGATGATGGGTTGGCGCTTACTATTGGGTTTGAAGCTGGTTTGGGCTCAATGACCCATGGAGTGTGCATGGTAACCTTGGTGGAATAAAGTTTGCATGGTGCATTTAATTATGAACGAATTTTCAGTTTTATTATGTTTTAATTAGTCTTTAATAGTAGTTAAAAGTCCTCATTATTGTAAGGCTCTTGGAGGTTTGTAACCTACCAATTTTGTAGGCATTATTGCCATTTTCGTTTTTGTGGAGGGGAATCAGATTTTGAAGAAGAAAAAATAACAAAACTCTCTAGAATTATTGTTATAATTCTTTTGATTGTCATTTTTGGGATGTTTTCCTGATTTTGGCCAGATTCAAATCAATAGGTCTTGATTTGCAATCTGTTTAGCAAATTATAGGTCTAATTTGTTAAACCCATCTATCCTACACACTAATTCCTATTTGTTCCAGCCCATACACGCATCATTAGTGGTATCAGAGCCATGAATTTCGATGATCCAGATTTCCTACAACAACTCCGTGAGGCTTTAAGAGGCTTGCAAGAAGAAGGACGACGGTTGCCTATACGAGGGCAGCCAAGATCAAGGGAGGAGTTTAAGGTGAACGAATTGCCTGAATTTGCTGGGGGTACAGATCCAGAAAAGTATTTGGAGTGGGAGAGAAAGATTGAACGTATGTTTGACTTCAAAGAACTTGACGATGAGAAGAGGTGCAAATACGCAATTCTGAAATTGAGTGATGGTGCTTCTTTGTGGTTCGAAGGGCTTAAGGCTAAGAGGACACGGGAAGGCAAAGAAAAGATTTCTTCTTGGGATTCTCTCAAAAGAAAGCTGAAAAAAGGTTTGTTCCCATAAATCACCGGATTACCACTTATAGAAAAATAGTTGAATTGAAACAAGGCAAGATGAGTGTGGCTGAATACATTGATGAATTTGAAAAACTAACACTAATGGGTGATTTAGAAGAAGTGGAGGAGCAGAAAATGTCTCGATTTTTGCGCGGTTTGAATACGAATATTGCAAATGTTGTTGATTTGTACCCATATGCTGATTTTGGTACACTTTGTGGGTTGTGTATAAAGTTGGAAAATCAGGGGAAAATAAAGTATGTAGGGGGTTCTAATATGGATTCTATGAAGCCTAGACCTTGGGCTAAACCCGAAACTACTACACCTAGTCACGTGTGTGCAAGTAGCTCTTCAGCTGCTCCTAAGATAGTGACTCCAACCAAGGAAACAAGCCTGTCCAAGGTTCGTTGTTTCAAGTGTCAAGGGTTCGGACATTTCCAAAATGCATGTCCAAATAAAAGAATAGTGACTTTAAGGGAAGCCCTTGATTGCCGGGAAGAGCTGATCGAAGAAGAGGAAAGGTTGGGTGACGTTTTTGTGTTTGAAGAGAAAGAGGATTCCGAAGAGGAGGAAAGTTATGAGGCACCGTCTTATGACACGACTTTGGTTCTTAGAACATTACAAACTAAAGTTGTGCATGCTGATTCCGATCAAAGAGACCAACTTTTCCATACCAAATGTCTCATCAAAGACAAATGGTGTAGCGTGATTATTGATGGGGGAAGTTGCACTAATGTTGCTTCTAGTGAAATGGTGTCAAAATTGGGTTTACTCACTACAGCCCATCCTAAACCATATGCACTACATTGGTTAGATGATGGCAATAAGGTGAAGGTGTCAAAACAGGTTAGGGTTGGATTAACTATGGGTTCGTACAAAGATGAAGTCCTTTGTGATGTGATTCCCATGGATGCTTGCCATGTGTTGTTGGGACGTCCTTGGCAGTTTGATAGGGACGTGATACATAAGGGGAGGAGCAATGAATATGAGCTGAAGGATAAAGGTAAAAAAATTGTGTTGAAGCCCATGTCCTCACAAACAGTTCGTTCGATGAGTACCAAACAAAAAAAGAACCCAAATCTCACCATGTTGGCTAGTGAACGGGAGGTTGAGCAAGCTCTTGATTTTGGAGAAGTGGTGTATTTGTTGGTGTCCAAGGAGAATTCTATAGAGAACGTGAATTTGATGGAGGGCAGCCCCATTGCTGATTTGTTACTCGAATACCAAGATGTGTTTCCCGATGACTTACCACCTGGTTTGCCTCCTATCCGTGGCATTGAACATCAGATAGATCTTATTCCGGGAGCACCATTGCCTAATAAGGCTGCTTATCGGTGTAATCCGGAGGAAACAAAGGAGTTACAAAAACAGGTGGATGAGCTTGTGAGCCGAGGTTATGTGCGTGAAAGTTTAAGCCCGTGTGCTGTACCTGTTTTGCTTGTACCTAAGAAGGATGGAACGTGGCGAATGTGTGTTGATAGTAGGGCGGTGAATAACATTACAATCAAATATCGTTTTCCAATCCCAAGGCTGGATGATATGTTAGATGAGCTCCATGGATCGGTGGTGTTTTCAAAGATTGATTTGCGGAGTGGTTATCATCAGATTCGAATGCGTGAAGGGGATGAGTGGAAAACAGCCTTCAAGACCAAGCATGGGTTATATGAGTGGACCGTGATGCCCTTTGGTCTCACGAATGCTCCTAGTACATTTATGAGGCTGATGAATGAAGTCTTGAAGTTGTTTCTTGGCAGGTTCGTTGTGGTTTATTTAGATGATATATTGGTGTATAGCAGGAACAAGGAAGAACATTTGAAGCATTTGAAGCAAGTCTTTGAAACCCTTAGAGCTCAAAAACTCTTTGGAAAACAGGAGAAGTGTTCATTTCTAGTTGATAAGGTGATGTTCTTTGGTTATGTGGTTTCCAAAGATGGGGTGTCCGTGGATCAAACCAAGATTGAAGCAATCAAGTCCTGGCCTAGTCCTAAAAACATAAGTGAAGTGCGTTCGTTTCATGGTTTGGCCTCATTTTATCGACGTTTTATTCGTGATTTCAGTACTCTTACTAGTCCCATTACTAATTGTTTGAAGAAAGGTGCTTTTGTATGGGGGGTAGATGCCCAAAAGGCGTTTGAAACAATCAAGGAGCATTCGTGTGCTGCTCCTATTTTGGCTCTTCCAGATTTTTCGCAACCCTTTGAAGTTGAGTGTGATGCAAGTGGGGTCGGTATTGGTGCTGTTCTGATTCAAGCCAAACATCCCATTGCTTACTTTTCGGAGAAATTGGGAAGTGCTCGTTTGAATTATTGTACTTATGACAAGGAATTTTATGCAATTGTTAGGGCATTGGATCATTGGAGTCATTATTTGCGTGCGAATCATTTCATTTTGCATTCAGATCATGAATCCTTGAAGTATATTAATGGGCAGCAGAAGTTGAGTCCAAGGCATGCTAAGTGGGTGGAGTTTTTGCAATCCTTTCATTTTTCATCAAAATATAAGAATGGTAAAAGTAATGTGGTGGCTGATGCACTTTCACGTCGTTATGCTTTACTTGCTACACTTGATGTTCGTTTGTTGGGCTTTGAAACTTTAAAAGATTACTATGGTGATGACGCTGATTTTGGTGAGTTGTTTGGGAAATGTACTAATGGTGCCCAAGGGGAGTTTTCGGTGCAAGATGGTTTTCTCTTCAAGGGGAACCGGCTTTGTGTCCCGAAACATACTGTTCGTGAATTGTTGATACGTGAAGCACATGGTGGTGGGTTGGCTGGCCATTTTGGGGTGGTCAAGACTTTAGAAGTGTTGAAAGAGCATTTCTTTTGGCCAAAGATGTTAGGGGATGTAACTAACATTGTGGGTAAGTGTGTGAAATGTCATATGGCTAAAAGTTCGTTCAAACCTGGTTTGTACTCGCCTTTACCAGTTCCAGTTCGTCCTTGGGAAGATGTGTCCATGGATTTTATTGTAGCTTTACCTCGCACTCAAAGGGGTAAGGATGCTATTATGGTTGTTGTTGACAGGTTTTCCAAGATGGCTCACTTTGTTGCTTGTCACAAAACTGATGATGCTAGCAATGTGGCTGATTTATATTATCGGGAGATTGTACGTTTGCATGGGATCCCCAAAACCATTGTTTCTGATCGGGATTCCAAGTTTTTGAGTTATTTCTGGAATACTTTGTGGAGGAAGGTGGGAACCAAGTTGTTGTTTAGCACATCACATCATCCTCAAACGGATGGCCAAACTGAAGTTACAAACAGGACCTTGGGGATGTTGTTGCGGGGTTTGGTGAGCAAGACTCAAAAAGATTGGGATGTTAAGCTCGCTCATGCTGAATTTGCTTATAATCGTTCTCCTACTTATGCTACTGGTCATTCTCCGTTTGAAGTCGTTTATGGAATTAATCCCTACCTGCCATTAGATTTGATCCCATTGCCAAAGGAGGAGTTGGTTCACAAGGATGCTGATGCTAAGCTGAAATCTATGATGAAGTTACATGAACAAGTTCGTAATCGTATTGAGGCTGTTAATGCAACTTACAAACAGAAATCCAATAAAAGTAGGAAGCCTCGGGTGTTTGCTGATGGTGATTTGGTGTGGGTGCACTTGAGAAAAGAGCGTTTTCCAAGCAAACGTAAGAACAAATTGATGCCAAGAGCTGAAGGTCCTTACAAGGTGGTTGCACGTGTGAATGATAATGCATACAAGGTGGAGTTACCCGGAGATTATGGGGTGCATGCTACTTTTAACGTGGGAGATATTTCACCGTATCTTGATGATGATGGTCTTGCTGAATTGAGGTCAATTCCTTTCAAAGGGGGAGGGGATGATACATACATGGATAAAGAAGGCCCGGAAGGTGATGGGATGTTGGATGATGGGTTGGCGCTTACTATTGGGTTTGAAGCTGGTTTGGGCTCAATGACCCATGGAGTGTGCATGGTAACCTTGGTGGAATAAAGTGCATGGTGCATTTAATTATGAACGAATTTTCAGTTTTATAATGTGGTTTTATTATGTTTTAATTAGTCTTTAATAGTAGTTAAAAGTCCTCATTATTGTAAGGCTCTTGGAGGTTTGTAACCTACCAATTTTGTAGGCATTATTGCCATTTTCGTTTTTGTGGAGGGCAATCAGATTTTGAAGAAGAAAAAATAACAAAACTCTCTAGAATTATTGTTATAATTCTTTTGATTGTCATTTTTGGGATGTTTTCCTGATTTTGGCCAGATTCAAATCAATAGGTCTTGATTTGCAATCTGTTTAGCAAATTATAGGTCTAATTTGTTAAACCCATCTATCCTAAACACTAATTCCTATTTGTTCCAGCCCATACACGCATCATAATCTAAGTTCGCATATGAGACTTTATTAATAAAGTCGCAAAGCGTACTGAAAATTTTAAGAACTTGATCAAAAATGAAATTAAAGCTTGAATTGATTGTACCAATTCTTGAAGGTACTCCTTATCAATGCACAGCAACTTTATCAAAGTCGCAGGAGCTAAAAATCGCAATATCTTCTTCAACTGAAATAACGTCCGTACAATCAATCAAATTCAACCGTGAATTTGGTTCCAATTTTGATGAATAAGCAAGCTATGATCCAAACGAGGTTCTTTGAATCCTTTTCTTCAACTTTTAAACGTCAATTCTTCAAGTCTTCAAAGTCCGTACAAAGACGTATGTGACGTCACCTGTAATTGAATCAAACCTGTTCTAATCCATGAATTCGCTAGATATTAATCTAATTCAATCCTTAATGAACCTCATGAATACAATTCTCCAATCATAATCAATCAGAATCCATCACAGAAGATCAATTTCTCAAAAACTTCAAATAACCAATACTTTGCTCGATCAATTCTCTCCGTACACAATTGTAAAACCTCAATCAGCTCTGATACCACATGTAGGTCACATATACGTACTGATCAGATTACAATTACACTTAATTGAGTGCGGAATCCTACAATTAAGTGATTAAACGGTTGGAATTGAACACGCAATCTAAATAACTCGATTATATTGATAATGAAATGATACTGAATGATTACAGACGCTCACTGATATATTTGATTACAATATGCTTTGAGTTTCACGTTTAAGCTTACGTACAAATGAAAACATAACAGCCTATTTATAGACAGACCTGCGACACTACTGTTATGCGACTATAAGCTAAAGTCGCACCTGCGACTTTATAGATAAAGTCGCAGATAGTGTCGCATAGACACTAAACCTAACTTCTAAGACTTATCAAGATTCTGACATACTAATCTTGCATCAACATAAGGGGAGGAGCAATGAGTATGAGCTGAAGGATAAAGGCAAACAAATTGTGTTGAAGCCCATATCCTCACAAACAGTTCGTTCGATAAGTACCAAAATAAAAAAAAAAAACCCAAATCTCACCATGTTGGCTAGTGAATGTGAGGTTGAGCAAGCTCTTGATTTTGGAGAAGTGGTGTATTTGCTGGTGTCCAAGGAGAATTCTATGGAGAACGTGAATTAGACGGAGGGCAGCCCCATTGCTGATTTGTTAGTTGAATACCAAGATGTGTTTCCCGATGACTTAGTTGAATACCAAGATGTGTTTCCCGATGACTTGCCACCCGGTTTGCCTCCTATCCGTGGCATTGAACATCAAATAGATCTTATTCCGAGAGCACCATTGCCTAATAAGACTGCTTATCAGTGTAATCCGGAGAAAACAAAGGAGTTACAAAAATAGGTTGATGAGCTTGTGAGCCGAGGTTATGTGCGTGAAAGCTTAAGCCCGTGTGCTGTACCTGTTTTGCTTGTACCTAAGAAGGATGGAACGTGGCGAATGTGTGTTGATAGTAGGGCGGTGAATAACATTACCATCAAATATCGTTTTCCAATCCCAAGGCTGGATGATATATTAGATGAGCTCCATGGATCGGTGGTGTTTTCAAAAATTGATTTGCGGAGTGGTTATCATCAGATTCGAATGCGTGAAGGGGATGAGTGGAAAACAGCCTTCAAGACCAAGCATGGGTTATATGAGTGGACCGTGATGCCCTTTGGTCTCACGAATGCTCCTAGTACATTTATGAGGCTGATGAATGAAGTTTTGAAGTCGTTTCTGGGCCGGTTCGTTGTGGTTTATTTGGATGATATATTGGTGTATAGCAGGAAGAAGGAAGAACATTTGAAGCATTTGAAGCAAGTCTTTGAAACCCTTAGAGCTCAAAAACTCTTTGGAAAACAGGAGAAGTGCTCATTTCTAGTTGATAAGGTGATGTTCTTGGGTTATGTGGTTTCCAAAGATGGGTGTCCGTACATCAGACCAAGATTGAAGCGATTGTTTGAAGAAAGGTGCATTTGTAAGGCCAAACTGAAGTTACAAACAGGACCTTGGGGACATTGTTGCGGGGTTTGTCGCAGATCAGTTTTGTCACAAATCACTTTTGTCGCATAATTGTTTATGTTTAAACTAACTCCAAATCAAAACAACTACAATTTAAACAACACCAAAATACTTGTTTTCTTTTCTGAAATCAGACAGTAACTACGACAAACAAGAATTGTGACGGATTAATAATTGTCGCATGTGATCAAATTTTCACAGTATCAATCTCAAATTCGAAAGGATTAAATTTGCAAGTATCGAATTCTTTTACCAAATGATTGTTGTTACTTGATCACAAACGAGATACTCTGTGTTTCAAACTCCAGCATTTGATCACAGAAACTTGCAAAATAAGATGTCTGTACACATCTGAAGCTCTACGTTATTTTGATCAAATTCACATGTAATTGAACACTTTCACTGGATCAAACACTAATTCGAAGATTACCGAAGCTATCTGTGATCTTATACTACACAGAACATGCACTTAATTAAAATCAAAGTCCGTACGCCGTATCTGTATTTTTTTAAAATCAATTACAATTCTCTGAATCAACCGTGAAATGCTCAATTATATTGACTAATTCATCAATTAACAACATTAGGAAGCTTAATCAATCAAAATATCGATCAAATTCCATAAGCTTAGCTCATACTTTGCACACCGATACCGTTACTGCAATCTCTTCAATTCAATGCGTATTCAATAACCTTGGATTAACACTTATCTGCTCTGATACCACATGTAGGAACCTATATTAGGATCTCAGTACAATCGATTGAATAGAGATCGAGCGGAATTCGAATCTCTCAATGTAATACGCATACGTATGAACTAAACATGATAATCAATCACAAGATGTAAATAATTACGTTTATATTAATTATCAACTGAATACAAGTGATTTACAATGAGTTTCGTTTAGTAGTATTCCAGATAGTTAGTTACAAATGATTGCGTCTATGTTATATTTATAAACTACGAAATATGCGACAATTTTTACTCCTGCGACAGTCTGCAATAACTGTCGCAGTCTGTGACTGTCGCGTATGCGACAATTATCAATTGTCGCAGACTTTAACAAAAATATTCTAACTTCTATTTATCTATTCAAGATGTCTGACACTTTGGCTTCTTGCACCAACAAAACGAAATGTGGATCATTGATAGAGGAATTCAAAGTTTGATTGAAAATTTGAAAAGGCCAAGCTTTCACTAAGTTTGAAGAGATTATTGATTTGAGGGGGAGCAAGTTAGGAATTCAAAGTTTAATAAAAATGTTTTAGAAGTTGATGATACATACATGGATAAAGAAGGCCCGAAAGGTGATGGGCTGTTAGATGATGGGTTGGCGCTTACTATTGGGCTCAAAGCTGGTTTGGGCTCAATGACCCATGGAGTGTGCATGGTAACCTTGGTGGATTAAAGTTTGCATGGTGCAATTTATGGTGAACGAATTTCAGTTTTAAAATGTGGTTTTATTATGTTTTTATTAGTCTTAAATTATAGTTTAAAGTCCCCATTATTGTAAGACTCTTGGAGTTTTGTAACCGACAATTTTGTAGGCTTTTGTTCAGCCATTTTCAGTTTGGGGAACAGATTTTAAGAAAAGAAAACAAAACTCTCTTGAATTATTGTTATAATTCTTTTGATTGTCAATTTGGGACGTGTTTCTGATTTTGGCTGGATTCAAATCAATAGGTCTTGATTTGCAATCTGTTTAGCAAATTATAGGTCTAATTTGTTAAACACATATATCCTCCACATTAGTTCCAATTTAGTCCGATCCATACACGTATCATTTGTGGTATCAGAGCCATGAATTTCGATGATCCAGATTTCCTACAACAACTCCATGAGGCTTTAAGACACTTGCAAGAAGAAGGGCGAAAGCTTCCTATACGGGGGCAACCAAGATCGAGGGAGGAGTTTAAGGTGAACGAATTGCCTGAATTTGCTGGGGGTACAGATCCAGAAAAGTATTTGTAGTGGGAGAGAAAGATTGAACGGATGTTTGACTTCAAAGAACTTGACGATGAGAAGAGGTGCAAATACGCAATTCTGAAATTGAGTGGTGGTGCTTCTTTGTGGTTCGAAGGGCTTAAGGCCAAGAGGACAAGGGAAGGCAAAGAAAAGATTTCGTCTTGGAATTCTCTCAAAAGAAAGCTGAAAAAAAGGTTTATTCCCATAAATCACCGGATTACCACTTATAGAAAAATAGCTGAAATTGAAACAGGGCAAGATGAGTGTGGCTGAATACATTGATGAATTTGAAAAATTAACACTAATGGGTGATTTAGAAGAAGTGGAGGAGCAGAAAATGTCTCGATTTTTGCGTGGTTTGAATACGAATATTGCAAATGTTGTTGATTTGTACCCATATGCTGATTTTGGTATACTTTGTGGGTTGTGTATAAAGTTGGAAAATCAGGGGAAAATAAAGTATGTAGGGGGTTCTAATATGGATTCTATGAAGCCTAGACCTTGGCTAAACCCGAAACTACTACACCTAGTCACGTGGGTGCAAGTAGCTCTTCAGCTGCTCCTAAGATAGTGACTCCAACCAAGGAAACAAGCCTGTCCAAGATTCGTTGTTTCAAGTGTCAAGGGTTTGGACATTTCCAAAATGCATGTCCAAATAAAAGAATAGTGACTTTAAGGGAAGCTCTTGATTGCCGTGAAGAGCTGATCGAAGAAGAGGAAATGTTGGGTGACGTTTTTGTGTTTGGAGAGAAAGAGGAGTCCGAAGAGGAGGAAAGTTATGAGGCACCGTCTTATGACACGACTTTGGTTCTTAGAACATTACAAAGTAAAGTTGTGCATGCTGATTCTGATCAAAGAGACCAGCTTTACCATACCAAATGTCTCGTCAAAGACAAATGGTGTAGCGTGATTATTGATGGGGGAAGTTGCACTAATGTTGCTTCTAGTGAAATGGTGTCAAAATTGGGTTTGCTCACTACAGCCCATCCTAAACCATATGCACTACATTAGCTAGATGATGGCAATAAGGTGAAGGTGTCAAAACAGGTTAGGGTTGGATTAACTATGGGTTCGTATAAAGATGAAATCCTTTGTGATGTGGTTCCCATGGATGCTTGCCATGTGTTGTTGGGACGTCCTTGGCAGTTTGATAGGGACGTGATTCATAAGGGGAGGAGCAATGAGTATGAGCTGAAGGATAAAGGCAAAAAAGTTGTGTTGAAGCCCATGTCCTCACAAATAGTTCGTTCGATAAGTACCAAACAGAAAAAAAAACCCCAAATCTCACCATGTTGGCTAGTGAACGGGAGGTTGAGCAAGCTCTTGATTTTGGAGAAGTGGTGTATTTACTGGTGTCCAAGGAGAATTCTATGGAGAACGAGAATTTGACGGAGGGCAGCCCCATTGCTGATTTGTTACTTGAATACCAAGATGTGTTTCTCGATGAATTACCACCCGGTTTGCCTCCTATCCGTGGCATTGAACATCAAGATGAGCTTGTGAGCCGAGGTTATGTACGTGAAAGCTTAAGCCCGTGTGCTGTACCTGTTTTGCTTGTACCTAAAAAGGATGGAACGTGGCGAATGTGTGTTGATAGTAGGGCGGTGAATAACATTACAATCAAATATCGTTTTCCAATCCCAAGGCTGGATGATATGTTAGATGAGCTCCAT
The DNA here is from genome assembly GCA_963921325.1 of Logfia minima. Classification (NCBI taxonomy): domain Eukaryota; kingdom Viridiplantae; phylum Streptophyta; class Magnoliopsida; order Asterales; family Asteraceae; genus Logfia; species Logfia minima. The sequence goes on from OY992769.1 coordinate 21,299,715, forward strand.
GGATCGGTGGTGTTTTCAAAAATTGATTTGCGGAGTGGTTATCATCAAATTCGAATGCGTGAAGGGGAGGAGTGGAAAAGAACCTTCAAGACCAAGCATGGGTTATATGAGTGGACCGTGATGCCCTTTGGTCTCACGAATGCTCCTAGTACGTTTATGAGGCTGATGAATGAAGTCTTGAAGTCGTTTCTGGGCAGGTTCGTTGTGGTTTATTTGGATGATATATTGGTGTATAGCAGGAACAAGGAAGAATATTTGAAGCATTTGAAGCAAGTCTTTGAAACCCTTAGAGCTCAAAATCTCTTTGGAAAACAGGAGAAGTGTTCATTTCTAGTTGATAAGGTGATGTTCTTGGGTTATGTGGTTTCCAAAGATGGGGTGTCCGTGGATCAAACCAAGATTGAAGCAATCAAATCCTGGCCTAGTCCTAAAAACATAAGTGAAGTGCGCTCGTTTCATGGTTTGGCCTCATTTTATCGTCGTTTTATTCGTGATTTCAGTACTCTTACTAGTCCCATTACTAATTGTTTGAAGAAAGGTGCATTTGTATGCGGGGTAGATGCCCAAAAGGCGTTTGAAACAATCAAGGAGCATTTGTGTGCTACTCCTATTTTGGCTCTTCCAGATTTTTCACAACCCTTTGAAGTTGAGTGTGATGCAAGTGGGGTCGGTATTGGTGCTGTTCTGATTCAAGCCAAATGTCCCATTGCTTACTTTTTGGAGAAATTGGGAGGTACTCGTTTGAATTATTGTACTTATGACAAGGAATTTTATGCCATTGTTAGGGCATTGGATCATTGGAGTCATTATTTGCGTGCGAATCATTTCATTTTGCATTCAGATCATGAATCTTTGAAGTATATTAATGGGCAGCAAAAGTTGAGTCCAAGGCATGCTAAGTGGGTGGAGTTTTTGCAATCCTTTCATTTTTCATCAAAATATAAGGATGGTAAAAGTAATGTGGTGGTTGATGCACTTTCACGTCGTTATGCTTTACTTGCTACACTTGATGTTCGTTTGTTGGGCTTTGAAACTTTAAAAGATTACTATGGTGATGACGCTGATTTTGGTGAGTTGTTTGCGAAATGTACTAATTGTGCCCAAGGGGAGTTTTCGGTGCAAGATGGTTTTCTCTTCAAGGGGAACCGGCTTTGTGTCCCAAAACATACTGTTCGTGAATTGTTGATACGGGAAGCACATGGTGTAGGGTTGGCTGGCCATTTTGGGGTGGTCAAGACTTTGGAAGTGTTGAAAGAGCATTTCTTTTGGCCAAAGATGTTAGGGGATGTAACTAACATTGTGGGTAAGTGTGTGACATGTCATATGGCTAAAAGTTCGTTCAAACCTGGTTTGTACTCGCCTTTACCAGTTCCAGTTCGTCCTTGGGAAGATGTGTCCATGGATTTTATTGTAGCTTTACCTCGCACTCAAAGGGGTAAGGATGCTATTGTGGTTGTTGTTGACAGGTTTTCCAAGATGGCTCACTTTGTTGCTTGTCACAAAAACTGATTTATATTACCGGGAGATTGTACGTTTGCATGGTATCCCCAAAACCATTGTTTCTGATCCGGACTCCAAGTTTTTGAGTTATTTTTGGAATACTTTGTGGAGGAAGGTGGGAACCAAGTTGTTGTTTAGCACATCACATCATCCTCAAACGGATGGCCAAACTGAAGTTACAAACAAGACCTTGGGGACGTTGTTGCGGGGTTTAGTGAGCAAGACTCAAAAAGATTAGGATGTTAAGCTCGCTCATGCTGAATTTGCTTATAATCGTTCTCCTACTTATGCTACTGGTCATTCTCCGTTTGAAGTCGTTTATGGAATTAATCCCTACCTGCCATTAGATTTGATCCCATTGCCAAAGGAGGAGTTGGTTCACAAGGATGCTGATGCTAAGCTGAAATCTATGATGAAGTTGCATGAACAAGTTCGTAATCGTATTGAGGCTGTTAATGCAACTTACAAACATAAATCTAATAAAAGTAGGAAGCCTCGGGTGTTTGCTGATGGTGATTTAGTGTGGGTGCATTTGAGAAAAGAGCGTTTTCCAAGCAAACGTAAGAACAAATTGATGCCAAGAGCTGAAGTTCCTTACAAGGTGGTTGCACGTGTGAATGATAATGCATACAAAGTGGAGTTACCCGGAGATTATGGGGTGCATGCTACTTTTAACGTGGGAGATCTTTCACCCTATCTTGATGATGATGGTATTGCTGAATTGAGGTCAATTCCTTTCAAAGGGGGAGGGGATGATACATACATGGATAAAGAAGGCCCGAAAGGTGATGGGCTGTTGGATGATGGGTTGGCGCTTACTATTGGGCTCAATGACCCATGGAGTGTGCATGGTAACCTTGGTCGATTAAAGTTTGCATGGTGCAATTTATGGTGAACGAATTTCAGTTTTAAAATGTGGTTTTATTATGTTTTTATTAGTCTTAAATTATAGTTAAAAGTCCCCATTATTGTAAGGCTCTTGGAGTTTTGTAACCGACAATTTTGTAGGCTTTTGTTAAACTATTTTCAGTTTGGGGAGCAGATTTAAGAAAAAGAAAACAAAACTCTCTTGAATTATTGTTATAATTCTTTTGATTGTCAATTTGGGACGTGTTCCTGATTTTGGCTGGATTCAAATCAATAGGTCTTGATTTGCAATCTGTTTAGCAAATTATAGGTCTAATTTGTTAAACACATATATTCTACACATTAGTTCCAATTTAGTCCGATCCATAATGGTATCAGTTGAAAAAGCTCAAATAGATGAATATCAAATTGATGGGGAGCAAAGTTCAAACGAAAGATCAAGATTGCAAAGATACAATTATAAATCTTTCATATATCAAAATCAAATATACAAAAGAGGATTCTTCGGCAACAACCATTTGGAATATACTTTCAGGATCAAGACTAGTAAAAGGTGCGTTCAAAATGCGAGCTTTCAATAGAAATATTCCAACAACACATTCAAGATTAGAAGTTGCCGTTGAAGATCAAGAAAAGGAATGTCTTCAAGATTATCTTTGAGAATTAACATCAAAGATAAGAGCTGAGACATGATTATCAAACAGTGCGCTTCAACGTGGTTTTCAGCTTATAAAAGATTCTCGACGTTCAAGCTTAAAAAATACATATTTGAATTGAAGACAATCCAAGCAAAGTTTACAATCAGGGGGAGATTGTTAGAAATAAAAATATAGATTGTAAACCTTGTTATTGTAATTAACCATGTGACTAGTCTATTATTATAAATAGCTAGTTATGGTTAATCATTTGTAGGCTTCCAAGTATCACATTCATTATTTCATTATTATACTTAATAGAAAATACACATTAAAAAGGAAACTCTCTCAACTATCATAGAATCATCATAGAATTGCTTGAATATTCGTTGACATTATCTCTCATTCCAACACTCTACTCATACAACAACTTCACTACCTCCATTTTTTCTCTCAACTCTCAAGAACACACACTTTGTTTCAACCAAAATCAGCCTCCAACCTAAAAAAGTATACCAAAATCATAAGTGTTCTTGAAGATTTTAAGTAATCATGAGGTAATAGAACAACCTTATTTACTACTTTTCCTCATTTTTTCTTATTTTGCTTCAAATTTTAGATTATATGCCCAATAATGGTTAGAATCTTTTATTCAAACTTGATTTTTATCGATTATCACTCTCACATGTTTATGTGTTAAAAATGAGTGATAATCCATCATCAGACCTAAGTCAAGGCTCAAAAGAAACATATACAACTTGAATCTTACATAAAAATCAACTCTTGCAATTTAATCCTCATCAATAACCAAGCGATTCAATCGAAGTGGCATGTATCATGCTTGCCACTATGGTGCCTGAACTTCATAAAACTTTTGAGTTTCATGAAGCGTATGATATGATCATACAATTGAAACAAATGTTTCAAATTTAGGCGAAGCGAGAACTCTTCGAAACCATGCTTGCTTTCTGCGGCACTAAGATGGCCGAGGGTTCTTCTGTTAGCGCCCATGTGCTCAAGATGAAGGCATACACCGAGCAACTTGCTTGTCTTGAGTAACGAATTAACCACGGATGTGATCCTTGGCTCACTGCCTAAATCTTTCAAGGGATTTGTTATGACCTATAACATGAACAATTGGGAGAAGTCCATCAGTAAATTGCATTTGATGTTGAAAACTGCTGAACCAAATCTCAAACCATCCGGATCTCAACTGTTGATGGTCCGAGAGCGCAAGATCACTAAGAAGTTCAAAGCCAGATCTACATCCGGATAAAGGGAAGACCCTTTGGAAGGGTAAAGGAGAGGGCAAGGGCAAGGGACAGGCTCCAACTCCCAAGCCCGTCGCAAAACCTAATGTCACTACTAAGGCTGACTGTTTCCACTGCCATAATAAGGAGCACTGGAAAAGAAACTACCCCGCTTACCTTGAGGAGCTCAAGAAGCTAAAGGGCAATTAGATTGGCACTTCATGTATTTTTGTAATTGAACTGTTTGCATTAATAACTAACTCTTGGGCATTCGATACCATTTGTGGTACTCACAATTGCAATGATTTGCAAGGGCTAAGGAATGTCTGGGTGATAAGAGACGGTGACTTGGAGCTGCATGTAGGAAATGGTGCTAGAGTAGCAGTGAAGGCAATTGGCCAATACCATCTTCTACTTCCAAGTGGCTTGTATCTCATTTTGAACAACAGTTGTTTGTACCTAGTTTAACTAGGAATATTATCTATGCCTATCGTTTGTATGAACAAGGTTTATATTTTGAGTTTGACTTTAAATTTGGAAACATATCAATCTTCAAGGATAATGTATTTTATCTAATTACTCGTCCCCGTAATGGGATATTTGAGATTGACTTGAATAATTCATACGACAAAGACAATTCAATTTACAACCTGACCGATCATAAGTCAAAGTCAGACTTTAACAAAACTTATCTATGACATTGTCGCCTTGGTCACATTAACACGAGACGCATCGCTATGCTCCAAAAGGATGGAATCTTGGAATCGACCTGCTCCGCGTCATTCGATGTCATCTTGTCTTTCTGGAAAAATGACGAAGGCTCCTTTTACCGGCATCGGTGAAAGGGCTTCCGATTTATTAGGACTCATACATACCGATGTGTGTGGCTCTTTCAGGACAATGACTAGAAGCAGTGAAATGTACTTCATTACTTTTACTGATGATTTTAGTAGATTTTAATACGTGTATCTTATGAAACACAAACACGAGGCATTTGATGTCTTCAAAATATTCCAAAATGAAGTTCAAAATCAGCTTGGCAAAACGATTAAAGCCATACGATCAGATTGTGGTGGCGAATATCTAAGCTACGATTTCGACGAACATCTAAAGAATTGTGGTATAGTATCACACTTACTCCTCCCGGAACGCCACATCATAATGGTGTTTTCTTTAGGAGAAATCGGACATAATTAGATATGGTTCAATCGATGACGAGTCATACTTCCCTCCCTCACTCATTTTGGGGTTATGTTTCAGACTGCAGCCCGAATTGTGAACATGGTCCCAACTAAAAAGGTTAATAAGAATCCATATGAGTTATGGAACGGAAAGGTTCCAAACATGTCTTATTTAAAGATTTGGGGTTGTGAGACCTACGTTAAATGTGAGACGTCTAACAAGCTCGAACCCCGATCTGTTAAATGTACTTTTGTAGGATACCCGAAGGAAACTGCCGGGTACTACTTCTTTCAGAAAGAAGAAATTTGTGTGTTTATAGCACGCAAGGCAGCTGTTCTCGAAAATGACTTTATTACGAATAAAGCCAGTGGGAGCCCTATTGACCTCGAAGAAATTTGAGAAGTAAAACTAACAGAACCTGTAGTTCATATCAATTAACAAAAAGTTGTTGAGCCCGAACCCATCATCCAAATGCCAAATTTCATACCCATCGTACGTCGCTTTAGTAGACCTCGATAGGAACCCGACGGATTTAGATTTGTCATTCCTGAAGAGGAAGTCTTCTTGGTGGATCAATGTGAGCCCATCAACTTCAAGGCAGCTACTACAGATTCATAATCTAAAAAATTGCATGATGCCATGAAAGCGGAAATCCAATCCATGTATGACAATCAAGTACAGGACTTGGTTGACTTACCACCCGACATCAAGCCTCTGGGATGCAAATGGATCTTCAAGAAAAAGATTGACAAGGATGGAAACGTACAAACCTTCAAAGCACGACTTGTAGCGAAGGGTTACACTCAGATTCAAGGAACTGATTATGAGGAAACCTTTTCTCCCGTTACCAAGATCAAGTCTATAAGGATTATCATGGCCATAGTTGCATATTACGACTATGAGATATGGCAAATGGACGTCAAGACCGCTTTCCTTAATGGATATCTTGAAGAAGATGTCTATATGGAACAGCCGAAAGGTTTGTCAACCATAATAATCAAAACAAAGTGTGTAAACTTAGAAAGGCCATCTATGGTCTTAAACATGCATCAAGGACATGGTTTCATCGGTTTCATGAGAACATCAAAAAGTTTAGTTTCACACAAAGCCCAGATGAACCATGTGTATATATCAATACAAGTGGGAGCAAAATTGTTTTTCTGTCTCTATATGTAGATGACATTCAATTGATTGGAAATGATGTCCCAACATTAGAAGAGACAAAGGCTTACCTAAATAAGTCATTCCAAATGAAAGATCTAGGAGATGTTGCATACATACTCGGTATCGAATATCCTAAAGTACTTGAGAAGGACTAAGGCTATGTTCTTGGTATATGGTGGAGTGAATGAAGACATGGCTGTAAAGTGTTACACCGATACCAGCTTCAACACTGATCGAGATGATTCTTGATCGCAATCAGTGTATATTTATACCCTAAATTGAGGAGCGATTGCTTGGAAGAGTTCTAAGCAAGAAGTGGTGGAGCTATCTACAACAGAGTTTGAATATATTGTTGCGTGCGAAGCAGCTCAAGAAGTTGGTTGGATGAAAAAGTTCATCAAAGATCTGGAGGTTATTCCGAGCATCAAGTATCCCATCAAGATGCTTTGCGACAACACCGGTGCCATTACTATCGCAAGAGACCCAATGGTTACTAACAAGACTAGACACATTCAACGAAAATACAATTTCATTCGCTAAGAAATTGAATCGGGAAATGTATTCATCAGCAAGGTTCATACAGATGAGAATCTAGCAAACCCTTTCATGAAGCCTCTATCTCAAATCAAGTCTAAGGGACATGCAAAAGGATTAGGGCTTCGTTTGTCTAGTGATGGATCTAAATATGTATTATTCTAATATTTGGATATCCTGAACTATGTAAGCAATGACATTGTATCTATTTGACATATTGGATATCTCTTTTACATTTAATACTGTTGTGTTCTATGTTAACATGTTTAAATCCATGAATAAACTAGTCATTCTAAATAGTCCATAGTTGATCATTATTTTGGGAACAATTGTGAACTAAGACTAATAATAAATATGGTCGATTTCATGTGATGAAAATTGCAAAGTGTTGTGACAAAATTCATATGTACTTGTTAGGAGAACAACTATTGGACTTGAACCGTTTCAAGACTCACTTCATGGATCGTTATCATAAGTGTTTCTTGAGCTAAGGTAGTACCTCTGTTTCCTTAGACCTAAGATACATATTATATACTTATATATAGGGAATTCTATGCTTTGATATGGTCAAACACTGTTCCCGTAACCGGGCAGTTATAAAAGCCATCAGTGGGTATATCATGAACTATGCAAATGGTCTATTGACTAAAGAGGGATTTGTTCCTCTTATGTATTGAGAGTTAGATATCTAAGGCGCCTTACCTAAAGTTGGACACTATATGACTACGATCCATGTCTCATGTCCAGCATGATATCTGAACAAAGGGAAAATTGAGTGTTCACCTTATACTTAAATTGCACCTTTGAGCTCCTTGGAATTGGATGTTGCTAGATGGCACCATTCCTATGTTGTTGGGGGGCAGTAGCAAGTTGATAAACGTCAACTATTGTCTATGCCAGTCTTTAATGAATCTTGTGCAAGTGGGATTGTTGGTTCATTATGCGAAAGGATCATTTTAGAATGACATTACCAATTTACATATGAACCTATAGGATCACACCTCTAGCAAGTAGACTTTAATTGAATATTAATAAGGATTTGATCTTTGATTAGTATTATCAACTCTTGTGTTAATTGGAAATAAATCTTTTAGGAAAATATTTATATTTCTAATGAAAGTATCATATATAAGTTGTTACACACATTTTATATGTCATGTATATCTTTTAGACACTTAAAGGTTAATGAATAAAAGATGTACATAAGTTGTGATTTTGTCTAGTGTGTAAAACACTCCACCTCCACCTCCCTTCATGTGTTGGCCATAGTTTTTCCCCATATGGGAAAGCATGGGGCTTGTTACTTCTTGCATACTCTTGTGATTTTGTCTAGTGTGTAAAACACTCCACCTCCACCTCCCTTCATGTGTTGGCCATAGTTTTTCCCCATATGGGAAAGCATGGGGCTTGTTACTTCTTGCATACTCCTAATGCCATGCTTATTCGTTTATTAGACAAAGTATGGGCATAAGTATGAGGCTTGGAAGCCTTATATGCATGGGCGGAGGTTGTAAAGATCACTAGATACTTTTACACACATACACACACACACACACTTCTCCTTCGATACCAACTTGAGTCTTCGTATTCAAAGGCTTAAGAAGTCTTACAAGAGAATTCTAGCAAACTTGAAGTCTTATACTTGTTGGTGGATACTTGTGGAGGATTTCATATACTTTGAGTCTTGCCATCTTCTACAACTCCCCAATTCCAAGTGGGATCAAAGTCTTCAAAGGTTATCTCTAAAACACCCTATGGTTGTTTCTTGTTCTTTCTACTACATGTATTTGGATCCATTGAAAGGGTTTTATAAAATGCCACAAAATGGTTTTTGATTAACTTAATGCTTCCGTTGCAAACTCATTTTTTGTGTTTATGATTTTATCAAAACCCCTACATTTTATGTGTTCAAATGCATCATAAAAATTACAACAAAAATTTTTTTAGTCTCTTAACATGTTGACATCAGCAGGGTAAAAATATTATGTCTTGAAAAGTTTTGCTTGTCTACTTAGAAAATACTCAAACACACAACATGGAAATTCTTGTGAAAAATGAGTAATTGTGTGTTGTTCATGATACAAAAATCATAAAATAAGTTTAAAACATGTTAAAAATAAGAATACGATTTTTCACAGCTTCTTTATGGTATAAGTACTATGTGAAATAATTTTGGAATTTTTGGAACTTATATGTATTTTCTTTAAGAAAATATAAAATTAGCACTAAAACAAGGAAATAAATCGTAAAAATTAGTTTTTCAAGTAAAAAATTCCTAGAACTTTTTTTGTGTTAGTTTCAACAAAAAATAACATCCCACACCAAAAATTACATTATTTGGGTGCTTTTTGGTATTTATTTTATTTTATGCGTTATAAATCATGATATATTTGAAAACAGAGTTTCGTATCTCCAAAAGACTTGAAATTTTTATACAAGTCTATTTTTTGATAGAAACTGATGTGGTAAAAAAATCTTAATTTTTCATGATCATTTGCTATATAATATGAAATTCCATCATATATTAGACATAAATTAATAATAAATAAACTATGAATCTTAAAATTACCAAATTTTTACAGAATATCTACAAACAATATTATGCTATGTATACAAAATTTGGTGATTTTTAGGTTTTTGTATTCATGTGTTTCTATTATTTTGTTTACAAAACCGACTTAAATGTTAACAAACTCAAAGGAAAAATCAACTTTTGTGGCACTTTATAATTTAATTAGCTAGTTAAGCAATTCTAACAAACGAAATTATACAAGAGCCTAACTAGAACCTTCGTGTTCGTAGGACTTGGATATAAGTCCTCGGTTTTCTTTTACACAGCCCATTAACTCATTATTGAGCCGATGGATGTTATGGATAGTACTATTCGGGGGGTGGCCACCTCCCCACTCACACACGTATGTGAGTGCATACCACCAACGACATGTCTTCGATAGGACATCGTTTTGGGGCTTTAATTCGGGACGGTAGGTTTGGTTGTGGACTCAAGCTATATAAACATCACTCTTAAATGAGCCTCGCTCTTAGATGAACCTCGTTCTTAAATGAACCACATTTTGCGTATAAACAACTTTTTATGTAGCAACGTAAATCTTTCAAACATGGCTTCGATAGCATTTAAACATCGTTCTTAATTGAGCCTCGCTCTTAAACAACGTGCCTATGTGAAACCTGTGAACTCACCAACTATTTATATAGTTGACGCTTTATTTTACATGTTTTTCAAGAAACCGTCAGTAATTGTGGATAGAAGCCACGTTTACCTTTATTAATGTTGTTGTCATGAAATCTACTTTTGCTTTATCTTTTGGATGTATTTGCGTGTATGATTATGTATTTTGTGCTGTAAACGTATGTAAACACTATGTAAACTCTAGTAGTAGCTTGTTGTGAAACGATGAACTTTTTGTATCTTACGTTATGAAATCATTGTGTTGTCACATCTCGTGTTTCCACTTTAGCGGGGTGTGACAATGTACGCGAGTCTTGTACTAATTGGTCTAGTATTGTATGCTAAGTTCATGTATGTACTAATATAAGTTAAGGAGGCTTGATTAAAGTGGTTAGCAAGGTTTGGAGTAATTGCTTATTGAGGTAAGATAAAGTTTGCGAAAATCGGGTGCACAATCAAAAGATTTCACTTTTGATAATAACTTGTGTCTAATACTTGTTATAAGGATTAACTAATTTTATTCATTGCAAGGGTTAACAAGGAATGCTTATGATCAAAGGGGTAGCTAAATTAGCTAAAATTTATGATATAATATGCACGTGGGAAGGGCATTAAGGGGTTCTATACTTACTATACTATTATGATGCTTGCATATAGGGATGGAGGAAGGGTAGCAATAACTTGCTATAATAATACGTTGATTGATGTGGTAGCACTAAATTAGTATATCGATGATACTTTTGGGGATTTGTGCATGCTCATATCATTGCTAGTACACTAGATGATGATGCATGATGCTCTATACATGATGCACGATTAGATGCCCTATTACTTGATGAAAGATGAACTCTTTAAGATTCTTAATAATATTGCGAGATTATTAATATAAGAATCTTAAGTGGATTTCCCCGAGTGACCCAAATCGCAAGAACGAGGATCGTGCAGATGTTTATCGGATACTCTAGACAATGTCCGAATGCGTTTGAGCGGTACTTGGCTGAAAGCCAATCACATATAGTAGTTGCTCCAGGAATGGGCAAATCATAGAGATGACTCATTCCTAAACGACAACGTAGGTTTGCATTTTTCCTGCCCACCAAGTTAATATTTCATATTAGATGAACAGATGTAAAAGATGAAAGACGTAATAGATGAAAGATGTAACTGATGAATAAGATGAATAGGTGAACAAGTATAATTGATGAAACGGATGAACTAGAGGAAGCAATTATAATAGATGTAGCTTCTTGTAATCTGGATCCACGAGGTAACAAGTATAATTGAGTGCGAAATCCTCAATTAAACACAACGATAATTAAAGTAAACACGAATATGTAAAGCTCACAAATATTAAGCTTTATTGAATATAATCTCGGTTACACTCAAACTAAGATACAAACTCTCTCAATTTTCTGTCTGCGAACTTGCACTAAGACCTATGACTGAGTTCTAAACTGAATAATTGATTTTCCACTTTCTACCTACGGATATGCATATATAGTGTCTAAGTCCAGTCCATACGAACTTAGCCCACTTTGAAGCCCATACAAACTTGGCTAAATTCGTAGTCTCCTAAGTTCGTACGAACATACATATAAGAGAAAAGTTAACAATTACAATGATTAACAAAATGACTAATTACAAACTAGAAAGTGTTGTCACACAAGATGCACCAACAATAAACGAAAAGATGAAAGATAAATAGATATGACTTTAGAATTTCAATAATTGATTTCTTGCGTTACCTTCCTATTAATACATGAATCCTTATAACTTATTTGTTATGCAGATTGAAAAAGATTTATAACATATGTTTTAATTGGACTGTTTTATAATGAACCCGTTATCTTACTCAGCTTTAATTAGCTGACACTTGTTTTCTACTTGCCCGATTGTGTACACCGTGCATGCTAGGAACACCAGGAGGATACTTGAGAGAGATGAGTAGCTAATACAGATAGACATGACTGTCTTGGATGCCTTAGCACTTTCGTAGATGTTATCACTCATGTATTACATATTGTAGTTATTTGGGTTTTCTTCTACTATTGTGATGATAAGACAAGTAGCACCCGAACTTTGGTCAACCAAACTGCTAGTATGGTTATCTATTACTTTAATGGGACGTTTCCGCATTTAGTTATATATATTAAAGAAAAGTCTTTGAAAACACATATTTTTGAAATCAGGATGTTACAAGTTGGTATCAGAATATTAGTTTAAGTGAACTCGGTAGCATGATTTGGTATCTAAACTTAAAACTTAAATGCTAATTAGATGAAAAAAGAAATTAGGTTGTCCTTAAATAATAAGGTTCCTATAAACGATGAAGAATATAAAAATTGATTAAAGAATAATACACCATAGAATTGGTGGGTTGGGTGAGAGTGAGCTGAATTTAATGATACTTATGTTGTTATTTGTTTGATCGACATCAAACATGCTTTTTATTGCTTCAATACTCACCTATGGAACTTGATTTGATAATTTTTTCATGACCGTTATGAGTCTCTTTGTGTTAATACACTTTAAGAGGATAGTCACATGATATTAACAAATTTGATATTCCATAATTTTGAGTAGTAAAAGATGATGGATAAAAGGAGTGGATTATTCTTGGATAAAAGATGATGAATTTCAACTTATTTAGATATTTAATAATATCAAATTGGCTTTGAAGTAAGTGACACATTTTCCAGATGTTTCTAGTCGACTTGATTTTGTATTTGAGTTTTTTTTTCACCCAGTAATGACAAGATATATTTTTAAGCATCTTTGATTTACTTAAAATGTTATGCTTTTCTAGAGGGGAATGCAAGTTTGATAGAGGATTGGAAAGGAGAGGTGGAAGAAAAGGCCCGGGATGATTTTAGGAGTCTTTGTAGGATTCAATGATAGAGAGTATTAATTGTTGGTTATGATTACTTACAAATAACCAGTGAATAAATACATCGGGATAAAATATTAAATTATATACATCCAGATGTAAGGTTAAGTATTTATAATATATATTTGTTCATTTTTTTTTTATTTTTTTTATTTTTTATTTTTTTTATTTTCAATTGATGATTATATGCATTCATTATTAAATAAGCTAGAAAGCGTAACAATGGAAAATTAATACATAAAACTAATTCGTATAATAATTATCAAAATATAGTGGCAAGTAATCTCATAAAGCCTTTTTTAATAAAACACAAAACTAGTTTTTGTGAAATAAAGGGTGTATTTCATAAATTTAATGGGCCTTTATAGTAAACAAACCTTACTCGGTTTCTTATTTGTTTCCATTTTCATAATTTCATCTCCCAACTCGCTTGACTGCTCGAGCCCTAATCCGAGCTTCACGGGGTTCACCAATTAAATTTGCGCCTAATGATGCAGTTTTTCAAGGTTTAATTTGAGCATATTTCTCTTATGTAGTCGTGGATTTTGGTCAATTTAATGTCAAATTTGAATTACGTTATGAAATTAGGTATTCATTTTTGTTGATATTCGAAATTTCATGTATCGAATTAAATTATCTAATGTTTTTAATCAAATTATATTATTACGAGTTTCAAAGTGTAATGAATGAGATTTACATGTTATCGTTAAACATTGTGTGCTTGTCTATCTTTAATGAAATTACATGTTTAGAATACAAGCTTTGTATGCATCATCAAAAAAATTGAGATGTCTGTTATTTGTTAATACTTACCGTATTTAATAAGTACTCATAAGTTACGATAGCTGAACGTGGTTTTTCCTTGAAAGAAAAGTTAATATCATAAATGCCATTGATATTTGACTAATTTATTTTTGAAATATCATATATACTATTGCTAAACATACAAAGTATCATATATACCTAAATAATAAAATTAATGATTTTTTTTTTCTGAAATTTTAGATTAACATCAAGAAATTGAGAATGCCTAAATAATTAATTTAATGATTAATCTTTTTGAAATATTAGATTGATATCAAGAAATTAAGAATTGACAATTATAACCTTTCTTGTTTCTAATTCTACAATTTCTGCTGCTGCTATCATTTATTAATTGCTTTTATAAACTCTTGTCGGAATAGAGTATTAATTATTCCATCGCAAATTAGTGAAGTTTTAATGTAATCATCAAGGTTAAACTTGTCAATATATACTTCATTTTGACTTGATATATATGATGTTTTTTGCCATCAATTGTTTAGTTTTGTAACGCAAAGTTCATAACAGTACGCTTTTGTATACCATCATTGAGACCAATTAATGGTTTTTGGAATCCCAGATAGAATATTAAGATGCAAAAGATCCCTTTTATTTATATATTAAAAGAAAATGTTAAGTAGGAAGGAATTTTGACTTCTTTATTTATAAATAAAAAGTGACCATTAAATGATGCTTCCAAAATGATTTTCATCTATTAATTTACAAAATCAACGATGTTGACATTATAATTGTCTCTCTCGAGAGTTTAACATCATTGACCAAAACACCTTCAATTAATTTATTTAATAACCCGTCTTTTTCTTTTTCTTTTTAAATTCCGTCTGAATCACTTTCTTTTTATATTGTTCGATCATCTCACTAAATTCAAAATTCAAAATTCCAATCCATTTTCATCTGTGCTTCAATTGATATGGTACTATAACTTAATCAGGTGTAGAAATATTCAGGTCGACATCATAGTCAATTTCAATTTCATATCAACATCAGGTATTGCGATTTTCGTTTTTTGATTTTAATCGAAATTAGGGTTTGATGATTGATCGTTTAATTGGTAATCAATTGGTCAATCTTTCATGGTCTGTGTATGTGTTCATGTTGTTGTGTTTCAGATTACACAATGACATTTTCACTAAATCAGACTAAATATGTGGATATTAATTATGTTTCAATTACCCACAAGGTAAATTAATTCTTATTTTTAATGTTTCAATTTTCATTTTTAAAATGTGAATTAGGTTTCATCTGTTCTTGTCATCCTTCTCATTAGGTAATTTATAGTTTCTTGTTGACACTAATTTTATTATATTGTTTTTGTTCTTCTATATCTGAGATGGCAATTTCTGTTTTGTAGGTTTTTTACTGGACATACAAAGGATGACGAAGACAAAGTAGAGTTTATTGCTGGGAAAATCTTCACTGTTGTGGTATGTATTTTCTGCAAGATTAGTCAACTGTTAATGATTGTTGTAGTTGACTTCTGAGAGTTAAATTATCTTTTTATTTTTGTTATATGAAAATGATCTGAATTTCTAAATTATTACAATATCAAAAGGCCTACAACAAGTGTACAGTTTTATATTGGGGAGAGGAGGGAATTTAATTTCGATTCCTTCTGAACATACTAATTCTTGATGAACATATAGGTCACCATTGTTGTTGTTGCGGTGCCCGAAGGGCTTCCTTTAGCTGTCACATTAGCGTAAGTTACCTGTTTCTTATAATCATGTTTTTAACATTTTCTTTAATCTAATTTTCAGTTATTTTGTACGATATCTAAATGTCTCCTGTTTAGTATGTTTATTCTACAAGTCATACTGCCAAAATTTTATTTGAATCAAGTTTTGAATGACTATACTGTTCATCATGTTGTGCATGATTATAGGCTTGCATACTCGATGCGCAAAATGATGGCAGACAAAGCATTGGTTGGTTTGATAGTGTCTTCACAAAATTTCTTGGCATTGGTGTATGTATAATTTTTCCAATGTCAGTGCTAATTGTGCAAATGCAGGTTAGGAGACTATCTGCTTGTGAAACAATGGGTTCTGCAACCACAATTTGCAGTGATAAAACTGGAACCTTGACATTGAATTTGGTGGGTATTTAGCTTTCGTTAATTACATTATGCTACTTGCAGTTTATTTTTCCACTTCTTGTAATTAAGTGACAGAAATTCTTCATTCTTTTATCTCTTGTCACCTGCTTTTGCTTTCTTCAGATGACTGTGGTTGAGGCTTATATTTGCGGGAAGAAAATCAATCCTCCAAACAACACGTCTGAATTAACATCAGGGATTGTATCTCTTCTCATTGAGAGTGTAGCTCAGAATACAACTGGCAGTGTATTTTTAACTGAGGTAATTAAATTTGTTTTTAATTTGTATGCCATGATAAGAATCTTTGAAGGTATAGTGATCTGCAACTTGTTTTGAAAAAGATAAAGAAGGCCATTTTACAATTGGGGGTTAATGTTAGTGCTCATTCATACATTTTTATATCTTCATTTGTTTCTTATATTTGATATGGTGTTAATTTGTTATTATTGTTATAATTTCAGCTTGGAATGGATTTTGAGGCGGTGCGGTCAGAGTCTTCAATCATTCATGCATTCCCTTTCAACTCAGAGAAAAAACGAGGTGGTGTTGCAGTGAAACGGGTATTGTACAGCCTCGACAAGATTTTATAACCACATTAGATTGGGTTGCAATAAAATTAAACTTGTAACATCTTAATCTGTTAATGTAGAAACTTATGAAGTCTTCACTTCAGGAATATGTTACACGATTTACTAATAAAAGTTTGTTTGATTTTTCAGACTGATTCTGAAGTTCATGTACACTTGAAAGGGGCTGCTGAAATTGTGCTAGCTGCATGCACGAGAGACATGGACAGTAATGAGCAGCTTGTTCCCCATGGACAGTAATGAGCAGACAAAGCATTGGTTGGTTTGATAGTTCCTTTGGGTGAATCTTATCATGGATACTCTTGGTGCGCTTGCACTCGCCACTGAACCACCCACGGATCACCTCATGGACCGACACCCCGTTGGCCGCAGGTTATATTTTGCAATGATTGAATATTAGCTAATTACCCATCCATGTAATGTTTGTAACTTTGTTTTTTTTTTTTTCCTTTCTTTCTCAGGGAGCCTCTTATAACAAATACTATGTGGAGGAATTTGCTGATATAGGTTTTATGTTGTCTTTGTGAAATTTTGTGAAAATTCACAGTGAATGATCTCGCATTTCTTGAATTAAGATATTAATGATATTTTCTTTGCGATGAAACACAGGCTTTTTATCAAGTGTCAGTTCTCCTTGTACTCAATTTCCGAGGCAGAGAACTCTTACATTCACAGCATAAGCCTGATGACCATGCCGTCAAAGAGAAAAATACTCTCATTTTCAACGCATTTGTCTTTGCACAGGTAATTATGGTGACCCAGCTAATTATATAATTTTGTTTTAACAAGTCACCATGCAGATATTTAATGAGTTTAACGCAAGCAA
Source organism: Logfia minima (assembly GCA_963921325.1). NCBI lineage: Eukaryota > Viridiplantae > Streptophyta > Magnoliopsida > Asterales > Asteraceae > Logfia > Logfia minima. Next base: position 21,317,254 of record OY992769.1, read on the forward strand.
GCCCGATGAATTTAATGTTTTCAAAGGAGTTACTAAAAACTGACTATTCATGGGTATTGTGGGCCTTATTGTGGTTCTTCAAGTAAGACTTAACTGGTTTCCCCTTCTTTTTCTCTCACAAAAATGGATGTACAAATCTCATACTGTTGCAGTGTACAGTCTTGATGTGGCAATTTCTACCCATTTATATGAATGGTCAATTCGGTTATGTTTGATCTCTAATGGAACAAACATGTAAAGTAAAATTCTTAAGAGGAAATATGTCAAACCAAAATGTATTTATATGCATAAAACCTCCTAAATTGGTTTTTTTAAAAGAACTCATATTAGTATTGAAGTAATAGATATATTGTAACTATAAAAAACTGAAAATTTTTAGACAAAAAGTGTTTGGCAGTCTATCCAACCCATTTTGTACCGCTACCCAACCAACTTCTTACTATTTTTATTTGCCACCTCTAGGTACACACCGCATGATGTAACACATGCTACTGTTGAAGCGGATGGTGGGGATTGAGATTTCAATTTGGGTCCTGAAAAAGGCTAAGAAACGTATATAAACAACTTAAAGTCGGGTCTCAGGATTGCCAAGAATTGATTAGTGATTCGTGTTGATACATGAAATGTGACAACAACTTCATATTTGTAATAGTTAGTTTGTAGTTTGTTTATGTTGTTTAATGTAATTGAATATTTTGTTAAGTATAGTTGTAGGTTCGTATGAACTTAGAGTAGGTACGAACTTACAGTTAAGTTCGTACGAACTTAGGAGCAGCTAAGTTCGTACGAACTTAGGAGCAGCTAAGTTCGTACGAACTTGGCTGTCTATAAATATAAGTTCGAAAGTATGCATTTGTACGCTTTTTAACTGAGTTTAAGTTCGAATACTTTGTAATTCTCTGCTTAGTTCGAATACATTCGAAGTTACATTGATAAAAGCTTATAAACACTTTCGTTACACTTGTTTAGTTGTTATTTAGGTGTATTAAAGGATTCTGCAGTCTAATACACATAGTAATCCCGTTTGGATCCGTTCAAGGGGACTTTCAATTGGTATAAGAGCTTTACAAGTTGCTTGTTTGGTTTGGGATTGAAAAACGCAACGTAAACAAGTGTGCAAGTGTTTTGGAAGATATAAGTTGTACTTTTGGCTTCCATTTGTGTTAGTGCTTCGTATTGTGCAAGAGTTTTTCGAACTTATCGGTTGAATTGAACTAGATCTGAGTTTTAGATCAAAATTCTGTTCAAAAAATTGATTCGGACGAACTCAGAAAGCATCGTACGAACCTACTTAAAATAGTCATTCGAACTTACAACTTTAAGTTCGTACGAACTTGAGGCCTTCGACTTACTAAGTTCGAACAATTTGAATTTGTGGCAGTCAAGTTCGTTTGAATAGTTCGTTTGACCATTCAAACTTAGGTAGTCTTCGAACTTATTTGTAAGTTCGAATTAATCTAAGTTCGTTCGAACTTGTCTTGGTTGACTTTTGTTGACTTTTTGCAAGAATGTCTAGTTTAAATATGTCACACCCCGATAAAATCGTTTCACGAGTAACAAGTGCGGAAGCTCGGGGGCGTGACGAGAACGATCAATAAGCATATGATTATCGCAAACATAAATATAGAATGCCATAAATAGTTTAAACAACACGGTTACAAATTCATTGTGTTTACAAAACAATATGCGTTTAGCAAAAGAATATGATTAACACTTTAATCACAAATCATAGTTTAAATATTTATCAAAAGCATGGCATCCTATTCATCGTGGTGAGCAAGGGTCCCAAAAGTATGCATGCATGATTCTTACAGCGTTGCTAATTCCCTGAAAAACATAGTTAAAAGGATTAACAAAATTGTTGAGTGGAATTCACAGGTTTAAGGTATCGTCAATCAAACCAAAAGTTTAGTAAACGTCTCACAAGTTGTTTGAGCCATCCATGGCAAATAGTACGATGATATACAGTTTAAAACAATAAATAGCTGACTGTGATCCCCCGTAAGGTTAGCTAGGCCTATAACCAAACCACGACTTTAATTGTTTGTGCCTGGGACAATAAAATATACGCTCCTCGTCTCGACATACAGTCGGCAGTTAGCATGACTAACAAAAGTGGGAGGGATGTCATCCCAATAGTACTATTCGCATATTCGGTGGCTAGCGTCACCTAGCTAATGGTTACAGTTTGTAGTCATGAGGACTTCTATGCACTACAACTAGTTTAACATAGGTTCGCACAAGGATTCGTTGTCAGGTTTTCAATCATCGCATGAAATCAGTTTGTAAACAGTACATATGTTTTTCACCCCAAATTTAGAAAGCAGTAAAAAGCAGTAAAATAGGGGCTGTGAACTCACCTGGTGAGCTTATGAAAGTGCTAGCAAGTAATAAGTGTATTTGCCCAAAAAGCCTCATAGCGCCCTAAACACATGAGGTCGTTTGTGTAAGTAGATAGCTAACCGCATATCTAGATTTGTAATAGTAGGTGGCTACCCGCACACCTAGGTTGATATAAGTAGATAGCTACCCGCATATCTATGCTAGTTGTTCACTCAACTAGTAGATTGAAAAAGTGTTTCGTATTCGAAAAGTATACGACCCGTTGGTGATCTTTGTTAGTTTTCAAAAATATTAAAACTCATTTTAAATCCATGTTTTAACTTCGTTTTTAACCTAATCTTTGAGTTTGTCGGGTTTTAAATTATACAAGTCTCGTTTCGCGAGTTTTGGACTCTGGCGACTAACTCGGTTCGCAAGTCAAAGATTTCCATCAATTTTCACAATTTCTGTCCAGAATTTAGTCCCTCTTTGACTACGATTTTGACTAGTCAAGTGAGCTTAGATTTTTATAAAATTTTTACCACATGTTCCCCTATGTCTTAGCTTTTCAGAAATGTAAGTTTCGTAATTTTTGGTTACGTTTAAGGGGTTCAAACATGTTTAATTCTACACAAGGGTCCAACAGTACCCTTTCTGGACAGTTGGTCGAAGATCTGTTTGTACATGGAGTTATACTTACTTTCATAGAGTGTAATCATACTACTTTAAAAGCTAACACAATATGTGACTTGTAGGAAAAAGAATCACTTCATTTGGATCCATGGTTTGAAATTTATGACCTTCTAAAGTTGGGTCAGTTTCTGACTTTTAAGAACAGTTTGCACACCTTGGTTTAAAAATACGTTTTGAAGTACTTACACTTGTCTAAAATTCATGAAACCAGTTGGGTTGGAAAGATAACCCTTTAAACTTAATTTTAGACTCAAGAAACACTAGATTTGGTTAAGTTTTGACCAAGTTATTCACTTCCAAAGTCAAGCAAAGTTTCTGTCCGAATTTTATAGCTTTTGTTTTGGTTCTTTTTAACACATTCTTGTTATAGTTCATACAATTACGAGTTTTTAAGTTTATTTCTATTAAGAGTGAACACCTAACATTAATACACTTAAATATGTAGGAAATGACAAGATCAAGAGGAGGAGTTTCCTTACAATGGTGTTAGGATGAAATGGAAAGAAAAGAAGAGGAAGAATTTGAAACTTCAATCCAAAAGCTCCTTCTAAATGCCCAAATGGACTAGTTTTCCTTTAGATGTTTGAACTAGAGTTTAAATGGTGATGAGAATGATGTAAAATGGTGGTGGTTTATGGTGGTTTCATGGTGGTCTTATGGTGGTTTGTGGTGGTGGGGGGTGGTAGTTCTTGAAGAGGGATGAAGAAGGTGGTGAAAGGGAGGGAAAATTGAGAGAGTTTGAGAGAGTAAAGTGTGCAGAAAATGAAGTGTGTGTGTACGTATGCTTCCTCAATTCCTTTCCTAATGGTGAAGCAAGTTGGCAAGTTGCACAAAGCATCATGACAATTGATGGAGTGTGTAAGTAAGCAAGTAGAGAGGAGAAAAAGGAGAGGTGGAGAGGCATGCTACGTTGACAAAGAAAGGAAAAGATTTTCTGCATTTCAACTTTGTGTCATGCTTAAGTAGCTTGATTTAATTTAAGCAAGAAGGCAAGTAGGAGGAAATAAGATGACATGCTTGCTAGTGTGCTTGAATTAGTTTAAGCTAGCTAGCAAGTTGCTTAATTAATTTTGAGCTATGTGCTAGGAAGCTTGTGATTTATTTGAGCTAGTTGTCTAGATGCTTGATTTAGTTTGAGTTAGTTGTCTTGATGCTTATGATTTTAAGGTGTTAAGCAAGTAAGTAGATAGGTGATTTGAGTAAGAAATCATAGAGAAGATCATGGAAAGCAATGTAGATAAGGAGAAGAAAGTAAAAGGAATGAAATCTGCGTTTTGATTATTGTCAAGTATGCTAGCTTGCTTGGAACTAATTTAACATGTTTGAGCTACTTGGTTTTCAAGTTGTGTTTTAGGTGCTAGCAAGCATCATTAGGGAGGTTAACGTAGGTTGCGATATGGTTAGTAAAATTCTAATTCATTTGCAAGAGTTTGTGTTTCGTTTAGGGAACCTCGTGTTACCTTTCTTCGTTGGTTGAACTTTAATCGTCTAAGCTTGATTCTTAAGTCTCATGAGATTAACGGCTTCAAGCCTTAACGTAAGAGTGTAGGTAAATAACTACTATTGAATAGCTTTACGTTATTTAAGAAAATCTTATCACCAACGTTCGTGTTTATCGGAATCATCGGATCTATTTTGTAATTCTCATGAATCATATAACGAGATGCATCAAGCATCATAGTAGTGTGCACCAAAATGTGCAAATGTGGGCTTGTGCTAGGCTTACCTTGGTTAAATCAAGTTTGATTTCATTAGATAGGGAATGAGCATAAGAATGCATGATATTACAGTGTACGGGAAGTACCGATTTTCGAGGGTTGTCACAAAATAAAATGATAGAAATGGACCACAAGGTGGGGAAATCCGCCTCTCCACCGAAACTCCTTAAAGGAGAAGACTACTTTTGGTGGAATGATCGTTTTGAATCATTTGCTAAATATAACGATGTCAGAATGTGGATCTGCATCAGCGACGGATATGAGGCACCTACCTATGAATTTGAAGGAAAACAAAGGGTGTATACATATTCGACGATGAAGGAAGAGGACCGAAAAATGTATGAGGCAGAGAACAAAGCGTTATCTGCTAATGATATTCTTTACCCAAGTTGAACATCAATATGGTTGAGGAGTCAAGAAGATAAGAAGCGACAATAGCCTAGAGTTCAAAAACTGGGTGATGAACGTCTTTTGCTTAAGCAAAGGAATTCAGCATCAGTTTAGTGCACCCAATGAGCCACAACAAAATGGTGTTGCTGAAAGAAAGAATAGAAATTTAATTGAAGCAGCGAGGACAATGCTGGCTGACTCAAAGCTTCCTGTCATTTTCTAGGGAGAAGAAGTGAATACAGCTTGTCATGTACTTAACAGAGTTTTAACCGTCAAAAGACATAACAAAACGTGTTATGAGCTTCTAAATGGTAGAAAACCAAAACCTTACTGGTCTTGAACCTTTTGGTGTTCATTGTCCTTATTAAAGACAAAAAATCAACCAAAATTTGGTGAAAAGGCTGACGAAGGATTTTTCCTAAGTTATGAAGCCGGTTCTCCAAACAAAAGAGTTTTCAATAAGACATCTGATCGAGTTGAGATTGTATATAACATACAAGTCACATCTTATACCCGAGCAGTACAAACAGGACCAGAGTGGTTACTTGATTATGACGCTGTTTTCAAATCATTTAATCTTCTTATCCTAAGTGAAGTTGACACTTTAAGATTAGAACACATATTACTAGATGATGGTGAGGACAATGTTTTTGCACCAAGATCTAGTGTTCCCAGTTCAGAAGATTTAAATGGTAAAGGAAAAGAAATTATTGCCGAACCTATTGTAGTTTTAGATCCTAGTTCAAACGATATCCCATCTTCATCAGAGGTTACAGATTCCGTGCAAGAAATTGCTGAAAAAGAAGTACAACCCGAGGGAGAGATTGGATCAAATCTAGGATATGACCTACCGGTTGATACTACGATTTCGACTCGAGTGAACAAGTATCATCCAATTGATAACATCATTGTGATCCAAGTTCAAGAGTGAAGACTCGTAAAGAGATATCTGACAGCAACAGTCTTTATGTATTGATCCAAGACACTGGAATAATGCATAAGTGCCTGTAAAATTGTTTTATATCTCAAGAAGAGCCGAAGAATGTCCAAATGGCTCTCAAGGATAACTCTTGGGTAGAAGCTATGCAAGAAGAGCTTGCACAATTCGAAAAGCTCAAAGTTTAGGAGCTAGTCGATCTACCAAATGGCGAATTTGCAATAGGCACCACATGGGTATTTAAGTGCAAACGTGATGATAGAGGAATCGTTACACGGAACAAAGCGAGGCTAGTGGTTCAAGGATTTAATCAACAAGAAGGGATAGACTATACTGAGGTGTTCGCACCAGTAGCAAGGTTAGAAGCAATTCGATTGTTTCTGACATATGCTGCACATAAGAGAATTAAGGTCTATCAACTCGATGTAAAGAGTGCCTTCCTATATGGTAAAGTTCAGGAACTAGTTTTTATCCAACAAGCTTCGGGGTTCAGTGATCCAGATTATCCAAACAAAGTCTATAAATCGGATAAGGCTCTGTATGGACTGCATCAAGCACCCAGAGCTTGGTATGAGACACTATCTACTTATCTCTTGGAAAATGGGTTCAAGAGAGGACAAATAGATAGTACATTATTCATTAAGTGGAAAAAGGCTGATTTCCTACTTGTACAAGTGTACGTCGATAACATCATCTTTGGGTCATCTGACGAGAACATGTGTAGAGACTTTGAACAAGTGATGAAGCGAAGGTTTGAGATGAGTACCATGAGAGAGTTAAACTTCTTCTTAGGATTACAAGTTGATCAAAAGTACAGATTCTTTATTCATCAGACGAAATATGTGCATGAAATGCTCACTTGTTTCAACATGAAAGATAGTTCGTCTTATGGCACTCCGATTCAACACAATCATAATCTTGGACCCGATACGGATAGTACCGAAGATGTGAATCCGACTCAATATCGGGTCATTATCGGTTCTCTCATGTATTTAACCGCTTCAAGACCTGACATAATGTTTGCAGTCTCCTTGTGTGCTCGTTTTCAAGCAAATCCTAAAGAGTCTCACATGAAGCCAGCAAAGAGAATATTGCGTTATCTGAATGGAAAACCGAAGTTAGGTCTTTTGTATCCCTCCGGAGGCAATTTTGACTTTGTAGCCTATACTGACTCGGATTATTGTGGATGTAACTTGAACAGGAAATCAACCACTGGTGGTTGTCAATTGTTAGGTGGTCGCATTGTCTCATGGCAGTGTAAGAAACAGACCTCGGTCGCCATCTCAACCTGTGAGGCTGAGTATGTGGCAGCTGACAGTTGTTGTTCACAAGTCTTGTGGATACAACAATAGTTGCGCAATTATGGTCTAAACTTTTCAAATACCCCTATTATGATTGATAATCAGTTGACCATGTCCATAACTAATAATCTGGTTAAGCATAGTAAGACGAAACATATTGATATTAGACATCACTTTAATTGCGACTGTGCTGAAAAACATATGATTAGATTAGTTAAGGTACCCACTGATGATAATCTGGCTGACCTTTATACCAAGGTTTTTGATAGGTCTCGGTTTGAGCTTTTAATCCAACTGAATGGGATGAGTAATCCTGAATAAGTTTTTCCCACAGGAACTTGGTTTAGATGTAGTTTATTTCTTATTATTTTATTTTATTTTATTTTTTCCGTGGCAAAATAATAAAAAGTTGAGGGTCACTGTGCTAATTGCAAAGAAATGATGAAAACATTATCCATGCCTAGAACATTTTATATGTGTGGCTTTTAGATGTAGAACATACACAGTAAAAGTACTTAAAATGCAAAGTATTTAATAGCTTCACTATACGATGTATTGGTAGGCATTAGATATAACGGTTTTCAAGTACTTAATCTATACTAAATAATACGATTTTTCTGTGAAATCTTTATTTTGATGTACCACTTAAGTCTTAATTCTTAGGAAATAGATTGTACCTGATTACTTGCTATCGGATAAATAATAAAAACCATTTATCTGGGAGGTTCACTGACTGTTTCTTCTATTACATCTTGAACATGCTAACATAGACTCAGTCAGTGTATCTTAAAACTAGAACACACTCGACCGCGAAACAAGAATACTGTTTTCAAGGTCGTTAATCAAACTATGTCGCTCTGTTGTACGAAAGTACAGACCTGTCACCTCTAGTTTGAATTTCAATTTGTTTTCTTCTAACCATAGTCTTGTCTTATAGCTGAAACATGTACATATGTACATTGCTTAAAATACAAAATGACTTGACTTTAAAGATGTTTTAAAATTAAAAGTATCCGATACATGCTCATTCTGGATTTTCTAGATTCTAAGGGTATATCAAATGTAAGATACATAGCAAATCGTGAACAATAATCAAATATGTACTTAAAAAAACTCGTCATTTTGAATGTTTAAGTGGACAACAATACCGATAATCGTGTTCTATAATTTACAATAAACAATAACAAAGGAATAAATCAAAATTCCTATCTGTGTATTGTGCTCATCATGGCTAATTCGATCTTTGTATTAGTGACACTCTCAAAAAGATTGTACGTTTCAAAATATGAACAAATTCATATTTGCATTTTAAATTTTAAGTTATTTTATTTTATTTAATAAAAGTTCTTTGTTTACAGGAAACACTTACATTTATTTAGTTTAATTGTTCACACCTTGCTCAATTAAATGTCTAAGTATTTAGGTTGTGGCCAAATGTTTTTAATTTGAAAATTTTAAGTCTGTGGGATTAAAAATTCTAAGTTTGTACGTACTTAGAATGTCGGTTCGAAGTCTAAGTTCGAACGAACTTAGATGTGTGGGTATAAATAGGTCAGACTTGGTCAAACCCTTCACTTTTCAAAAACCCTTCGAACTTACCCAGTGCCTGCGAACTTACGTACGAACTTACACTGTTTCATCATTTTCAAATTAAAACCAACTTTTTGGACTATGTTTAAGAATTCCAATCTGTTAAACTTCATCACAATCTCATTCATAAACTTAGTATACTTTTACGCATTTTGAACCGTTAAACATAATCAAAATTGGAATTTATTTGGGTTTTATTAAAAACTAACTTAAATTCAAAATCTGGAAGGTGTTAATGGTTAAAATTGTTGTGTTATGGTTGCTTAAGCCTAAACGAACCTAGGCGCCACTGAATCCATGGCCTGATCACATTTTAATTGCAAGAAAATTTGAACTTGCTTTTTCAGTTCTTGCGTTCGAACTTACTGGTTTATACGAACTTGTAAGTTCGTACGAACCTAGCCAAGTGTTCGTACGAACCTACACAGGGTAGTAAGTTCGTACGAACTTGTAAGTTCGTACGAACCTACTTTGGTTCAAACTACAAACTTAAAATTTTTAATCTATAATGTTCTTATTTCTTATATCGATGGTAGAATCTTTGTTGCAGGATTTTAACTTGATAAATAATTATGACTAACATTATTATTATCTTTTTTTGGTTTGTCTTGTGTTTTTATGTGCAGTTCCGAGGCATGCTGACATTCTTGATGCGCTCGAGGGTCCACTTTGCTCTTACACAATTGTCGACTTTGCGGTTTGAATACCTCCGCCAATTTTGGGCAACGGCTGTTCATGACTGCAAACCTCAGCCACCGGTGATTAGAGCTACTATGAATGAAGTGAATATAGAGTTCACTGCGGTGTTTCTGAGACTGGTTCTGCAATTGGGCACTGAACTTGAGGAGAATGGCCCCACATCATTTCCTCTCGAGATGAGTGCTGGCATTTTCCAGCGAATGGGTTATGTTGGAGATGTCACCCACACCCAATATACCAAGAGTTTGGTGTTCGGCCAATGGCGTTATCTGATGCACATACTGTTGGTGTCTTTTGGCCCGAAGAAAGCTGGTTTCGATACCATGAATCATAAGATGCAGTCAGGGATAATTTCACTCGTATACAACAAACCCTACTGTTTCTCTAAATTTTTCTTTGATGAGATGGTTCAACAGATCAAGGGGAGCATGAAAGATCTTTTTATCTTATACCCCCGCTTCATTATGATGATCATCAATGGCCTGATTCCGAATCTTCCAGCAGTGGATCCAGTAGTGCATCTGACTACTGCTGATAAGAAGATCTTTGGCCACTACCTTAGTCACAGCAGCTGACGAGCTGTTGTTGATCGGCCTCAGGCCGTGCCGTTATTTGGGGTGGTACTCGATGCTGCTTATCAGGCCCCACCGAATGATGGTTGGTGTGATGTGCCTCCGCCCCAGGCAGCTGCTGTAGCTCAGATTCCAGAACCTGCATCGCCCCAAGTACATGCTCAAGTGGCTGCTGCTGAGCCACATCAGGATGTAATTGAAGAGATCCTGCACCAGATAGAGCACCCTGCCGAGGGAGAGCGCGTTAACACTAATATTGTTGAGACATTGGTCAGAGATATTCTTCAGGGCGGCGCGAGTTCAAGTGCTGCGGCTGCTAGTTCAGGACCTGACTTTGACGATGTTCACCGGGAGATTGACACGTATCTCGCCGACGATGCAGCAGGGTCTCCGCCTGCTGATGAGGCTGAAAAGAGTACAACCCGAGATTCTGAAGCCACTGAGTCTGTCTCAGATGATGATGATGAAAATGAGGTGGGACCGTCCCACTTTAGGGGTACAAGGGTCACGAGTTATTTTGATTAAACCCGAGGCGGCCTCGGAACAGGATAAAGGTAAAAAGAAAGTCCAGGAGGATGCGGACTATGTTCCTGGGGGCGACGAGGAAGACTCTGGAGATGAACAATATGTTCTAAGAGCTCATAAACGCCAACGCCCAACCGGAGTAGTTATTGGAGAGGGTGGTCCACCTCCTCAAATCATAACACCACCACCCGTCGCTCCACCCACTGTACAACCACCCACTATTTTCGAACCTCCCACCACTACTGCAGCAACAGAATCACCCGCACCCACTGTCACACCAACAGAACCTCTTGTTATTTCGACATCCACACCGGCACCAACAACCACTCCTCCTCCAACTCAATCTACCCAGTCTATCCCCAACCCAGCTGCTCGTCTATCTGATCCGGACAAATTTACATATCTTGAGGGCCGGATCACCAGTTTAACTGATATGGTCACTTCCTTTACTGCTCCCGTTACGAGTTAAGAGATCAGGGTTCAGAATTTAACAAAGATAAATCAACAATTAGAGAAGAAGAATGAGACATTAACTGAGATCGTTCATGAAAATGAGATCCTTCTCTATCAGTTGAAGCGCAAGGTATCTCAGGGGGAGATGATGAGCTGTAAAGAAGATGAGTTGGGGCGAAAAAGAGATGATGATCGTGACGATGATCTCAATGCTCCAAAAGAAGGTGAGCTGCCTAGCTCTTCAACTGGAAGATTAGTGCCACAGGCTCTGGGGAGTCATGTCAGAAGCAAGGGGGAGTGGGACTGAGGAAACTCTAGTGAATCTGACCGAGATCGATACTATCGAGGCGTTGCTTGGACTGGACGATTATGATAGCGATGGGTCGGAGTTAGAGAAAGGAGAGATCTCGTGTGAAGAGGTTGCAGATTGAAAGTCCGATGATGAGGTCATACCTGATACTGATGCATATATTGACGAACATATCGTGTTTAAACAACCTATTACCGAGATATTGTATGAAGATGAAGCTGGCGATGAGAATGTGATCGATCGAAAGGGATTAGAGTCTGAGAATGATGAAGTCCCTGAAGATGATTCAGATGCTGACAAAGAACCATCTAGAGTTGAATTAAAAGATTTATGGTTTAAAAAGATGGAAAAGGAACCAGAGATCAAATATAAAGGTGATATCAGGGTCAGAGGATCGGGCGAGCTGAAACAAGGCATCATTAGTTGGTTTTATGACAGTGAACTCAAACTATTCATAATTAAAAGATATGATGGGATTCAGTACTTGAAAAACAGACTGAAGATCTTTAGCTCGTTGCCGAAGATTGAATTGAAGGAGCTAGCCTGGCTAGACTTAGTAAATATTGGAGATGATCCTTACTCTCGCACTTTAGAGAGAATAGTAAAGCGTGAAGGAAGATCAAATAAGTTTGAAGACTTAAAGCCAAAGCCGGGGAAGAGAGTTCCTAATCTAACCAGGATTGATCCAATAACTAGCAAGTCGTGGATGAAGATGGTTTACAGACCAGTCAAATCCTTGAAGAGGGTTCCGTTGAAGAGAATGCCACATAGCGTTTCTGAAAATTTGAAGTGGTGGTATGTTGATAGCAAGACTGCCGAAGCAGTGATGGAAGATAGTGAAGGAAAGGTGCTGCTAAGGGTGTATGACAGTTTACACTTGGTAAACTTGTCTAAGGATGATCTGATGAAGCTTCATGCAAATAAAATCTTGTACAGAGATAGTTGGAGGCATGAAGGCCGAAGATACCAGAAGGTGGTAAAGGTATGTATAGAGAAAGGGATTTGGGATGGAAGTCGACAGAGCTTATCGAGAATCAAGATTGATTGCCACAACGAAGACAGAAGACAAATAGAGCTATTGTCAAGGGGGAGTCAGTTGATACATGAAATGTGACAACAACTTCAGATTTGTAATAGTTACTTTGTAATTTGTTTATGTTGTTTAATGTAATTGAATATTTTGTTAAGTATAGTTGTAGGTTCGTACGAACTTAGAGTAGGTACGAACTTACCTTTAAGTTCGTACGAACTTAGGAGCAGCTAAGTTCGTACGAACTTGGCTGCCTAAAAATATAAGTTCGAAAATATTCATTTGTACGCTTTTTAACTGAGTTTAAGTTCAAATACTTTGTAATTCTCTGCTTAGTTCGAATACATTTGAAGTTACATTGATAAAAGCTTATAGACACTTTCGTTACACCCGTTTAGTTGTTATTTAGGTGTATTAAAGGATTCTGCAGTCTAATACACATAGTAATCCCGTTTGGATCCGTTCAAGGGACTTTCAATTCGTTCAAGGTAAGTTTCCTAAGTCAGCCAACTATAATCAGAGTTCACAGAATATATGATTTTTTATGGCGATGATATGCACATAATGATAAGTTGCAATATGAGTTATAATATTTGTGAAACCGAATATTAAGATGTTTATAAAATTAAGCATGTCTCTTGGTTCATTAGTAAAAGGGTGAACATTTGCATTCCATAACTATCATGAATAAAAAAGAAGTGGGATTTGAGAAGTTTAGGACTACCAGCTCATGAATCTCAGCGTAAATTAAGCTCAAATAGTTGATCTGCATGCAATTCTGACTATCAGTGTGTTAACATTATTGTGTATGTAGCTATTTTAAGAATTTGAAGTTGGATATGTAATTTCTTTTCAGAACATTAATTCTACGTGTCCATGCAATTTCATTCAATTTAAGAACTTCTATTCTATGTTCCAAGGTATTATATCACGCTTTGCACTTACTGATATTTACTCAAGGTGATTGTGGGATAAAACCAGCAACACATAAGCTAATGATTTTACTAGATTTAGCTAGCTAAAAAATGATTGTGGTGGTTTGTATGACGTAAGGACTTTGTCTGTACTGGCTTTGGAACGTTTTATAAGGTATGAATTTGATCTTCGATGGCTTGTGATTTGACCCGAACTGATCTGCTTTGTTTAATTAGTCATCTGAAGTGTATTTAAAATTCTAAATGCATAAAACGTCTTAAATTGCTTTCTATGTCTGCAAACTGGGTAAGTTCACACCTTTATATGTCTGCAAATTGGCTAATTCGTCAGGACTATCCCCAACCGTGTACCAAGATTGCCATTCTTAACCAGAAGATCTTGTCAAGCTATTTCTTCTTCCAAATGTTATGGTGAGGTTACAATCTTTTCAAGTAGTTAAATGTTTTTATTACTTAGACCTCAACTCATTAATGGTGAATTATTCATTTGTGTAGTGCCTTGGGAAGAGTGGAAGGGGGTGTTCAAGTAATTATATTTATGCCATCAACACGTAAATACGTATCACTGAAAGAACAGATTAGGTGCTGAAATTTATGCTTATATTGAGGTATATCTAATTATTAGAATCTGTTATAAGGGTGATTAATTTCTCATGCTCATAAACTATTCGATGAAATGTCAATTCCTAATTCTTTTGTTTTTATTGTTTCTAATTTTACAGGTGATCACTTTTTGCCCAAATGTTCCAGTTTATTTTTTTCATTGTTTAATTTTTCTTTCATCATTATGATAAGGAAGAAATCAAAAACCTTTGTTTTGAAAGTTGTACTCATTGTTTATGAAAACTACAACTAATTCCATGAACGCACCTTGTGATCTTAATGTAGTAAGATTTTTAAGTTATTTTATTCAATAATTGAGACATTTATATATATATATATATATATATATTTTTCATATTTGAAACTCTCTTTGTGTTCCATCTTGATTACTGAAGTAGAGTAGTTACTTATGTTTGATTTGCTTTGCCAACTATATACTCAAAAAACTTCGTATTTGAATTTCCTTACCTGCAGAGGTTATTGCATCAGCTGAGTTTCATCCTGCTCATTGTAATACACTAGCATATATAATAGTTCAAAAGAGTCAATTCTAAATTGTAAGTACTTTTGTGGGTTTTTCTACATTCTCTCTATGAAATTATAATATTGTTGTTTTAATTTCTCACAATCATTCTTTTTGTATGTCTAAAGAAGAATAAGAATCACCTGGTTCAAAATCAGTCTTTGGTGAGATTTCTGCATCTATTTCAGATATTATGTTTGTAAGGAATGGAAGATATATTCTAAGCCGTCAGCCGTGATTACATGACCTTTAAGGTTTGTCTTTATGTTAAAGGTCTGTCTTTATGTTTGATTCTGTTTTTGCAAGCAAATAGTTTCCTTGGAATATAATAATGAGGTCAAGCGGGCTGGGTAATGGATCAAAATGGCATACCTCCCAAACTGCCGGTTTGAAAATCGACACTGAATTCAGCAAATATGCATAAAAATTCACAGTAGATATCGTAACGTAAATGTATCAAACTTACACTAAAAAACAGCCCAAACAGAGTGATAAGGACAGCAAAAATGCTGTAAATTTCCAGCACAAAAACTGCACATGTATGTAGTAAAAAAAGTGCATAAAAACACGCATTTGTGCAGTAAAAAAATTGCATAAGAATGGGCCAGTATGGTTTATGTTTTATCTCTAACGATTCAACTAAAAAAGAATTAGGTAAATTTAGAGGGGATCAAGTGTGTCAGAATTCCCCTGAAGTGTATTAATGCATACAACCTCCTGTGTTGTTTTATTCATAATTCATAAATTAAATTAGTGTTGAACTTCTGTAGTTTTTGTAATCATAATGCTTCGAGTCCTCCAACTTGGCATGTAACAAAAACTATATGTTCTGACCAGTTACCCATTGTGCTCAACCCGTCCATTTTTACCACCTCTTGCACAAAGTAACATAATAAAGAAAACAATCACACTAGAATATTAATTCTTTTGTTCTCGATTTAGCTTATGGATTGAAAGAGACGCAGTAAGAATTCAAGGTCTAGCTTTGGTGCCTCCAGATTTGAATACCCCCAAATCTCCCTACAATAAAATTGGATTGTTAAGCTTTGTTACTTTTTATCTTTCCTTTTGCAGATGTAATCTATTTAGATTGATACTTTCTTTGGCTCAATTTTAGTTTGGACTTGCTTAGTGTATTTGAAGACTACATATGCCCCCGACTCAAGTCATAAATTTGGGGTCTTTTTGAATGTCTATTGTGCGTGCATTAGTACAACCTTTATTAATTGGTCCAAAGTATGTGTATGATTTTGTTGTTGATGGACAGATTTCCAGTGAATATTGTTGAATTTTCAACCTTTTCAAGTCGAAGATATATGGAAATTAAGATTGGTGAATAAGTTGTAGGAGATATAGCTGAGAGGTTTCAAGATTATATTTACAACAAAATTTGAGTTTTTAATTTGGTGCATAGTGCCGAATTTTAAAGTTCCTATTTGCTGACTTAGGGTCTGTTTGGCATTAAGCTTTTAGGAGCTTTTCGAAGCTTTAGCTTTTAGTTTTTGAATAAAAAGCTCCTATGAAAATAAAAGTCTTGTTTGTCATGTACAAGCTACAAACTGTAGCTTTAGAATCCAACGAAAAGCTCAAACTTTCAAAGCTACTAGAAGTAGCTTTTCGCGAAAAGCTCCAAACCTAAAGCTACAACTACAACCTACAGCTACCGCCTACAGTTAGTTCACCAAACATACCTTAGTAAATAAAGGTGGTCATCAAATTAAAATGGAAAGAACATAATAAATAGATATAAAAAAATGGTTAAAGATATTTAATTTGATTTTTGGATTTTTATCACAGAGCTTAATACCTCTATGGAAGTCATTGGAATTGAATCAATTATCCAAATACAGCTGAACTCGAATTATTCGAATTGTAGGATGACATGTTTTTTTAACATGTAACTATATTGTTAGAATTTAGAAGGCAAGTAACTTATTACTTAGTTTTTCATGATAACAACAAAATCCTAACGTAATATAATTACTTTTCACATTAAAGACATACACAAAAAAGAAGAAGTTAAATCTACGATACTACAACGTCACAAATTTCATATGATATACACGTTTAGTGTAATAATTTATTTTAAACCATTATCACAAACTTCTTTGTAAATTCTCACGAAATTGCAGTATATAGTTAAAATATTTACATATTGATATGTATCTCTTTGTCCCATTATATTGTCCGCCAAACTACTTTTGTTGAACTAAGATAGATTGAAAGAGTGTCAATTTTGCTCTTATCTTCGAGTCAAGTTTGACTAAAAAAAATAACATATAAATAATTCGGAGTAGTTAATAGGGTAAAATAGTGAGTTTAATGGTATGCATTTTTTTGCAAGTAGAGCGTTATTTTGGGTCAAATAAAAATAGTAACATGCACAATAAAAATGGGACAGAATGGTAGATATTTTAGTGGACATATGTTTCGATCACATAATGAATTTTAATATTTAAACGGAAATAAGATAATGATGTGTTCAATTGAAACCAACAAACTTTCATTAGCAGATTGATCAATATGATGCAAATCTATATATTCTGCTACCTCAACAGTGGTATGCAACTAGACATCTACGATGGATCTTGAATGAACCTAATTGTCTATTAAGAATACGACATAATGTTGATCTTCAAGCTTTACGCACCATACTAATTGATACAAAAAGTCTTGGTAAATGAACGCTTTTATTTTTACTGATGAAGACATTAGAATGTTTCGAATATGCACAACACAATGGCTAACTTTTCTATGTAATGATCGACATGAACCGCACCATAATTATTATAATTAATGTTTATAAAAGGAACATAGGTTTCAACTGTTTGTTTGTAATAACAAGTACGCAAAAATCACTCGATCAAACATTCATATAAAAAGAAATATGAATCTACAAATGATTCTAAATTAAAAAAGGGAGTAATATACACAAAAAAAACGTATAAAACAACGAAATCTATAAAACACAATTGTGATTGCAGATTCAAAGATCACATCATTATTTTTCATCCCTTTTGTATTCAAATAATGTATCATCCCGTGAATCAATTATACACCCACAATCAACACCAGTTTATTATTTACACATTAAACGTAGATGTTAACGTATACACAACTAAATCTTTTCTAACACTAACACCAATCGTGTTTTTACTATATTTGACACATAGACTGTATAGGTTAATATTAGTGACAAAAAAAATATATCGTAACCTCGCGAATTCGCGAGCTATAATCTAGTATTCATTTACAAAACCCACAAAAGTTTACAATTAAATAAATCTTCAAGAGTTCAATTTGATTTTTACAAGGCATGTGCCTATCTGAAGTCTACGCCTGCAGAAAATCTCGATTGAACAGCAGGAAAGAAAATCAATGGACTACATGAGTAAATGACGGCATGAGAGAATAATTAGGATTAGGATGAAAAATGGACATAATAGTCAATTTACAATTTATCAATGATTATTAAGTATTTCAGAAAAAATTAGTTATCAAATTAATGATTTGGGCACTTATAATATTTGCATATTTTGTATTGGCATGTGTAATATTTTAAAATTGAATTGGACAATTGTGATATTTTAAATGTTTATCAATGGCATATATTAAATTCTCCCAAAAAATTAATACAAACTAATTATAAGTGATTATAGTTAGTAGAACTTATATAAGAGAACAATTGAATCACCTTTAGAGGACTACTAATGCATAAGATCGTGCATATAGTTCATTTGACGGATCGTATTTGGTCCATTTGTGTATATGTTAGACCACAAGTAGTGTGAGAAATTGTTCACTGATATGTGAAAGGTACTGTGGAAAGGGAGGTCACTAACTTTTTTGTTTTTGTTTTGGATACGTGAGAAATTACAAAAAGAAAAATAAACATGTTCTTCCACCGACCCTCAACCTTGGCTTTTCCACACCGAGTTCAACGGCAGCGGGGAGTGGGATGCCCGCTGTTGAACTCAGTGCACGCCTGGACCTCCTCTCACTCATACAGAGCCTGATGGAGTTGGAATATCAGTTCACAAAATTGTTAGATGAATATGCTAACTAGAAGTTGCAATAGCCTTCCAGATCTGTTGTTAGGATTACTTTGTCATTCTCCCATCCATCTTCAAATGGACCAAATCCCTATACGTGATTTTTCCTAAAATTTATTTGAAATAATGTATTGGGATTGACATGCTACTTCATCATCTAAAGATGTCTTTTTATCGCTCGCCTATCAATGCTGGCTTTTGATCGAACAAACATTCCTAAAGTCATGTACAGTTTTGACACATATGAAAGGTTTCCTACTTTTGAGACATATCCAGATACGTTTTAACTTGAGGCCAGTTGCTTAGACTGATTAACGGCGATATCAACTGTCAAGAGTTTCGGAGGGATTACCCATGTACTGATTTGTATCATGGCCTTCCAACAGTTTATCTTTGGACATAGTATTTACTTCTATTTCCAAAGCATAGTCAAATTGATTAACATTTACTCAATTTAGCCCTGTGTCCTTTGTTTTATTGGGGTTGATATTACTTTCATAAAATTTTCATAGAGAACATCATTTTGGGAGGAAGGCTTTAGTATATATGCAGACTTTATGCTTAAGGCACTAATAAGGATGATAGAAACCATGAATTTAGTTGAACCTTTTGAGTAGCTGTTTACATGTTTCTGTGCGTTTGATAAGACAACGAAACAACATTTTTAAGTAGACCAGTGCTGGTGGAATAATATGATATTAGATTAGGCACAACATTATCACTACATCTGTAAGAATATAAACTAAGAAATGAAGGCACTTCTTTGCTCTTGCTCCTGGCCTTGTTCTCATTCTTGTTCAAACAAGATCTAAGAAACAATCTGTCATTTACATTTGTGACAGACAGCAACGTCTTTGATGAAGACTTTCTGATAATGAATAAATTCACAGCACACCTTGGGGTCATCCTTAAAATTTGATTATGCGCATCACTCTATAGTAATACCTCCTATAACGGAATTAAAAAAAAATGTCATAACCTTTAATTTCCCCTGAAGTATGATAAACTGTAGCATCTTAACCTTGGTATCAAGATCGGTTGTGAATCGGGTCTGACCCTCTTCGAACTGTTCTTTTACTTGAGTGAAAAGGATCGAATTTTGTGTTCAAAGATGCAGGTGATGACTTTACTTGAAGGTCCTTCACGGAAACTGCCTTAAGCATGCGATGATTCACAGGGAGTTCAATGCGTATATTTCTGAAGCCATAAACCATATATGGTTCAACTGCTAATATTCCGATACAGGTAAGAAGGATGAATAGTTTATGTGTACTTGAAATCATAATTTTATATCTAGTTGTAAACAAGAGAGGTAGAAAATAGAGGTGATATTTTCTTTGGAGTAAGACAGTTAAATCTTTCTGGTGTTTGTGATCTACTGCTTAGATATAAGCCTGTCGTATATAGAATAAAGCAAAAAGGGACCCACATCCCCTAGAAGTTTTATATTATCCCAATCATAAACTTCTATTCAAGCAGATTAAGGCTGTTACAAGAAAAAGAAGAATCTGACTATTGGGAATTGGAGCAGTACCCTTTACAAGCCAAGCATCATTTTCATTCTTCTCTACTCTTATCTACCGATCAAAGACAAAACCATTCTCATGATTCTACATTGATGTGGACAAATATTCAAAAAAATGAAGTATTAGCATGAATTTTTCTATGGTATGGAGGGTATTTTAGTAAATTACTATTCCTTAGTTAGTAAGAAAAGACATTGAGAAGCCGTGGGAAATAATTAGCAGGTGGGAATTGTGTTAGGCTAGTCAAGTAGTAATAAAGACAATTGCTAGAAAATGTTGAACTAAAAAAAAATCTAGCAAAAAAACCAAGCGTTCACTTTATGCACTTTGAAAATCTCACTTTAGAATTCCAAGCTCTGTTCCCCATGCAGCAAAAGAATAGCCTTAGTTTATAGTGCCATATGTGCTCCTTTATACTTTTTTTTTATACACTGTTTTGGCCATCTGTTGTTATTTACCCATCATACTCATGATGATAATGCATGTATTTATATACGATAATGACATAGCCATCATTATATTCAGGTCAGTATATTCTCTTTCAAAGCTAATTCCATCAGTTTGTGTGCATTTTTAAAACTATTGCATGGCGTTTGATCATCTGTTAACGCATCCCCCCCCCCCCCCCCTCCCCCTAATGTTTGTACTTTGTATGCGTCGCAAAATGAAACTAGGAAGTGGGACCTTGTGCTTTGCGTATGGTACGGGTACGTACAGCTTAGGGTTATAAATGCGATGTACTTGTTAGATACTTACTAAAGCAGAATCTAATGGGGAATTGGCATGATTCTACCTTTAGCAAATTAGCCAACATCCAAAATAAAGTAATGGTTTGTTTAAAAACTTGTGGATGTTGGCTTTGCAGATTATAGATTCTCAGGTCTGGTCTTAAAGAAGTTGCTTTTGTCAACTTTAATGCAAATCTTGGGTCCATTGAGGATTGTGGCATCAAAATCCTCACCTTCCCTGCCACACCCAACCAATAAATTAGTAGTTAGTACATACATAAAGAAAAATAAGCTATAGAGCTGCTAGAAACTCATAGAAAATATTTGATCTGTTACCTTGAGCCACTGATCTGACCACCTGATCTGTGATTGACCCATTAATGAACCCTCGTGAGGGAACTTAAATGGGTCGAGCCTACTGATATTTACTCAATTGATTATGCGTTTTCTGAGGGTTTCATAATAGTTATGTGTTGTGTAAAGGTGGAAATTGTGACCCTTTTTTGGTAAACAGGCTGATTCATGCTTTTGTTTCTAACAAATGTAATGGGTAAGTTTGAAGTTTTAACTAAATTGGGAACAGGCTAAACGGGTCTAGTGGGTCGAAAGTCACTCACAATATACTTAATATCCATTATTTCTCGGAATTTGTTGTAACTCCGAATTTAAATTATCATCATAATAAAATAATGTCATGATTGTATTTGACACATAAGTTAATTATGGAACCCAATAAAAGAATGTTTGTGGGTCGGTGTGACCCATAATGCCAGGTTTGACTTGAACCATTTTGGCCCCTTGACCTGGCTGACTCGACATTTTGCCACATTTAAGTTCTTGTGTCATTCCTTTCACTATAAGCTGAGCCAGTGCTAGCCAAGTAGCCGTAGGCATTGCATTAGTGAACGAGTCCCTGTTCCAAGATTGACTAGTCATAATGGAGCTTGAGTTTTAGTAGCTTGGCCAGCCCTGAGCTGATAGCCAAACTTCTTTATTTGTTCACAAGCCAAGCAAGCTTGTATATGGATGACTTATAATGATGAGATGCAAGCTTGCTCAATACAATCGTGGCAAAGAGGTTTCATAACCTAGGTTTGTACCATTTGCAGACCAGAATGTACCCTAAAAATATTAGTTTCATCTCCTTAACCCACTCGCGCACAATCGAAATGGAACTTTTCGTGCCATAGAGAAACATGAAAAGGAGTTGAGGGACCAAGTAACTTTCATTATACCTTATCACCGAATTTATAAAGATAGTATATAAGTTTATTTTAAGAAAAGTCCGAGTGGCACGGGAACTGGAATTGGATTCAGCAAATATTGGTTAAAGAGCAATTAAAGGTCAATTTAATAACAAGGCAGTCTGTATGTGCAATAACATAACATAACATATGCCAAAGCAGATGCTTTGTTGGCTACTTTAGCTATTATTCCCCAAACAATCATGCTTCCGCGTTCCATGAATACATTACCAATGAATTTTAAGATACGTAATTTTAAGTAACATATAACGTTACATATCTCCTCTCAAAGACGATATATGGAAAGAAATGCTCAAAACGGTTTAGGACCCGTTCAAGAAAG
This sequence comes from Logfia minima, assembly GCA_963921325.1. Classification (NCBI taxonomy): domain Eukaryota; kingdom Viridiplantae; phylum Streptophyta; class Magnoliopsida; order Asterales; family Asteraceae; genus Logfia; species Logfia minima. The sequence continues at coordinate 21,339,748 of OY992769.1, forward strand.
TGCTCGTTTCTAAGAGTATCTAAAGGTGATCATTTTATTGATTTTTTAAGTCCACTTGTTAATCTATGAAATATGCTCTGTGAAGTCGAGTCATCAAAGTTCGGTATGATTCAGATACGGAATAGGTTACTTGGATTTTGCTGTTATATTTGTTAATCACTGTACAGTATTTCATTTGATTTACATCCTTTTTAACTTTTCAAAGAATAAGAAATTTCATTTTATGCTCGGTACACAGAAAATGAAATTGTGATGTGGATATAGAATCAAAATGATACACAAATCCAACAATAAGTCCCTCCTAATAATTAATACTGTAGTATTAGATTACTTAGATATGATATACTTTTTTTTTTAACAAAGATAGATTAGGCTGATCTCTCTTTTAGAAAACGATGATGCCTATTATGTTTCAATCCAGAGCTTATATGTGAAAATATGAACACTTAACATGATTGTTAAATAAAATGAAAACACCCAACACTGTCATGACAAGGTCTTGAACTCGCAACCGATTAAATATCATAAATGCCCAAGAATTAGAAATGTTGTGGCTAATTGCGTACCGTCTAACTTTACAAGAGGGCATAGAATATGTGCAAGAAATTAAAGTATCATAATTAGTTTTCAACCGTACAATTAACAAAGTACCTACAGCTTCAAACAAACCAATGATTCCATGAAATAATGCCGAACAATAGTGAACTAAACTTTACTAGCCATTAGCTTTGGATTTAGCCTGTAAGAACTTGGTACGTAACAAGGATTGAATATATTCTGACCACTACAAGAGAAGAAATGCTCTGTTTCTTTTTGCTAAAACTACAGTTTGCATATAAGTAACAAGAAGATCATCTTGCTTTTGAACGAAATAGTAAACCCACTTCTAGTTTGATTCTCCGCGATGATGACTTGTACCTCGTGCATGAAATTACTATCTTAATTTGGACTTAGGGGCAAAAGCTCACCTCTCATTATTCTTCCAAAAAGAAAACAATTGTAGAGCCTACAGACTAATGAAGGCGATCTTGGACTCATTTATACGGAATCACAGAAAACTTGAAATACATTAGAGTTCCATGTTATGTTGTACTTAGAAATTTACACTTTCATCACTAGTTACAGCTCCCTTGAAGATTGCCATACACCCCGATTCAGCGGGTATCATCTTTGTCTTTAGTACAATTGAATACACCAAACCTCATATTTTATTTCATCATAACTTGATACATACTTAATTCAAATTTATTACATAAGAGGAAAAAGCGTAAAATAAAAAATCTAGTTTATTTAAACAGTAATACTTCACGGGTCCCTACTCCTTGGCTCCTGAGATACATACATGAATAGGTAAGCTTTAAACTTAGCGAGTAATTATGGTTTTGACATATAACATAAACAGTTACTGCAAAATAAAAATCTTTCATCCTTTAAACTTTTTGAGATCTCATAGCCACATGTAAGTAGGCCCGTTCTAGGAGGTTGGCTAGCCTCGGGATCCACATAGGGCTGTCCCATAAAGTTCGTTTGCAAGACGTCCCTTCATTCCATACCCCGTACGTTGGGTATTAATTTGACCATACTTAACATGAGCAAAACTTTCATGCTAATTTGATAACATACTATAAACATGACTTTAACATAAAATAATTTAAACATGGCAAAGTAGTATAAAATTTGTTATAGAATGTATGCATCCCATTTAAATCACATAAATACTCACCTTGCTTAGCTCTTGATACTTACTTAGGACACTTGCTTATGATCTTCACTTGCTTAGAACTATAATTATTCACCTTGCTACTTGATGTGTTTCTAAGTTTTGGATGAAGAATAATGAACTTGTTAAGCTTCTATTTATAGTGAACGTGCCTTGTACTTCTCCTCCTTATTTCTTGACAAGTATTACATCTACTCTTCCTAGCTTTGCATTGTAATGGTTCTAGTTTTGCTTAATAAGGTGTTCTTAGTGTGGCTACAAATCTGGACAGCAAGGTCACCTTCCTAACAACTCACTTTCAAGAGCTTTTGTTCATGAAATTCTAGTGGTTGTTGATGTCTATTTGTAAGCTAATTGTGTGCATTACTTGAAAGCTACTTGTAAGCTACTTGTATTATAATTATACTTTAATTACCTAATTAAGTCCATGTAATTTTAAGATAAACATGATTATAGAAACTTTATTGCTTTTTAACTAAAAACAGGGTTGTTACAACTCTCCCTTCCTTATAAGAATTTCGTCCTCGAAATTTTACTCAAAAAGGTGGGGGTACTTATTTCTGATTTCTTACTCAACTTCCCATGTAGCTTCGAATCCGTGAATACAGTCCCAATGAACTAATACCAAGGACACTTCTTTGTTTCGAAGCTTCTTAACTTTTCGTTCTGTGACTGCGATGGGTTTCTCTACAAAGGTTAGTTTATCGTTGACCGTGACTTCTTCAGTTGGGATCACAATGTCTCCTTCGGCAAGGCATCTCTTTAGATTGGAAACATGAAAAAGTAGGGTGTATCCCTTTCAATTTTTCTGGTAAGTCTAGTTGATATGCTACTGCTCCTACCTTTTCAACTATTTTATAGGGTCCGATGTATCGTGGTCGTAACTTACCCTTTTTGCCAAAACGTAGCACTCCTTTCCATGGTGACACTTTTAGTAATACCTTGTCACCAACTTTAAATTCAATTGGCTTCCTTCTTTTATCAGCGTAGCTTTTCTGCTTATCTTGTGCAACTTTAAGTCTTTCTCTTATCTGTGTTACCTTGTCAGCTGTTTGTTGGATAACTTCCATCCAACAGACAGGAGTTCTGTACTTTCTTCCATATAGAACTTCATATAGTGCAGCTTTGATGCAACTGTGATAACTGTTGTTATAAGAAAACTCGACAAGAGGTAAATATTGATCCCAATGACCCCTTAGGTCAATTGCATAGGCTCGTAACATATCTTCTAGAGTTTGAATCGTCCTTTCACTTTGTCCATCCGTTTGAGGATGATATGATGTGCTCATCTTAATCTTGGAACCTAACTGTTATTAAAAACTTTCCCAAAAATTTGAAGTAAAACGTCGGTCTCGATATGAAACAATTGATAACGGTACTCCATGTCGTGAGACAACTTCATCTATATACATCTTGGCTAACGACTCTAGAGTTTGTGTTTCCCTTATTGGAAAGAAATGTGCAGTCCTAGTCTATCGGTCAACAATGACCCATATGGCATCACAACCTCTTGATGTTTTCGGTAGCCTTGTAACAAAGTCCATAGTGATATGTTCCCATTTCCATACAGGAATATCTAAAGGCTGTAACATTCCATAAGGTCTTTGGTGTTCAACTATTGACTTCTTCATTCCTGGCCACCAGTACAAAGTTTTTAAATCTTTATACATCTTGTAAGTTCCTGGGTGGACTAAATACTTGGACTTGTGTGCTTCATCTAGGATCACTTCTCTATAGTTGCCAATTTTAGGAATCCATATTCGCCCTTGAAACCTTTTGATTCCTTTATCGTCAGTCTCCAAAATTTTAACTTGCCCGAATATCCTTTCCGTTTTCTGATTGTCTTGCTTCAATGCTTCCTGTTGTAACTTTTGAACATGCTCCAATAAAGTGTCTATAGCAAGCAACGTTAGTGCTTTAATTTGTATAGGTTCAGCTTATTCTTTTCGGCTTAAAGCATCTGCTACAACATTAGCCTTCCCTGGATGATATTTGATTTCACAATCATAATCCTTTAATAGTTCCATCCAACGCCTTTGCCTCATTATTTAATTCTTTTTGGTCGAACAAGTACTTGAGGCTTTTATGGTATGTGTAAAGTATACATTTCGTACCATACAAATAATGTCTCCAAATTTTTAACGCGAATACCACTGCAGCTAGCTCTAAATCATGTGTTGGATACCTTTGTTCATGTTCCTTTAATTGTCATGACGCGAAGGCAATTACTTTATCTCTTTGCATGAGTACACATCCCAAGCCTTATTTAGATGTGTCACTATATACTACAAAGTCTTCAATTCCTTCTGGCAGACTCAAAATTATGCACTACTTAGCTTTTTCTTCAGAGTTTGAAAAGTTGCTTCTTGCGTATTCCCCCAATCGAACTTGCAAGCCTTTCTTGTTAATGCCGTAAGCGGAGTTGCTATCTTGGAGAAATTCTGAATAAAGTGTCGATAGTATTCGGCTAATCCAAGAAAACTTCGTATTTCGGTTGCTGATCGTGGGGTTTCCCATTTTGTTATGCACTCAATTTTACTTGGATCCACCATGATACCCTTTTCGTTAATAACATGCCCTAGAAATTGAACTTCTCGGATCCAAAACTCACATTTTGAGAACTTTGCATAAAGTTTTTCTTGTTTCAATAGTTCCAACGTTATTCTTAAGTGGTGGTCATGTTCTTCTTGACTTTTGGAGTAAATGAGGATATCATCAATGAAGACAATAATGAATTTATCTAGATATGGCTTACATACACGATTCATAAGATCCATGAATACTGCTGGGGCATTTGTTAAACCGAAAAACATGACTAGAAACTCGTAATGTCCATATCGTGTTCGAAATGTAGTTTTCGGGTTGTCTTCCTCTCGTACCTTTAATTGATGATATCCTGACCGTAGGTCTATTTTCGAGAAATAACTTGCTCCTTGCAATGATCAAACAAATCATCTATCCTTGGTAAGGGATATTGATTTTTGATCGTGACCTTATTCAGTTCTCGATAATCGATACACATTCTCATTGTGCCATCTTTCTTTTTGACAAATAGTATCGGTGCTCCCCATGGTGACGAACTTGGACGAATGAATCCTTTGTTAAGAAATTCTTGTAGCTGGCTCATAAGTTCCTCCAATTCAGTTGACGCAAGCTTGTAGGGTGTCCGTGCTATAGGTGTTGCTCCAGGTCCCAAGTTGATATGAAATTCTACTTGTCTATCAGGTGGTAGTCTAGGTAAGTCGTCAGGAAAGACTTCTGGATACTCATGTACCACTGGTACATCTTCAATCGACTTCATTTCTTTCTTAGTATTTATCACATATGCTAAGTAAGTTTCACATCCTCTGTGTATATATCTTTTTGTCTTCAAAACTGAGATAAGGTTGAAAGGATTCTTTTTGTGACTACTGTAAATAATTATTTCCTTAACATCCTTATTTTCAATTTTCACTATCTTCTCGTAACAAACTATGTGAGCTTGATTTTCTAATAGCCAATCCATGCATACTACTACATCAAATTCCTTTATGAGCATTGGCAGAAGTCTAATAGTGAAATAATGTCCATCTATTTCTATTGAACAATCGTCATAGACTTCATCTACTTTCGTGATTCTACCATCTGCAGTTTCTATTTCTATCACCTGCTTTAACTTCTTAGGTAGACAATTTAAGTGCATGCAAAACATTGTAGACACCACTGACTTATCTGCTCCAGAATCAAATATTATTTTAGCAGGTTTTTCATTAATTAAGAAAGTACATGTTACCACGTTTGGTATTTCTTTTGTTTCTTCAGCAGTGAGTTGGTATACCCTTTCTTTAGCTCTTCCAGCTTCGAGTCTGTTCCCACTAGTGGTTGCTATTGCTTTCATGGCTAAACATTCTTGGGCTTTGGGAAATTGTACACAAGATGTCCAGTTGAACCACAATTGTAACATGCTCTCTTTCCAGGGCAGTTACTTGCCATATGACCAGGTTGGCCACATCTATAGCATACGTTTTTCCCCATCATACACTCTCCAGTATGATTTTTGTTGCATTTAGGACAAGTGGGTTTGTCAAATGTCCTTGCACTGTTACTTCTTGGCTTCTTGGATAGTCTATCAAAGTTTCTGCCTTCAAACCTCCTCTTTTCATTGTCTTTATAGTTGTTTGGCACGTAACTATCTTTTTCGGCAAGGATTGTTAATTCCAAGACTTCCGGAAAGGTCTTTGGTCGAGACATGCTCACAAGCCTCCGTAAATCTATTCTTAAGCCTTGAAGAAATTTCTTTACCTTGCCAGATTCTGTGATAACCATGTCGGTTGCGAATCGAGACTTCTCTAGGGATATTTCTGCATATTCTTCTACTGACTTGTTTCCTTGTTCTAGTTTCAAAAATTCCTCCTCCATCATATCCAGTTGAGCATTCGAGCAATATTTGTTATTGACCAGATCTTTAAATTCATCCCATGGCATTGATGCTGCCTCTGTGATGCCTCAGCTAGATTGAATAGTTTTCCACCAATGGAGGACATTCAACTTTAGCTTAGTTGAAGCAAACCTTACTTGTTGATCGAGTGCACATTGACATGTTTGAAAACAACTTTCCATGTCATCAAGCCAATTCATTGTGGCTACGGGTCCTCCTTTCCCTTCGAACGAAGAAGGACCAACATTTATGAATGCCTTGTAGTCGCATCCATTAGTACGGCCATTGTCATGCTCATGCCTCTCTAGATTTTCTGCACCATGTACCGAGCTATGGTTCATAGCTATTTGAAATTGAGCTATTATAGCTGGTAGACTTTCTTGAATGTTTCATGATATCTCAGTTGCTATGTCAACTCCTCCTGTAAAGTTGTTCGAAGTCCTTCGTGATCTATTTCTTTGTCTCGGTGGTATGGCATTTCTTGGGTTGTTTCTAATCGTTCTTCGAGTATCCATTCTACAATAATAATACTAGTAGTATGAAAATAGGAATAACTCCTTATATTATAATATACATCGGTACAAAATTTTGGGACAATTAGCTACAAAACTTAAGGAAATAATATAATTTTCCTTTTATCCCATTGTCCCAGTGGACATATTTGTCGCTATATCTATATATATATATATTCCTATTCGTGTGGATAGTAGCGGGCTTCTAACATGTCTTCTAATACTGTTTCACTAAGGATGCCTAGTTCCTTGGATGCCTCCTTTGTGCTGACCGCCTATCTTGCAACTGGTGGGCATACTGCAACTCTTCTTCTAAGTAATTTATGCGTGCATACGCCTGGTTTAGATGTCGAGCCATGCTCTCCAGTTCTTCTTGTACTTCAGCCTGCTGTATAGTAGTATCTCTCCCTGTGCAGTTCTTCTTGTGCTATAGCGCACTGGTAATTGGCGTTTGTCACCTGATCCAGTAGGGCACTAATGTCTACCCTGGTTAATTCACTTGTAGCATCCGGATAGTTTTCCCCTACCATGCTTGTTGTGGTTTCCAACATAGTTTATGGGGAAGGATGTGCTATGTGAGGTGGTTTTCTGATATCGTCTAAATTAGACATATTTATAGGGGTGATATCGATCCAATTTGTATATTATTTTAGTCATTTTATAAACTTTTAATACTTACTTACTCTAGTTTAGTTTCAGGTTAATAATCAATAAGAGATCGAAAAGATATGAAGAAAAGATCAAGAAATGATTGATTTTTGAAGCTTTTGCGAGGCTTCACGGTTTTGGCCATAACTCCCTCATACAAACTCCGATTGAGGTGATTCAAGTGCCCGAATTCTCGAAACTCGAAGGGCTACAACTTTCAAAAAGGGAGTCAAGGTTGAAAAGTGATTTTCACCCGTCGGGGACACATAGTACCCGCCGGGTACTCATGTAGTTTCAGTTTTAAGCCTAGCCGGGTACATAACACTTATCCAGGTGGGGAAGCTTTTGTACCCGCCGGGGACTTGGACTTCCAGCCGGGTAAAAGGGTCGGTTACAACTTTTTGGCCTAAAATATACATTAAACCCTAATTATCATTAACTTATTGATTACCTACGAATTTAGGCGATTTTGAGAGCTTTTGAGAGCTTTTGGGGACACCGTAAGCAATTTATTCCTCTTGCAATCATCATAGAAGTTAGTGTTTATTTATTTTCATTCGAATCTTGTTTATTTATGTTTGATTTATATTTGTAATCACATTATGAATCATTCTTTGATTATAAGTATTTGTTTGATTGAACCCATGAGAATGAGCTAAACTCTTTATGTTCATCTAGGCTAATAACCCTGGATGTTGGATTTATAATATTTAGATTATGTGTTGCGTATGATATGATGTTTGACTGAAGAACAATTTGTATTTATTTTATTTAGTTTATTCAATTGGTGTAATAATCGTGATAATGAGTGAGAACTCTTAGATGTCATATTGCATTTACTTTTAATTGGAGACAATAAAAGAGTTGAGTTAGGTTAATTGAATTATAATATGGGTGAATTATACTAAGAGACATCTTGTGTAATTTAGTAATCTCTAGGATACTAGGATTATAAGATTGAATCATCATGTTAGTTGAGTTGATTAATGGTAATTGTAATTATTAAATTATCAAGGACACTTGAACTTTATGGTTTCAGTTAAACGATTGCATTGTGAAAACAAGTAGTCTAAATTATTAACTCCTATACGTTAAATACATATTTATCTATTATCCAACTCTAGGGGGAACAAGTCTAGATGAACATGCTTCTATCTTTTGGTTGATCAATTGATTTACTACTTTCCTTAGTTGATTAAATATCTTTTTTGACTACCTGTCGTTAAGAGGCAATTACCCATTTTAAATTATAGATTAGACAAATAATTCTTGAAATACATATAAACTGTTCATGTGAGAGACTACTCGGTAAACTTATCATTGCTATACTACTATTCGATTAGGTATACTTTCCTAGTTGTGTAATTGTTAGCTTTGACTTTGTTTTACTAATTTTATAACTAGATTAATACACATCAAGTTTTTGGCGTCGCTGCTGGGGAACAGTTGTGCTATTTTGAGTTTATTTTGGTAATTCTATAGTTATTACATAATTTTCTTTATTTTATTTTATTTTATTTTTAGCAGGCGTTTTCATTTGCTCTATTATTGTGCTCTAACCATGGCAGGTAGTTTATGCCCCGCTCCTCCAAGAAGTCACCACTTCTTGAAGGATTTGCTGATCCCGAAAGGGAATTTAGACGTTTATTAAGGTCTAAGGCTACACCACCCGTATTTAACTTAGGGACCACTTTAGAGCGACCCGAAAACACCTACCCTTTTACTTCCCCAACCCCAATTTCTGATCCAATGGCCAACCCTGATAATCAATCCATGGAGGATTTGATGAGAGCCACCCTGAAGGGTCAAAGCTCGGCCATCACTCAACCCGCCATCGAGGCGGAATTTGAGATAAATGAGCAATTCCTGCACATGATTAATAATCAGTGCCAGTTCGCCGGAACTGCTAAGGAGGATGCTAACGAGCACCTCAGTCGATTCTTAGTAGTTTGCACCCTCTTCCATCTCCGAGCCATCGAGGACTCGGTAATCTATCTTTGAGTTTTTCCTTAGACTCTCACGGGAGAAGCTAAGGATTGGTTAGATTCCTTACCCGAAGGGGAAATAAACAAATGGGACTAGATGGTAGAAAAATTCTTACAACGGTTCTTCCTGGCCTCCAAATCGACCCGTCTCCAAAGGGAAATTACTCAATTCGAGCAAAAACCCATGGAGACACTATATGAGGCCCGATTCGGGAAAATGCTACGATCGTGTCCCCAACACAGCTTGAACACCTTTCAAAAGGTGAAAATCTTCTATCAGGGGGCGACGTGGCTACATGGAAAGACATAGACACCGCCACGGGCGGGTCTATCATGAAAAAGACCGCTACCCAAGCCCACACCATCATTGCCGACTTGGCCGCCCACACTCATGAGTGGCACCAAGAAAAGCAACAATCCCGCTCTTCTCTAGTCGCTAGTGCCGAATCTAGTGACGCAATTGCCGCCTTGACCACACAAATGGCAACATTTGATCGGCAAATGGAGAAGATAACACAAGAAATACATGCCATTAAAGTGGGATGTGAGACTTGTGGTGGCATGCATTTGACCAAGGATTGCAATACGGATCGCCCCATGGATCAAATGGAAAAAGTAGCTTTCGCAAACCAGAGACCTAATAATTACCAAAGGGGAGGTAACTAATACAATAACCGAAACTTTAACTCCTCTTACAACCAAACTGGTCCGGGCTACTATAAGCAACGAGAGGAATCCAACTCGAGTTTGGAGGATCTCGTTAACAAATTTGTGACGGCTCAAACGCAAACTAATGAACTAACCGCCTAATCTTTCCGGAATCAACAAGCCTCCATCCAAAATTTGGAGCTGCAAGTTGGTAACATCTCTAAGATGTTATCCAATCGGCAGTCAGGAGCATTACCGAGTGACACCAAGGTGAACCCTCGGAATGAAAACGTGAACGTCGTGTTCATGGTTGTTGGTAACGGAAGGGTTGATACTGAGCCCACTCCTACTCCCGAGCCCACCACACCAGCTAAACCTTTGGTGAGAGAGTATCAACCTAAAATCCCATATCCCCAACCCTTTCTCCGTACCACTGTCCAAGAGAAGTATAGAGAGTTTCTCGACATGTTGAGAACTCTCCATATTAATATACCGTTTGTGGACGCCCTTTCACATATGCCAAAATATGTGAAATTTCTGAAAGAGCTTCTTACATCTAAGAAGAAGCTCGATGGGCTATCCACCATTACCTTGGATAGTGAGTGCGCGACTTGTTTAACCGGAAAACTACCCCCAATGCATCCATGTATATATAGAAGTTCATTATCTTTCTACTTGCAGGACAACAATCTAATTTCCTGAGTCCCATTTCAAATGGACATATATTAAGGCACGAAAGAAAATCTGGTAAATAAACGAAAGGCTGAAGGCCAAACGATAAAGAAGATCGTTAATAAGACAAATAGAAACCCGAAACCCATCAGGAACTTCACGATCACCACGACTGAACCAAAGCGATACAATGGCCCTCACCCGAGGTGCAATAAGTGTAGATTCATTCATGAGGGAGATAGTGCCTTACTGCATCCTAAACCTAGAGAACGAACTATTCAACGTCGACTTAATCCCGATTGAGCTGGGTAGCTTTAACGTAGTAGTTGGCATGGACTGGCTAGCTAAAAATAATGCGAACATAGGGTGTCACGATAAGGTGATAAGGATACCCTTATGAGAAAACGAAACACTCGTCGTACATGAAGATTCGCAAGTACATGAAGAAGTAATATCTTGTTATTCTGGCTCATGTAGTCGAGAAGGAATCAGAAGAAAAACATATGTAAGATATTCCGGTAGTGCGGTAATACCCCGAAGTATTTCCAAATGACTTATCTGGACCCGCCTAGACAAGTCGAATTCCGAAACGAACTACCGGAAGCCGCCCCGATAGCTAACGCACGGTACCGCCAAGCGCCTGCGGAGATGCAGGAACTAGCTAGTCAACTCCAAGAACTCCTGGAGAAAGGATTCATACGACCTAGTTCATCACCATGGGGAGCCCTAGTCTTGTTCATTCATAAGAAAAATGATCGTTACGAATGTGTATCGACTATAGAGAGTTGAACAAACTAACGATCAAAAACCGATACCCTCTCCCTCGAATCGACGATTTATTCAATCAGCTTCAAGGAGCTTCAAACTTCTCAAAAATCGACCTATGGTCAGGCTATCATCAGCTACGAGTCCATGATGAGGACATACCCAAGACCGCATTCCGAACCCGTTATGGACATTACGAGTTCATGGTTATGCCATTCGGTCTGACAAACGCGTCTTAAGTGTTCATGGATTTAATGAACCGAGTAAGTAGAGCACACTTAGATAAATTCGTGATAGTGTTTATGGACGATATACTAATCTATCCCCGAAGCGAGAAAGATCACGAACAACACTTAAGACAGATATTAGAACTGCTTAGAAATGAGAAATTGTACGCCCAACTCTCCAAGTGCGAGTTTTGGATTAGAAAAGCACGTTTCCTCGGCCACGTAGTCGGCAAGGATGGGATTCACATAGATCCAACTAAGGTTGAAGCCGTTAAGAAATGGGAAGCCCCTAGAACCCCAACAGAAATTAGACAATTTCTGGGTTTAGCTGGTTATTATCGGAGATTCATCGAGAATTTCTCAAAAATCTCACAACTGCTAACCACGCTAAAACAGAAGTTTTGTCTGGGGAAAGCCACAGGAGGACGCTTTCCAAACGTTGAAGCATAAATTATGCAACGCGCCAATCTTGGCATTACCGGAAGGATCAGACGACTTCGTAATCTACTGCGACGCTTCGCACCAAGGTCTTGGATGTGTATTAATGCAAAGGGATAAAGTCATAGCATACGCATCCCGACAACTTAAAACCCACGAGAAAAACTATACAACCCACGATTTGGAATTGGGAGCCGTAGTCTTCGCACTTAATATTTGGAGACATTACCTCTATGGAACTAAGTGCACGATATACACGGATCACAAGAGCCTCCGCCATATTTTCAAGCAAAAGATAATCAATATGCGCCAGAGGAGGTGGGTGGAGTTATTGAATAATTATGACTGCGAGATTTGATACCACCCAGGCAAGGCCAATGTAGTGGCGGATGCGTTAAGTCGAAAGGAAAAGGTAAAGCCCTTACGAGTACGTGCATGCTTAACACTAGTGCAAACTAGTCTGAAAACTCAAATTCAACTTGCTCAAGAAAAGGCCTTAAGGACCGAGAATCTGAAGGAAGAAACCTTGCACGGCCTTGAGCAAAGATTTGAAACTAGAGATACCCCACAATGGAAATGGGAACAAATAACGATGGACTTCGTCACCAAACTACCGCAAACTTCTAAAGGACATGATGTTATATGGGTTATCGTTGACCGATTGACAAAATCTGCTCACTTCTTACCCATTCGAGAGGACTATAACATGGAGAAACTCGCTTGAATTTACATTAACGAAATTGTGTCGCGCCACAAAGTACCTGTTTCCATTATCTCTGATAGAGATAGCCGTTTCACGTCGCGATTCTGGCAATCCTTACAGAAAGCGTTGGGTACGCAATTGAACCTAAGTACGGCTTACCATCCTCAAACGGATGGACAGAACGAGCGAACAATTCAAACATTGGAAGACATGCTTCAAGCATGCGTGTTAGACTCCGGAGGAAGTTGGGATATTTACTTACCGTTGGTAAAATACTCATATAACAATAGCTACCACACCAGCATACAATGCGCTCCTTATGAAGCTTTATACGGACGAAAATGTCGATCACCTTTGAGTTGGTACAAAATAGGCGACAAACACTTAACAAGACCTGACCTTATTTAGGAAACTACCCACAAAAATCTCAATTATCCGAGATCGACTTAAGACTGCCCGGAATCGGGAGAAAAACTATGCATATAACGTAGAAAACCCCTAGAATTCCACATTGGTGATAAGGTGTTCTTGAAAGTATCACCTTGGAAGGGGATGGTTCATTTCAGCAAAAGAGACAAGTTACGCCCACGCTACATCGGACATTACGAAATCATCGAACGAATCGGTCCCGTAGCTTACAAACTTAAGTTATCACTAGAATTAGGTGCGATTCACGACACGTTCCATATATCGAACCTTAAGAAATGTCTAGCTGACGACTCCTTAAGTACCGAAACCGTGAGTTACCGAAATCCTAGTGAAAAGTCTAGGTTACGACTCCTTAAGTACCGAAACCGTGAGTTACCGAAATCGCGTAACATTTTAGGAGATTGCTTAGCGGACTTTAGGACCGTAAAAAAAATTAAATTAGGTTACAAAGTGCCAAAGAAAACAAATGAAATTTAATTTCATTCATCAACACAAAATATTTATCGTATCGCAAAAACCGAAATTTAATCCGAAATTTCGTAACTCGGTTAACGCAACCGGAAACCGCACGATTAACTCGCGAATACCAACCGTAAACGAATCAAATATGTAATGATGTAATTTATAAACTTACCAAATAAGATTTTATAACTCAAAGTTTAACCACTAAAACATCACAATTAAACTTTACATAATACACAAACTTGCACAAATTTAATTATGTAACATTTAAGCTTTTATTTACACTTTATTTCTAAACATTTTATAAAAAAAATAAAGAAAATACACCCCACCCACTAGAAATCTGCAGCCCTCACCTTTTAACCACTTCAATCTCCAACCACAATCTACTCATTACATGCATGATCATTTGCACCATTTCCCCAACACACCCACTCACTTTATTCTCTCCATTCTCTCTAAAAAAACACACACAAACTCTCTCATTTCACACACTAAACTCCAGAATTTCCAGCCCCTTTTCATCTCTAAATCACCATTTCTAAAGTGTTCTTACACTAATACAAGATCCTAGAGGTATAACCACTCATCCTAGCTTCCATTTCCTACTTTTATTATGTTCATTTCATGGATTTCATGCCTTTTTCATGGCTTAAATCCTCATATAAGGTTTGATGGTTTGTAGGTTACACCTTATACACATTCATGTGTAAAAGAAGGGAAACCTATGATCAAACCAAGAATCAAACCAAAAAAGTCGACTTTTTGATGTTATTGTATCTATTTTCATGTTCTTGCAAGTATGAATGGATTTAATGATTAAAAATCATTTCTAACATATCTTGGATGTATTTTAACACCAATAATGTGTTAGAACAAATATTTAGAGGATTAAATAAGATCAAAAGCTTTGTTGCAAGTTGTGTTCTTGAAAAAGAGCCAAAAACTCGATTTTGGGCTTGCATGCACCAAAATTCGTAGCTAGATCTTGATCCTTGTTCAAATATGTTTATGTTTATGTAAAAAACATGTTAATGCATAAAAGACAAGGCCTCAATCATTGGATGAGGTCTAAAAATCGTTTGGTAGTGAAAACACACCAAAAAGATTACTTTTGTCTTCTATGTAATATGTCCAGATTTTGACCCCACTTTGATCGACCATAACTCAGTCAATAATGGTCCAAAAATCTTGATTTTTCTTCTTTAATTTATCTTAATGTCTTACCTTTAAAACCCCACTGGTCTCACTCAAATCCATGGAGTATTCGACCTCCAAATGTATCACACAAAACTGACGCGCAAACAGCTACCTTTCTGTGAGCAATCTAGTTGTGATACATGTTCATGGGGCTTAAGTTGTCCAATAAATTCAAAAAAAAAAAAAAAATTAGACTCCTAACAAGTGTATCTCAGTAGAATAAGAATATGGTAATTTATCTTGTTGATCTCATACTTTTAGAAAATGCATGAACATCATGCATTGTTGTAAGCTTGTAAATTTCAAATACTTGTGTTGTGATGATTCAAAAATACATAAGTGCTAGATAAAACGTGTTAAAATTTTGGGGATTATTTTTATAAGTAACTAGATCATAAAAAGAATCTTGAAAATAAAAGTGAGAATTTTTGGTGAAACATAAGTATTTTTCCTAATTAAATGCAAATAAAGCCTATAAAAGGTGAAATAATCATGAAAAATACTTTTGGACACCAAATAATTATGGGAAAATTCCAGTGTCAGTCATGAAAAATACTATCCTCAAAATTTCACTCTCTTTGTAGTGTTTTGATATGTTTTCTGATTTACATCTCGTTAAAAACGCATAATGTTGGGAACCAAAGTTCCAGTGCTCAAAACGACTTGAAAATTATACACAAAACTAAAAATGGGTAGTAACTGATCTGGTAAAAATTCCAGAATTTTTCGTGAATAATTACTATTTTTCCTATATTTATCCCACTTTTTAGACATAAAATGATTATAAATAATCCATCTGTCTAAAAGTCTCCAAATTTTCACAGAAAATTTGTGAACTATATTTTATGTTTCATACCAAGTTTGGTAATTTTTAGATGTTGTATACATATATTGCCATTATTTTGTTCACAACTCGAACAATTACCGACAACGTAAATTAAATGGAAATTCCAAACTTAATGGCACTTTGTAATTTAATTAACTAGCTAAGCAATCCTAACAAACCATAAGTATTTTTGCTCGTTTTACAAATGTTATGCTCGATTTACAAATGCTATACTATGCTATGCTTAATTTCAAAATAATGTCGTGAATGTTTTCCGTTTATACGAACATGATTATATGCTTGTTTTTCTATCGTATCTAAAGTCCCCGGTATATCTACACGACCATTAACTCTATATGAGCCAAATGATGCATATGAATAGTACTATTTGGGAGCGAGACCACCTCCCCACTCACACGGCCACGTGAGTGCATCCCATGATCCTAAATGCCAACGATAGGACATCTCTCTTTGGGGCAAAGGTTTATCGGTTGTAGTTTTGGTTGTGGACTCAAGCATATTAACTCATTGTGACTATAGACATTATAACGTGATAGCATAGAAATTTCATAAACGGCTATAAACGTATGACGTTTTGACATTTGAAATGACATCTCTCTGAAATTATAAAATTACAACCCGAGCTTTACAATGACCTTGTCATTTGAAACATTATTTTTTTGAAACTATAAACTTACGACCCGAGCTTTACAATGACTTTGTCATTTGAAACGACATTTCTTTGAAACTATAAACCTTACGACCCGAATTTGACAATGACGTTGTCATTTGAAACGATATTTCTTTAAAACCATAAATTTTATAACCTAAGTTTTATACTATAAATCATTGTGGTTTTGGACAATGATAAATGTGGTTTCATAATAACGCTGCGCATTCTTATGAACTTCGACATAATAATCCGTTGAGACTGTAAACGTTTTGATATTGATTTGATGATCCATTGACTTTATAAACGTAACATGAACTTATTAAATACTTCAATATGAGTTTTATAAACATAACTTGAACTTATTAAACACTATATCTTGAGTTTTATAAACGTGAATTGAATATTCTCTTGAAAATATGAGCATGACGTTATAAATGAATCACGACTTTTAATTGAGTACAAAAAGGGAATCGCTCCTAAACGAGTCTTGTTCTTAAATAAACCTCTTTCGCAAACAAAACATCGATTCACAAATGAATTTAGCTATCAAATGAATATCGCTCTTAAATGAGCCTTGTTTTAATGAATTACTTTTATAATTATCCGCGCAATAGCGTTTGACTATCATAAAAATTGATTTCAAGAACTTATCAGATGATTATCGTCTTTGTATGAGTCTTGGCACTAAGCAGACTACTTTTGCGAACTAATCACGTAGGAACGTGGAACTTTTAAACTAGACTTTTTAAACACTTGAAAATGGTCTTTCATTACACAAAACCTGTGTACTCACCAACTATGTTTCATAGTTGACCTGTTTACTTTTACATGCTTTTCAAGAACTAGTCACAACTTGTCTATTGAAGCTAAACCCGTTATATGATCTATGATGCTGTAGCATTACGGGATTTTTCTCTTTTGGATGTAATCGCATGTTTAGACTATTTACTTTTGTGATGTAAATGCTTGTAAGACGTTATGTAATGTATTAATTGTAGACCGTTGAACGGTGATCTTTTGCAATTTTCGATTGTGAAATCATTGTACTGTTACATCTAGTGTTTCCGCTTTAGCGGGGTGTGACATGGAGGTTACCGAGACCTCCCGTGAGATAAATGATTGATGAACCGTGTTAATATAAGGAACGCTGTCCATACAAAGCTCTCATAACGAGCTAAGTGTGGGGGAGGTTAACCCCACAAGGAAAAATCATTTAGGGTTGAGTCAAGCTTAAGAATCGGTAATCAATAAGCAATTGTAAAGTGTAAAGTGTAAAAAAACATAAAAAAAATAAAATAAAAAAAGATTCAAACTGCATGAACCCTGGTTGGAGTACCCGCCGGGTACTATGGGGTCCAACCGGGTACTTTTGGGACAGAAGATTTTCTTCGAATTATACCTGCCGGGAAGGTCAAGTACCCGCCGGGTAGTAATAAGTTTCTGGTTCAGGGTCTAGTACCCGGCGGGTACCCATGATCCATCCGGGTACAGGTTTTGAAAAAAAAAAGTTAATTTGCGGGAAAAAAAAAATTCACCAAATTTTGTCTTCAAGTATAAAAACTTAAAAATTTGGTTTAGAAAGATTAAAATTTTTGCCCGAGAAATCCGCCCTATCGGAAGTCAACATTATCATGTTTGTTGATGCGGTCATCATAAAGATGGAATTACGACATTTCATGGCTTCCTACACATACCCCCGGGGAAGTACTTGTTCTCTTTTACTTTCATCTTTTGTATTTTGCTTATCTTTGAAGTTCTTGCGTTAAGCGCAATGCAAGGCTTAAGTGTGGGGGGTGTATAATTCTTGGACTTTAATTGTCCTCATGAGATTACTTGCTCTTATAAATTGCTAGATGTTATTAATATTGAGTAACTTAATCTCCCTCCTCTTGCATAAACTTTTTTTTTTCTTTTAGATGATTGCACTATAAATTGTTCTATTACTTGCTTTAGGATACATTTTGATACCCTGTAATCCCAAAATTGTGATTTAAGTGTTGTAGATGATAAGGAGGTAGTTTGGATACTAATTGCACCCATCTATATGCTAACCCATAGTCTATAATCTTAGCCTAGATTTATTGTGTTGATTGTTGCTTAGTGACAATAAGCTTAAATTCAGGAACATTGGGATATTTAGTTAATTGGAAGGAGTTTTATTATTTTGAAACTATAGTTGATGCTAAATTAACAACAACAAAAAAAATAGAAACGAAAAATGTTAAACATATGGTACCTATATTGTTAAAGTTTGTTAATTGTGATCATATATATGGCATTTGGAACTCGGATGAGTAGACTCCTAGGAATGCTAGACATTTAACCACCAAAGGTTGTTACCCGGTCTGGGATTGGTTGAGTTAAAAGTTCGTTACATGGGTTCCACAGAAAGCCATGGATTACATTTAAGTTAAAAGGAAATTGTAAACCATATATGTGGCCTTTGAGGTTCGGACTATTAAACCTTTGGGATGTTCATCATCTAACTTTCTAAGACCTTTTTCCGATATGGACAAGTTGGTCTAGCGTTCGCTACATGCATCTCATAGAAAGTCACATGTTTAATAATGCCAAAAGAAAAAAGAAAAGCTTAATTGGTTAAAAACTTATAGTAGATTAATCCTAAAACTCCGAAATTTTAACTTTGTGTCACAATTGTAAAAGAGGTTCGCAACATGGTGCTCAATATATCTAGGTACTAAGTTTATAGACTATCTAACTCATCGAATCATGAAACTAACATGTCCTTCTACCCTCATTTGATGCTTCACTTGGTAGAGATTTGAATCTTTTTGCAACTCTATAGTGACATGTGCAATCATCTCAGGTTTCATATATATGAATTCCATGCTAAGATAATTACTTTGGCGGTTATTGTTAGTACTTAATTCTTGAAACCATTTATATTGTTAGGGATTTTGATATCGCCTAAATTAGACATATTTATAGGGGCGATATCGATCAAATTTGTATATTATTTTAGTCATTTTATAAACTTTTAATACTTAATTAGTTTAGTTTAGTTTCAGGTTAATAATCAAGAAGAGATCGAAAAGATATGAAGAAAAGATCAAGAAACGATTGATTTTTGCAGCTTTTGCGAGGCTCCACGGTTTTGGCCATAACACCCTCATACGAACTCTGATTGAGGTGATTCAAGTGCGAGAATTCTTGTGGTTGTTGATGTCTATTTGCAAGGTCACCTTCCTAACAACTCACTTTCAAGAGCTTTTGTTCATGAAATTCTTGTGGTTGTTGATGTCTATTTGTAAGCTACTTGTGTGCATTACGTGTAAGCTACTTGTATTATAATTATACTTTAATTACCTAATTAAGTCCATATAATTTTAAGATAAACATGATTATAGAAACTTTATTGCTTTTTAACTAAAAACAGGGCTATTACATTTCCCTTGGTTTTTGACAACAGTATAGTTCCAAAAGGTCCGTAAAGTAGTTTTTTTTATCAAAGAACATGATTGACCTCTATAAACCCATGAATCCTAGAGCGTGTCACATAGAGGGCCTCTGAATTATAGTGGCCTCAAAATGTTTTTGTTTGTATATGTATAATTTGATTGTTAATTGCAAGAAAAATATACATTTTAGTTGTTTCAAAGTTGATTGAACCAAAACAAAAAGAATATAATAGAAATACATATTATAACTAGATATAGGGCTCCATTTCGACAATAAATCAGTTTTTGATCTGGGCCTCTGAGTTTTTAGAGATGGCCCTGCGTCTAACATGTATATATGCAAACCACAAATGGTACCATTACTCCACATATAAGAACAGATAGGGTACTGACCCCTGACACCTGGTATTCATTATAATCTTAATAAGTACTATATCAATCAATGTTTTTTAACTAAGTGGTTAAAATATGCGAAGGAAGGAAGTAATTACATAAAATGGATTATTAAACAAGTGAGACAGCTTCAGATCCCCAACTACTTAAGAGAGATTTTTAGCTTATTAACAAGTGGATTATCAAATCTATGAAAGAAAAAACAAAGCAATGGCACCACAACAAAATAGTATCAGAAAGTGATCATACACAATAACATAAATAAAAAATGGTTGCAGATACAGTTGCTGCGCAAAAGTTGTAGAAGAATGCTCAACTGTTAAATGGCTTCATATACACATTAACATAACATTAGATTATTCACAACAAATTTGATGCCATCAACAAAGAAAAAAGAATAAACTAAAACAAAATTCTTAAAAAAAAAAAAGAAGTAATTTTTCCTCCGCCATTTTAAACATTTTCATCTTGTAGAGCCGCAGTTGGAGTCACAGTAGGTGCTGGTGCGGGTGCTTGGGCCAGGGCCAGCCCCAAAGAAGCTACCGTGAAGTGAAGACCTCGTCTTTGTCCAGCTTGCAATACGAAAGCAAATTGTGCTTCCGCCAATGCTGCTGCCTCCTACACACCATTGATGTATACAAATAACAAAGAGTAATTAAGAAATATCACTTCCTCTAATGCAACATGAAAATTTGCTAAAATAAAAAAATATTTGGACCATCAGACTCGTCTACTTTTTTCCTTGAACTAGGCCAATTTAAAGAAAAGAAAAAACAGATGGGTAAGTAAACAAACTTGTCTCTGCCTTCGACGCTGTAAAATGCTGATGGCCCAGACCATGATGTAGCAGGGTAGAAGAAACCCCGCAGTCCGAAGCAAGAAAAGCTGTTAAAATAAAAGGAAATACATAAATCAGAGGACTTGTTCTATCACAACTAAGTGAGAACATAAGACTACGAATATACTATTCACTTGATACGATAAAATTCCTACGGTCATTTTTTCCACTGCGTGTTTGATTATTAATCCAAATAATAATGGAAAATTCACAAAAATACCCTAAAAACACATAGTTAAGTTTATACCCAAAAAAATTTTCAAATTGCAAAAAACTACCCTCCACACGTAAACTGTAAATTGCGTTTTGCGTGGCCATCTTCGCTAGTTGCGTGTCCGGGCTCGTGGCCTGGACGCGCGCCCGTGCCTAGGATCGTGACAAATCGTAATTTTAAGACTAAATTCTTCTAGCTATTTTTGTGAGCAATAGAATTGACCTCCTTTGTAAGGGAGTTCAAAGAACATAGTTAGAGTCAAAAGACTCAATTGAAAGGGATGACCGTTTAGCTAGAATTCAACGGTTCTGAAACGGTGGTCAAAACGAAAGTTTTTGTAGAATCATGAACACGGATTGCAAAGATTCGTTCATGAAGGTTGAGTAGATTACCCAAGGAGCTTTTCTCGAAAGTACAAATAACGCAAGTTGAAATGATGTTGGAGTAGTCGATGATTCTTTCTTCTTCATTTTGCCTCTCGTATGTTTGAATTTCACTAGAAATTGGGCATGAGATGTATTTATTGCTCATCTTGTAATAGTGAACTTGAAAGAGAAAAGGAGTTTAAACTATTTGGTGATGAAGGGAGATGATCAAGTTTGTGTGATTACGTAGATGGTTAGAAGTGGATGAAATAAAATCGTTTCGTTTTAAAAGGAATGATTTTCTCCAATAAAATTCAGAAAATCTTATCCAGTTGCGGAAATCTTATCCGAAAAAATCTATCCGTAAAAAAAGTATCAAAAGTATCCTAAACATGCAACCGGCAACCCGCAAATTTGCGGATTGCATGGCCACGACCCCGGAAGCGACCATATTTCTCGACCACCTGCGCGCGTCCAGGCTAAGAGCTCGAATACCCAACCCGCAAAGATGGCCACGCAATACGCAATTTGCAGTTTGCATGTGCACGGTATTTTTTTGCAATTTGAAATTTTTTTTTTATGGTATTTTCGTGAATTTCCCTTTATAATAATTCTGAAGTCCCACTTACAGTTAAGAAGGTAGATGTATCCTCATCTCCATCAGAGTCTGGTATGGATGATGCATGTCGTAGCAGCAGAAGAGCCATCAACTACCAAAAGTACATAATCAGTAATAATTTCGTTCTTGGGTGAAGTTCTAGAATTGTGTATTTTGGGGGGCCTTACAATCAAAACAGCTGAACGGCAAAATGCAGCTCCGCTTGCGTTTGTTGCATTATAATCATCATACTCGGCTTCCATATATTGATGGTCGGCTTCTGAGATATGCCATCCTACCCTGCAGAAAACATCCATACATTTAACTAATATATATTTCATTGTCTTGTATAAGTTTATTTATTTATGTTCTCATCTTTAGTTGGTGATCGAGAGTATTCATCTTGAGTGCAACATGATGATATATTAGTTTATGGGTGATTTATATTTGACACTCTAACGTACGTGCAAACCCGGTTCGAGATTAACTCAATCGAGGGTGGCCAAGAGATTAATCCTTTTTGAGTGTATAAGGTGCTTGAAATGAACGAGGGGATCAGCTGACGTGTACCAATAGGATGGGTTGACCAAGTTAGTTGGGTGGTCATGCAAATAATAACCTGCATGTATATTCCCTGCGGGAGATCATGCCAAGTGCTTGTTTGCCGAGCTCAAGAATGATGACCTCTTAGCTCGGATGTTGCTAAGCGGCTTCTACTTTTAGGAGAGAACCGTAATGCCAATGGGAACTCGTTTTGGAAAGTGATATTCGTGGTTCAAAATTCGTTGTTGCATAACTAGACCGGCTCGGCTCGGCTCGGCTCGGCTCGGCTCGGCTCGGCTCGGCTCGGTCCAAATATATTGTTTGAGTGGTTTTATATGGAGGTATCATTAGTTGGTCTATAGGAACGGAATGAGTTTCCATGACTTCTTGTTATATGTATATATAGAGATAGACAGTCTATAAATATATCTCTACATTATAAATTATGTAATTGAAGTTGATGTTTTCTTCTATGTACAAATAAGATTATAATAAAAACATGTATATTTTCAAGTTAATTTTTAAAGACAAAAATGTACTCTAATCAAAATAATCGAAGTTTTAAATATTTACGAAACAGACTAGTGCTACTAAAAAGAACATAAACCAGTATTATAATATTTCATTCCATTACATCAAGGAATGGAGAAAACACACCCTCTGAATAAGGTATGAAAATCAACCAAATGGATGGAATCACATATTCAAGTGGTCCATTCCATTCGACAAAACAAACAACGTTTTTTAGACCAATGAAACGGACCATTCAATTCCTTCTCTGATTCCATCCAAAAACCACATACAGAAAAAGGTAGAGATAAGAACGAAGAAAACGTACCCAATGTCTATAGTAGTCTCTTCCACACAAGGTCGGGGAGGAGGAGCAACATAGCCAGGTTGGTAAAGCTGCATGTAACAACAAATCCACATAACACCATCAATTTAGACCAAATTGACACATAACTTGCTTTTCTTCACTTTAATAGAATCACACATCACATGGTCTCAAGTGGTACTAAGAGTTTGTCCAACATAATGTATGATGTAGTTATAAAAAAGAATATTAAACAAATAGGATTTGTTTCATTGATCAAGATTCAAGAGGAACAGATACTTAATCATGAAGGCATACCTGATGACATATCTCACAAGTTATGTCACCCTTTTCGTTACACCAATGTTGAACACACTTCCTGTGAGCATACTGCAAAAACACCGAACATTGTTAATATCCAAAATTTTCAGATAGGAAAATGAAATAACCACCACAAACACTACAAGGATGGATAATATAGTACAAACGATCAAAGTATGAATAAATGTGTTGAGACCATTAATTAAAACCTTAAGACTGCCATTGCAAGAACAGGGTATCTCCAAGGAATCAATGGAATCTTCATCCTGGCAAATACGGCACTCTTCCATGCATAATAGAGGCGCCTCTTCATCGTCAAACAAAGCCCCATTTTGGTCCACTAGAACAGCTACTGTATTGGAAGAAGATGAGGGGACCACCATCTCCTCGCTCCTTTTAATGGGTCGATTCACATCCAGAATCAAGTGATCACCCATCTATTTACAATGGAAGCCTGTATTCACACAACATAGAAAAGACACATCATTTAATAAGAAAAATAAAAACAAACACAAAAACTGATGTCTTGTTCAATTTTTCCAAAATTTCTGAGACAATATCCGTCAAAATCCATATCAAAGTTTTTACAAAAAATAAAGTAAATATAAAAAAATAACCCCCAAATAAAGAAGACCGTCAAAAAAAGATTAAAAATGTAAATAAAAATCTGAGTTGAGAAAAAGATCTAAACAAAAAGTTTATGATATCTCAAAAATCCATTGTCATCACATAAACTGAGGCTGAATCAAACATATCCATAAATACAAGACAGATGATATAAATACTAAAAGTCAACGACAAACTAAAAATCATTTTAAAACCAAAATTTATAATAAAGAAAAAAAAAGGAACAATTTCTATAATCCAGGTAACAATCAAGAGGAATGAATGAATGAATGAATAAAGATATACCCACCCATATATCTTGAAAACAAAATAGAACAAACACCAACACATCAACTTTCACCATCACCACCCTAATTCTAATTCTAATTTTCTAATTCTATATAAAGCTCAAAGAATTGCATTCCCCCAAAAACAAAAGAAAACCAAAATACAGAAAATATGAAACGACGGGGAATAAATCACCTGGAGGGAAAAATGCGGGAGGAGGAAAAAGGTAGAAAATAAGAAGCGCGTGATCTTTGTAACGAAATGATATTACTATATTTAGTTGCTGCCGCGTTGTTTCGTTTTTTTTTTTTTTTTTGGAATTACTTTAGAAAGCAGGAGAAAATGACAAGATCAAGAGGTGTTTTTTTTTTCAAAGTGCAGGTGTGTTAAAATGAGAATGGAAGACTTAAGTGAAAAAATTTTATTTACAAAAGTACAATAGACATTTTAATTATACTTACATTTTTTTTTATGTATTTTAAAATTAAATATTTTAAAAATAAATAATTAAAATTATAAAAATTACATCATAAAAATTACATCATAAAATTTAATATTTTTTTTCTTTTCGATTAAATCCCTCATATTATTATAATTGTAATAACATATGATAGGACTTGTAAAACAGTAATAGTGATTAAATGCAAAACAAATAACTATGATCACATGTTATTATAGTTGTAATCACGTGTGATAGACACTTGTAAGTTTGAAATTTAGATCCAATTACAAATACAATCAGATATATATATAACATCAAAAAATAATTGCATATAATTACACTAATTAATGGTAATTATGATCACATGTTATTATTGTTGTAATCACATTTGATATTTAGTTGTTTTTTTTTTTTTTTTGGTAAAGGATATTCTACCCCGGTAAAATATATTACTACCAAAAAGCGTTAAGTACAAATGGAATGTGGCGGAAGTACCACATTAACCTCAAGCAAAGGCTTAACAACCAAGAAATAAAAAGTGTTTATGACATGCCATAAACACTAACAACTCAAGCTAAAAACTATCTAATCATACTTCAAAACAGCTCGAGGCATACAAAACGCACCACAGTAGACATTGTAACATCCCAAAACTTAAAGAAAAGTTGAAAAATTTGATTTAGGCGATATTGGTAATGTCGCAGGATGTTATTAGGCGACATTGGGTTAATGTCGCAGGATTGTGTTATGCGACATTGGCAATGTCGCATATAATATCACACAAACGAATTTGGCCGACTTAATTGAGGAGCTTGAGTGTAATTGTGAGATATTATTACACTTTTATCACCTAATTACTTCCAGAAACAGAAACCACGTTCACAAATCACGTTTTAGTGAGAGAAACAGAGAATTAGAAAGAGAAAGTGAGAAATCAACTTGGGAATCAAAAGTTTGAGCAATTGAACTGTGAATTCGAGGTAAGACTTGAATTATTATGTGTTATAAGTGTTATTAAGTGTTTTGAACGGATTGGAACGAGTTAAATTGTGTATTGCACGTTCGAATTCAAGAATTTTGAAATTGGGGTCTGATCTGTTCGTCATGGCGACATTGTGCCAATGTCGCAGGATTTTTGGTGCGACATTGATAATATCCCAGATAATGTCGCGGCTAATGTCGCTATTAATATCGCTAGTAATGTCGTGGGACCGCAGCCAGGGGCCAGCCCCTTAGACCCCGTCGGTCGTATTACCCCTAAAACCCTCGTTGTTTAGTCGATTCCGAGTGGGTCATTGCGAATACTATATACATGATGATATATATATATATATGTGACTATTTATATGAGTATTAAACATTGAATTATTACAGACCAGTACTCCGCTACACGGGATCAGAGGTTTACTGAATTGCACGCACGTCGAGGTAAGTAATTATTGGATATTAATTGAGTGAATAAGAATATCAAAATCAGCAGAAGTACTTGAGTGTACTGTGTTTTTTTTAGCAAGAATACTTGAGTGTACCATATTGATAGCTGTGTTATGAATGTAGCCTTTATGTTGAGTGATCATAAATGGCTTAGTGATGTGGATATTAGCCTTTATGCTGAGTGATCATAAATGGCTTAGTGATGTGGATATTAGCCTTTATGCTGAGTGGTCATAAATGGCGTAATACTAATATGAATGTTAACCTTTATGCTGAGTGGTCATAAATGGGTTAATAGTGTTATTACTGGTTATTCTTATGCTGAGTGATCATAAGAGACCCGGCGACATGATTGTGAGTTCTAAATGAACAAAGTGGCGTATGTAATTACGATGGTTATAAGATTTATATCTTACATTGTTGTTATGAATCTGTTACTTACTAAGCCGATGTGCTTACCCATTTCTGTTATTGCTGATAATACAGGTGGGTCGAGTAAGGGGAAGGAAGGTCTTGGGAAAGAGCCACAGCGCGAGTAGTGGTGTATTTGCTACCGTTGGTAGTAAGTGTTTACTCCCATTGAATCATGCTCAGATATTATAAAGGGGTAATTTGTCAGAGAAACTTTCCGTTTGTAAAGTTTGTAAACAATGAAACGTTTATGTTAATATATGAAAAGTGTTATTCAAGTTATTAAAAAAAAAAAAAAAAAAAAAAAAAAAAAACATATATATATATGGGTGTTACAGACATCCAGGAGAATCCATGCAACAAAAAACGATATGAGGGCCCTTCCATCTTTTTCCCTTTCAGAAAATTAAAAAACGATCCTAAAAATTAAAGGTGCTTTCCAAACGGCCATATTTGTAATTTAATTTCCTTGTAAAAGGTTTATTCGATCTCTCTTTACTTATAAAAGAAAGTTAAAATTATAAGAATTAGACCTTTATAAATTAATCAGAACCCTTAAATATTTTGATACTTTTAGTAATAGCCATTGATCTTCTTTTCAAAAAATAACTACCTAAATAGCAAATTAGAGGTTACATAAAGAAAAAAATGCCCCGCTCTTTTAATTGCCCGTGGCTCTCTTAATTAGACCCTTAATGATTGAATTCCTTCCTCAACAATTATCGCAAATCAGTTGGTTCAAAATAGGGATTTACTTTGATTAATGTCTGGGTGTGCACTCAACTTTGACTCAATGTCCGTTGTGTGTACCCTACTTACTGGTGCTTTATTTAATATACTCAACCTATCAAAAGTAACAAAAGATGCAATTTACCTGCAAGTGGTCTACATAACAGGTTACCAATTTTTTTACCTCGTCACCTGCCACGTATTAATCTACGTGTATGCCAATTCAGCCTATATTGCCGACTCACCTTTGTCATCTTCTTCAAGCTACTCTTTTCTAAACCTCAAACGGTAATAATCCACCTGTTCGAAGCTAGTTGGTTGCCTCTATTTGCAGCAAGCAACATTCATATCACTCTCATCTCAAGAAAATAATAATCCGAAGAATACCATAAAAACTCATCTTTGTAACAACGCTAACATGAAACCGAAGAGCACCGTAGTACCAAGAGTGCTATCCCTGAAAGATAATCAACTTTTGATCAAATAAATAATTAACACAAACATAAATGATAAATAATCAAAAACCAATTTCTTAGGAGCTTTACAACCAGTAACATAGGAAACAAAGTACTAAGCTTGAGATGTCGACTAGAAAACGAAAGAGCAGCACAACACCAACGTTTTTCTCAGACAACGATTTAAATTCCTCCGATCTCGCTCAGATGTCGCCGAAAAACGTAGATCCGTCAGGGGCAATGTTACACGACAATTGGAGATAAAAGAGGTTACCCTCTTTAACAGTACATAGATAAATTGGAAACGGTGTTAGAAAAAAAAGAAGCTCCTTCTTCCCAATCTCACATATCCCTCCATTTGTTCATTTGTTGTTGACTCATGATTTGAATACTTGATTTAAGTAGATTACTTGTTAATGAAACTAACTGTTTATATACTTTGTGAATTGAATTCGAGAAACCATGTTTGATAATTGATCCACTAGTCACATTCTTTCACCAAATTGCTTCAGCTACATATTCATATACAATAATGAAGGTTTTTTAATTAAACAATTTCATCATGTTAACTAGGAATTTCAAATTATGGATTTACTTTCCATCGAGTATAGATGAGAAACCCATAATCAAATTCAATTTCATTTCTCTATATTTCCGGTGAGTGAACCGGCTTCGCCACCGCCGTTTTGCTATGATTGCTAATTGGAAGATCTCTAGTCCTTCTTAGTGTTTTTCTTTACCAAATTATATATAATATAGTTGGCTGTAGCTTGTAATGGTCGCATAAAAGGTCACCGGAAAGTGATGGCAACTTTGGGGCTATAGTCATAGTTGCAGGAGGCAGACTAGGCCTTTGAAAAAAAAAAAAATTTAATTAGTTTTTAAATTACGTTAGATTCTAGCAATGCATTCAACTTATAGTTAATGTGTATTGTGTGTACGTCCAAATGGATAAAAAAATTGTGACTTGGCATGCCACGTGTACTCTTCATTTGAAAAATGTCAATCGGTAACCACCTATCTGACCCGCAGGTCACAAAGTACAAGAAAACACTTTTTTTCAATATCGAGTACATTAAATAAAGCACCCGTAAATAACGTACACACAATAGACATTAAGTCAAAGTTGAGTGACATTAATTCATTTCTTAATTTATAATTTATAGATTCATCTTTTACTTTTCAAATTTCTTTGATGATATCTGTCATTCTTATTCTGCATATCATTTGATAATTTTAAAATAAGGTAAGAAATTAGATCACAAAATTCAGATTTTATGTTGACCTATCACATGTGGGATAAGTAACTTTAGCTTTTTTGTTTTTCTCTTCATTGTTAATTGTTATACATGTGAATTCATATGACTGATAATGTTTAGGGCTTTCGGTCTATATATGTTTTTTTAGGTATTTTACCGTTTGGTGGTAGTGGTTGGTTTGTAGAACTTAATTTTCAAGTGTTCACCTACTTTTCTTTCTGTTAATGGACTATTTTTAGTCTATTTGTTGACTAACTAATTGTTTAAAATTTTATAGTAGCTTAATGTGCTCATATAAGGAGCTTTCTAAATGTTGAGGTGCTTTAAAATTATATATAAAACTGGAGTTGTTGATGGACTTGCAGTCTGTGTTAACAGACAATGATGGTGGTGATGTATGTTAGGGTTTATGACAGCCATCTAGAGCACCATCCTCATGTAAGTTTTTAAAGAATTTTATTATACATTTTGCTATAAAAATCATTTTAGTTTTTATGATTAATGGTGGTACTCATCATGGGTTATTATACTATGCTAACCATTTTATATGTTTATTATCAAGTTTGGGTATATATTGTATCATTGGCTTGTATGTCTCATAATTATATTTCCTTATTTTTTGTTGAATTGAGTGCCATTATCAACTCTTTCATTTTTCTCTAATCAGGTGATGATTTTCATTGGGGTATTGCAATTTTTGAAGTTTATTGGACGCACATAAGGTGTTCGATGTAATGTCAATGACAATTTTTGAGGTTCATATACGAGTTCAAACACGATTGTGGTTATATGCATTTGAAAGTGGTCATCTAGATGGAAAAAATTCACTTCAAGATATGATTTATTTGGTAATATTTTAGTATGTAATGTATTTCAATGTTTTAACTATATACTAATATGATAACTATATTGATTTTTCCATTATGTTTTGCTTACAGAAATTGACTCTTGGTGATCTTTCTTTAGATTAAAGGATGATCTGTTATACGATAATGAATCTTTTTTCTATTGGGGTTGCTACTATCTACGGGCTTGATTGTAAGATGTTTTAATAATTATTTAAGCTATGAAGTTATGTTTTAGGAGTGTTTGGACTTGAGTTCTGGAACTGATTATACGATTATCGTTGTTAACTTTACAACTGATTTATATATTTTTTTCGGACTTTGATTATGATTGTGTGAATGATCCTTTAGGTGTTGATGATCGGAAGATAGTTGTGTTGTAGATTTTCCGTTTATCATAGAAAGTTTTACAAGGGAAGATGATGACCGCCTCCCATTTGGATCTCTCCAAGTCTCCCATTTTAATTGCTTTTGTAAGACTACTCAATTGTGCAAATGATTTTATTGCATATTGATTTGTTGCAGATTTATTACTTTTGTTTTTTCATTTACTTGAATTATCATGTGTACTGTGAATATGCATTTTTGTATTTTATGCTGGTGTGACTGGTTGTTTGTTGTAGATGGGCTAGATGAAATTGAGGAGAAGCCTAATATTTCTAATACAGAAAAATATAAGCTCATTGATATTCCCGACAACATGCTTACACCTGAGCAGGTATTCTATATTTTTGCAGTTTTAAACCGTTAGCACCTTCAACTGTCTGTCACTATTTTTTATATATATGGTGTGGTTAATAGGTGAAGGAAAAGAAGAGACAACTGTTTCTTAAAACGACATCCGAAGGACAACAGAAAGCAAGACAAAAGCGGTTTAAATAAGAGTTGGAACGGGAAAGGCTTAACAAGGAAGATGAACAGAGGCGCATGTACGTTGTTTTTTTTATAGCTTTCATCGGAGGTAGCAAGATGGGCGGGTTGGGCCATGGGTCGAAATGGGCAATTTTTTAATACGGGTTGCAACAGGCTGGGTAGGGTTGACATGTAAACTTATCTGCCCATGCTTTCGTTGTTTTATTAACCAAGGAATCAATCATATTTATTACAAACACAATACTTTTATTGTAGCTATCAGAGCCTCTCGAATTATTTTGGGTTTAAAAAGCAATGTTGTTTATTTGGGAAAGGTGAGAGCATGGATCACATAGTAGTTCTGATAATTGCTCTTTGTTGTTTAATTGTAGCTATCAGAGCCACTCGACCTATGTGGTCTCGCTACAACATGGTAGCCACCTTCTGTCTTTGAACACATTTCCTTTAGCAAGTCGTCAAGTCACATATGATATTGTGGTCTGGATGCTCTGTTTGATGACACGGTAAGGTAAGATGGGCATCGACCAATGTGGCAAAATGGGTGGGTCAGGTAAGCAATTTTGGGTTTTGTGGGCATGGATTGACTTGGGTGAGTTACTATCTTAATTTTGTTTTTCCTTTTACATAAATACCGATTAACATTAATGTTTCTTCGTATTTATTTATTTGTTGGTGAAACGCTTCTTGGAATTTTTTTGAATATTTGAAATGAGCTCTTATTCCGGCTTTCCTTTTAAGCTAATATTTTCATTTTTAACTGTTTGATCTCCCGCTAAAGATAAAAAGATAACCCACATTGATTCGTGCGTAAGAACATTGGTCTAAATTACTAGCTTTCACCCTGTCTAGAGGTGGGCAAAACCGGTTTTGGCCTAAACCGAAACCGGTTTTCAAATCGAACCGGTTTGGGTCAACGCCGGTCAAAACCGGTTTGACAAAAACCGGATCGGTTTGAAATCGGTTTGAATCCTGAAAAACTCAAACCGCCCAAACTGGTTTAGTAATCGGTTTCAAACCGGATCGAGATCGGTTTCCCAAAAATCGGTTTGGGAGAAACCGGATTTGACCCAGATTGACAGGCTATCCGCCGGATAGGTTAAGGCTATCCGCCGGATAGGCCTTTTCTGTTGAAAAAGAAAAACATCCATTGGGCTATCCGCCGGATAGCGGCACCCTGGGGTGTATTGGCAGCCCAAAACCCTCATTTTCTTCCAAAAAAAACACACACACAACTCTTTTCCTCTCTAGTCGACTTCAATCATACTTGGGCGATTTTTCCCATGATTTCCATCCACATTTGCTTGGGTTTTTCATCTTCAAATCATAGGTATGATTACTACTACTCTCGTTTAATACATTCCTTGAATTTTAAACTTTTGTTGATGATGAATTTTGATGAATTAGGTTTTTAATCATTAGGGTTATGTTGTACTATGTTTGTGATAGTTAATTGATGCTTGATTATCAAGTTTCACGGTTTAATTTGTTGTATTAGGGTTTATAACCGTTTTGTGATAATTAGGGTTTATAACACAATTTGGGGGTTTTGTTCAAAAGTTGTTTGTGATGGTTAATTTGAGTTGTAGTTGTATATAATTGGTTGAATTGCTTGATTTTGAAGTTTCATTGTTGAATTTGTTGTAATTACATTGTTTAATTATATATATGTGATGTTTAATTTGATTTGTAATTGTATAATTGGTTGAATTTGTTGTAATATGAGAGTTTTTATCCTAATATGTGGTTTATGGTAATTGGTAATTTGAATGTATAGATACGTGCTCGGTTTGTATTTTTGTTTTAATGAGGTTATGTTTGATAAATGTTATATTTTTGCAGACATGGCGCCAAAAAAGTCATGAAAACGTGGGGAACCGTCTACAAGCCACAATGAGGAGGCAACAGAAGTGTATGACCTTCCGGTGCCAGCAATAATAAGGAATCACCAATTTTTAAAGTTTAATAACCGGCATTATAGTTCAAGTGAAAAAACTGAAGTTAAGTCGAGGTTGGACATCAACATCAACAAAACAATTCAATGTGCTGATGTTGTCGATTGGGCTGTTCTTGATCAAATAAGTGTAAGACAGTCTAATACCACCGGTTCCGAAGTGTAGATCCCTAG
This sequence comes from Logfia minima, assembly GCA_963921325.1. Classification (NCBI taxonomy): domain Eukaryota; kingdom Viridiplantae; phylum Streptophyta; class Magnoliopsida; order Asterales; family Asteraceae; genus Logfia; species Logfia minima. The sequence goes on from OY992769.1 coordinate 21,373,045, forward strand.
AATGATCTTTTAATCAAATCGTTCAATAACCCCACATGTGGAATTCGTAGGATCAAATCAAACACAAATATAAAGGTTAAACGAATAAGAACAAATCAATAAGAACTTTATATTTGCTTAAACACAATTCTCTGATTAAAGTTACAGCAGCAAAAACGCAGAGAGTGTATACCAAAAAGTCTAACATAATTACAAAGCAATTAGAGGTATTTATACTAATCTGGCCGACTTATGCGACATAAGCACTATGTCGCAAAGATTACTAATGCGACATAAGCACTATGTCGCAACTACAACTAATGCGACACAAGTCTTGTGTCGCATAACACAGAAAATGTAATTCTAACTAACTCAATTACATTAACAAACACAATACAGACTTGACCAACTGACAAACACACTAAGATGCATAAACAAACTCCCCCGTGTCTTCAGCTTGGTCTTCAGAATCTTCATTCAAACCCAGCTCGCTGGAAATACACCGCCAGCGTGTATTCCATGTGTTACACATACGTTGACAATCCTTTGAAATTGACATGCAAACCTTTTATTCACAACATTTCTTTCATTGAAGCGAATTGGATTATCAAACAGCTTTCTCAAATCTTTCTCTGAGAAGTTAATCAAGCTCATTGGATTAAACACACGAAATTGAGCGTTCTTCAGACCATACATCGAGCTCTTCTCTGGTTGCTCTGTTTCAGGCACAAAAATCAAAACTGCCTCACCAGTATGAGCATCCAATTCCCAGAAAAGAAATCTTCTTAGAAAGTCAAGGGGAACTGTTTCCAGAGGAATCTTCTTTAAGCAGTCAGCTAGAGGATAACGCATTTTAAACAATGGCTGCTTGGTGACTGGATCTAACCGTTTCTTATAGATAAGTCTCGTTCCCAACGTCGGTTTGATAAAACTGTACCTTTTAGTACGAATTTCTCTAGGCAGAGTAGTCTGAATAAAATTTGCACGATCATCTTTAGACGGGTTAATCAAAGTAAGCTGAGCAAGACGATTAATTTCTCCTTTCGGCAAAGAGCTCAGCTTTGTAAATGATCTCTTGAAATATTGGATACCATCTAACCTTTTGATCATAAACAACCCATTCGATATCTTCCAACTCTTTATTAGCCCGGTGTACACGCCACTAACTTTGTATGATTGACAAGTTACAGGCACTTACTTTCCTATTTTTCCGTGGGGCCACCATCTTGCAAGTTTCTCAGCTCTTGTTTCAACAATTTCAGTTTCTGGAGCAGAAGCCTCAGATGTTCCTTTATCTTGTGCCTCAGATGCATTTTCAGCTTCATCTTCAGAGGAATCTGATTCAATTATCGGAGAATCATCATAAAACTCATCCTCATTTAGCCCTTCCTCTTCAATCTCAAAATCATCATTTTCTTCAAATTCTTCATCCTCAGAATCAGAGTTTACTTCGTTTATCATGCGTTGTATGTATGAAAGATCTGCACATGAATAGTCAACAGCTAATGGTCTCGGCTGGGGTCTCGGCTGGCCTGGTATTCGGTGCACAGGAAAATACTCTAAACTAGGTATTTCATTACTTTGTTCAATATTTACATCTTCATTTACAGACTCAGACCCCGGTCCACTTGGTTCTAATGATGGACCAGAGGGAACAGACTCCCCCGGACCAAGTGACCGGGTCTCAAACTCCCTAAACTTAGCCTCTAAAGCAGTAATCCGGGAGAGTTGACTCTCGATCAATGCAGCTTGAGACTGAATGAGGGAAGCTTGATCATCCACAGTCTTTTGCATGGTCTCCATCCGTTCCAATAGTTGCTTGATAATGTCCGGATGAGGGTGTACGGGAGTCTGCAACTCTGAAGGCCATGCAGATGAAGAGGTGCGAGGACGACTGGATGTTGGAATATCGTCAGAGATAATGTAAGTGACATCCTCACAGGGCCTTTTGCCCGTCGACCTGGGAGGAGAGGGGCAAAACTCATAAATATCCCTAAATATATCAGCAGATGAAGGATCGGGATGCAGAGATTGTTGCGGTGCTTGAGTTGGTGGTTGTTGGAGAGGTGCCTGAGGAGGTGGTGAAAGCGGCCTTTGAATGGGAGCCTGATCTTCAAATTCATCACCCTCCGGAGGCACATAGGCCTCATTGATAATATGGCCAAACAACGGCACATCGGGTGGGAGCGGTGCGCCCCGTGCATATTGACCGGAAACCACAAAAATACGGGTATTCATCGGCGTCTGGCAAAAGTGGTGGTGCAGAGCCACCGGTAAACCCAAAAGCAAGTGATTGATCAAAAGCTGAACAAAACGTGGGTATAAGGCCCACTGTCCATCCCCTGCCTGGGCGTTGTCTACCAAAATGCGAAAAATATAACCCGAGAAGTTGTAAGGTTTGTTGTAGACCAGAGCAAGCATAGCTGACGCTGTAGAATGGCTCATGCCATCTAAACCGGCCTTCCTGCCAAACAGGCACACAATCATAACGTGCATCAAATAACGCCAGAACTTGGTGAGAAAGGGCTTACGGTATTGATCACGGGGAACGCCCGGATAGCATAGTTGAGCCATAGTCCCCGCAATAAACGCGTTTGCAAAAGCCACCGACATCTCAGAATTATCAGGAACTGGGAAGAAATCCCGAATAACCTGTTCGGAGAGAATAATCTCTCGATCATGAACCCGAGAGATGATCCGGGTAAACGGGAGATCCGAGTTAACACTGGCATTTGTCCAGAAATCGGAGACATGATCACGGTAGATGGTGGTGGTGGCCGTGATGGCAGTATAGATCCTTGATCGGCAAAGAAATGCGATCATCGGGCGATACGGCGCCGCCAATTCTTTCTCATCATCAAGGAAAGCCGTGACATAATGTCTCGGTTCTCAGAAAAAAGCGTTCACATTAGCCATATCTGTAAAAGCACAATAAACTCGGAAGCCATTAGACACAAACACTTTTTTTAAAGGTTGACATTTTTGAAAAAAAAAATGTACAACGACACAAGCCTTGTGTCGCAAGATATAAGAGCGACATAACGAGTTATGTCGCTGTTTAGCAATTAAATCAATTAAATGATTTCAGTGACATAAGGATTGTGTCGCACAACATAGGAGCGACATAAATATTGTGTCGCACCATACATCAGCGACATAAGTCAGCGACATAACAATTGTGTCGCATAAAGCAGCGACATAAGCTGAACAGACTCTGCGACACAGAGGTTGTGTCGCACGTTATGTCGCAATGATGAACACGATGAAACCCAGATTTTTCAGATTAATTTTTTTTGGGGTTTTTGAGTGTAATCGGTCCTCGAAGGTTCATTGGCATATAAGGAACATTATTCAACAATTTATACACGCATTAAAACTTTCTAAGATATTTAATTTCGCCAAAATAAGGAAAACCTAAAAACCGAAACTTAAAACGCAAATGGTAACATGAATACGTAATAATAACGGTTAAAATTGGTACCTATCGATGCGTGACAGTAAGGAGAACATGAATCAAGCGGAGAATCGAACAAAAATCGACACAAAATCACAGATTTAGCAAAAAATGAGTCGGAGTACTTGTGTCGCAAGGATCCAATTGTGTCGCAGTGGTCTGGGTTTATGTCGCAGATAATTAGAACTAATTACAGCGACACGAGGGTATTTATACCTGGACCACACTATGCGACATAAGGCTGCGACACAAGTATTGTGTCGCAGGTTTGGCAACATAAATGTGCGACACAGAATTATGTCGCAGAAGTCAATCAATGGTTAAATTTTTAATTAATTTTTTTATTTGTGACACTTATAAGAAAAAAATGCAAAAGAAACATATAAATAAGAAAATAAAAGAAAAGAACGTTGTGAGGTTGTCGATCTAGGTATCATATTAGAAAGACAGGCTCGCGTGACAATGCCAAATTTTAATTCGATTATCAGTATAGAGGTCCAAATTTAAATTTACCAAGCATAGTTAACACACCTGAGAGACAATCTGTAACATGACGATTATCGGTATTGTTTGTCCACTTAAACATGTAACACACTCAACTTCAAGCTTAGCAGTTATTGTGAGAGTGAGTATGTCTCCGTGAATCACACATAGATATACTCCTAGTATTAAGACATGCCCAAAACTTCGATTGTTTAGAGAAAGTATTTGAATTCAACATTTTTAAGAATCAAGCCAGCGGTGATAGGTCTGTACATGCGTACAACAAAGCGACGTAAACTTGATTCAGGTGTAAGCAAAACCAAACTTGGTCAAACCGTTTGGCGACCTTGTTAGGTATCTTTGATTTTATAAGACCTTTAAAGTACTTTGACTTTTGTTTGCTTAGTTTTTGAAAGTATGCTGACTGAAACCAGGTCTGTACAGACGTACAACAAAGGAAACAGACAACATAAATCCCCAAATGTTGTCATATACAAGCTCAGGTTAATAGAAGCATGGCAAGCTGATACATAAGAATTAAGACACATTGTCATACATCATATGTTGGTCATCACAAGATAATAAACAAGGATTAGTGGTATTTCTTAGTAGCTCAAAGAAGAGTATGTAAATGCCTACCAATACATCATGCAATGATACGAATGTCTGTAAGGACATGTATAACTTATACGAGAGAAACCTACTGATATATCAAGGATAGAACTTAAAATTGTCGTTTAAAGGATGTCTCCTAATGTACTATCATATCCCTAGTTGTTTACAGACACAACTAAACGTCTTTTGCAAATGTTGCAACCTTGCATTTCTTTAATGCTAGTAAGCACAAAGAATGGCTATTGCTTTCCTTTTTTTTTTTTTTAATCATAAGAACATAACATAATAAGGTCACAAATATTACTTTTGAATTTGAAAGAAACGTAACCCTATCATGTTGACAAGCTCATCGAAACGAGCACGGGAAAAGGCTTTGGTGAATAGATCGGCATTCTGCTTAAGTGTATCGATTTGGACCAGATCAATTAGGTGTTTTTCATAGCAGTCACGAATGAAATGAAACCTAATTTCTATGTGTTTGGTCTTAGAATGTTGGACAGGATTACGTGTAATAGATATAGCAGCAGTATTATCTATATGAATAGGAGTTATAGTTAAGAGTAAACCGTAATCGCGCAACTGATGTTGTATCCAAAGAACCTGGGAGCAGCAACTAGCAGCAGCAACTAGCAGCAGCAATGTATTCAGCCTCTGCGGTTGAGGTAGAGTCAGTCGTTTGCTTTTTACACTGCCATGATACAAGCCTAGGTCCAAGAAATTGACAGCCACCAGATGTGGACTTTTTATCCATATTGCAACCACCATAATCCGAGTCCGAGTAAGCAGTGAGCGCGAAAGTTTTCTCATTAGAATACCATAGACCAAGAGTTGGTCTATATTTGAGATAACCAAAGATTCGCGTAACCGCCTTCATGTGAGATACCTTCGGTTTAGCCTGATACCTGGAACAGAGAGAGACGGCAAAGACAATGTCCGGACGTGATGCAGTGAGATCCATCAGAGAACCAATCATAGATCGGTAATCTTTCTCCGGACAGTCTTCTTCATCCTCTGCTGGACCAAGGTGATGATTTAGCTCTAAAGGCGTCCCATAGGATTTACAGTCAGTCAAGTGATACCGTGTAAGCATATCATTGACATATTTGGACTGATGAATGTAAATCCCTTTAGCAGACTGTTCGACTTGTCCACCCAAGAAGAATTTTAGTTCCCCCATTGCACTCATCTCAAATTCTGACTTCATGATCCGCTCGAAATCACGACACATTTCATCCTTGGTAGAACCAAAGATGATATCATCCACATAAACCTGTACTAATAATAATTCAGCCCCGTCATGCTTGATGAAGAGAGTACTGTCGATCGTTCCTCGTACAAATCCATTCTTCAGCAGATGAGTCGCAAGCCGCTCATACCAAGCTCTAGGAGCTTGATGAAGACCATACAACGCCTTGTCCAGCTTGCATACATAATTTGGATGAACGGAGTCTTCAAAACCAGGAGGCTGTTTTACATAGACCTCTTCAACCACTTGACCATATAAAAACGCACTTTTTACGTCAAGCTGATAGACCCGAAAACCTTTGAATGAAGCGTATGCTAGGAAAATACGGATGGATTCCAACCGAGTAACTGGGGCAAACACTTCATCATAGTCCAAACCTTCAATTTGAGTGAAGCCCTGGACCACTAGATGTGCTTTGTTGCGAATAACAACGCCTCGATCATCCTTCTTCACACGATAGACCCAACGAGTGCCAATCGGATGAACACCCTTGGGTAACGGCACCAATGTCCACACTTGCAGCTTTTGGAATTGTTGAAGCTCTTCCTGCATCGTCTCAACCCAGTATGGATCCTTCAACGCATCAGCAGTCTTCTTCGGTTCAACTTGTGAGAGAAAACATTCTTCAATTTCCGAAGCAAGACAGACAGGATCAGTATCTGCAGCAGGTGACGACGTCGAAGCAGATTGGTCAGCAGCAGCAAGTTGTCGTCTGGTTAACACTCCCTTTTGTAAATCACCGAGAATAACATCAACAGGATGTGACACATTGATACGAGAACTCGGAATTGCAGCTTCAAGTTCGAGTTCAAGTGCAGGTAAGTCTTCAAGGTCAGATGCAGGTAATGGTTCAAATTCAGATATAGGTGATTGGTTAGAAGCCTCAAACATTTGTTCCTCAACATTTTTAGAATCTGGAACATCATCAGTGACGAGTGGAGGCGGAGATTCACCAGTGACAGCAGGATCAGAAGCAGGTGTTGCTGCAGGAGGTGGAGAAATAGAAATGGGTGAAGTATTCGAAACGATATCCAACCCGTGAAGTAGTGTCACCATTTCCTCTTCTTCATGCTCCTCAGAAAGATTGAAGGAATCAAACAATGTTTGATAATCAAACAAGTGTTCGGGTCCCTTTCCCTGAGGGTTGTCAGTGTAATGGAAGAGGGTGACCTCAAAATGCTCTTCCACACGCTTGGTCACTAGATTATACACTCGTTTGTTTGGTAAGTTATTAGAGAATCCTAGGAAGACACTTTCACAGGATTTTTCACCAAACTTAGCAATTCTTTCCTTGGTGTGCATAATAGTGCATAAGCAACTGAACGGTTCAAGAAATTGTAGATTTGGCTTTCTATTGTTGAACAACTCATAAGATGTCTTGTTCTTTTTCTTAACCGTTAACACCCGATTTAGGACATAGCAGGCCGTATTCACAGCTTCGGCCCAAAAGGTGATTGGAAGCTTAGAGTCGGATAACATGGTTCGAGCAGCCTCAATCAATGTCCTGTTCTTACGCTCCGCAACCCCATTCTGCTGTGGAGTCCTTGCGGCATTGAATTGATGTTCAATGCCATTACTCAAACAGTACAACTCCATAATCGAGTTCTTGAACTCTGTACCATTATCACTTCTTATCTTTTTGATTCTCAAGTCACATAGGTTTTGCAGTTTGTCAAACAAGTAGATGAGAATCTCAGGCACTTCATCCTTAGTCTTCAGAAAATAGACCCAAGAAAATCGCGAATAATCATCGGTAACCACCAGACAATACGAAGCTCCTCCCAAACTCTTCTTTCTGACTGGCCCAAATAAGTCCATGTGGAAAAGCTCCAATGGCTTCTCAATTGAATTTACTAGCTTCGGTCTGTGAGACTTCTTGTGTTGCTTTCCTTTCTGACAGGGAACGCAATGATCATTCAGCCCAAAGGATTGCTTAGGAACGATCATTCTTGATCAGATAGTTTATCTTGCGAAAGTGCAAATGTCCCATACGCCTGTGCCAAAGTAACGATTCTTTTTCGGGAGCTTTTGATAAAAGACATGTGAGCTTTTTGGTTTCCACATTACTCATGTCAAGAATATAAGTATCTCTCTCCCTAGGTGCCTTCAGTAACACCCATTCGTTAGGGATCACAAATCCCGGCTTCAATATACAACACTCAGTGTCTGTGAAAGCAGTAGTGTACTTTTTATCGCACACTTGAGAGACACTGAGAAGATTGTGTTGTAATTGCTCCACAAAATTCACCTTTTCAAAACTTACCATTCCATTGGTAAGCGTACCCTGACCAGAAATGACTCCCCCCTTATCACCAGCGAATGCCACATAACCTCCATTGTAAGCATGAACTTCAGATAACAGAGAAACATCACCGGTCATATGCCGAGAACAACCGCTCTCAATATACCATTTACTATTCTTTACAGATTCAGGTTGCTGCGGTACCACAAACAAGGTAATTAGTTAGAAATGGAGACCCAAGCCTTTATAGACTTGGGTACTCCAGTGACATCATCAACAACGACCACATCAGTCAAAATTTTATTTTCAAACATTTCAGGATGTTTGACTGATGAGTTATTGTCAGATGTAGAATCTTTGTAAGATTCTTTAATCTTCCAAACCTGTTTTTGTTTGGATGCTTGCAAGTCAACAACTTTGAGCTTTAAGTTTTGTACTTTATTTTGCTCAACCTTGTTGACTTTGACAGCTGGTAAGGAAGTCTTTGAGCCTCTCATAGAAATATGTTTCTTTGAAAGAATTTTAGATTTAGAAACTCGTGAAACTTGCTTCCCAAACTGTTTCTTAGCAAGCACAAGACAATTATTTATCAAATGGCCTTGCTTCTTGCAGTAAAAACAAGACCGATGCTCAACACTAGATTGAAATTGAGGAATAAACCGATGAGCCCGACCAAAAGAAGCATTTGTTGAACACTCACATTTACGTGAACTTTCAACAGGGGATGCTTTAGAATTTTAGAAGATTTATTTAAAGAAATCGTTTTAGAGACAATCTTCTTTTGAGGTTCAGCTATAGCTTTACCTTTTCTTTTTGACATAGCCTGTTCATTTCTTTCAATAGTAATTATATGATTTTCAGGCTTAACATGTTTCTCTACTGGTCTAAACTCTTGATCAGTTATGTCCTCAATTTCAATTTCCTCTTCAATAATACGAGGAAGCACAGAAAGAGCCTTTCCTAATTTAGGCTCAACTATATTTTCAGACTCAAATAGCTCAGTCTGATTAATCTCAGCCTTAATAGGCTTAACTTTCTCAACCTTTTGAGTCTTACTAATTTCAGACTCACTAGTATTAGCCGTAACTGGCTCGGGCTTACTAGTTTCAGGTTGTGGGGATGCAGTGATCACAGTTTCAGCCTTAACTAGCTCAGGCTTACTTATCTTGATACTAACTGCAGGTTTAACAGGTTTGACATCTATCTTTGTCAAGATAGGCGTCAAGTCATTGATATTATCCCTGACAGGCATGGGAAGATAATCTTTTGGAGGTGGGACTAAATGATACCCAAGTCCTGCCTTACTTTTAGTATCAGTCCTCTGTGCCTGTAGGATTTCATCAAAGACTAGAGAGGAGGCGGAAAAGTTAGAAAGCTTTTTCTTTAAGTTTAGAACCTCAGTTTGAGATTCAGCAAGTTCTTTTTTAACAAATGATAGCATATCAACATAGCTACCAATTTCATCTTGTTGTTCAAATTTTTTTGCTTTTAACTCCTTTTTCTCCTCCAAAATTGTAACATCCTATTCTGCAGTCTGGTAATTTCTATTATTTTAATCGATTATTGAATATTATGTGTTTCATTGTGAAACGTAGTTAAACAATCCTTTTGACTTATTGTGACTAGTAAAATATTAGTTGATTCAAAATTTGTAAGTTTTTGATTTTCTGCGACATAAGGGTTGTGTCGCAGGTTGTCTGTGCGACACAATGGTTGTGTCGCAGGACTGTGTCGCAAAATGGGCTGAACTGAAATTAATTAAGGAGCTTAAGTGTAATTTGAAATTATATATATATAATCGCCGCCCAAATACTTCCAGACCATTTCCAAACACTTAAAATCGTTTCTAGAGAGAGAGTTAGAGAGAATTAGAGAGAGAAGAAAAGAAAGTTGGGTTTTGATTCAATTTGAGTTTATTAGCTGTGAATCCGAGGTAAGGTTCCGATTATATTGTGTTATTGTTGTTTATAAGTGAATTACACGGATTGATATAGGTTAATTTGAGTATTACATGTTTGATTTCGTGAATTTTGAATCTGGGAACTGGTCTGTTCTTCATTGCGACACAAGGGTTGTGTCGCAGGTTGTGTCGCTTAAATGTTATGCGACACAGTGGTTATGTCGCTAAAGGCGGCCATTTTGAGTATTGCGACACAATGTTAGTGTCGCAGGTTTCTGTTGTGCGACACAGTGGTTGTGTCGCAAGGGTTTGTGGTGCGACACAATGGTTGTGTCGCTAAGTTTATAAAAGAGATTTTTGTTTTGCAAATTTTGTTTTTGAGACGCGGTTTTGTGAAAATATCACTAACTCAGATTTAGTTGAAATTCGCATGGTCAATCGGAAACGACCTAGTAATCAAGGCTATATTTTAATAGTCTAGGCAGTTTTTGGCCATCCGGGGTCATCTAGGACCCGAAAATGGCATTTTTCAGTTTTAAGCGGCATTGCGGACTTTTTCTGAGTTTATTTCTGAGTGAACTTTTGTTTGCCTAGACTTCAGGGATTACCTGATTGGATAATTAGACTATAATGATGTTTATGGAACGAACTTCTGACTTGTGTATGATTTTCTGTTTCAGATCAACGTAAGACTCAGTGATATTAGAATCCTGAGTGTGGAGACGTCAGAGGTATCGGTGAGTGGATTCAGAACTCATCATTTGATTTAGTTGTAACTATTTGGTTACAACAAGTAAACGTAGATGTGTATTAGACTGTTTAGTCTTGATTATTGATTATTGATCTACGTGATATGTGAACTATGTGTACTATGTTATTGAGGTCAACGTGTAGTTGGACTTCTGGTTATTATGTGTTTTACACAGGTTTTGATTCATTTGTTGTGTTTGAGACCTGTGTATGTATTTAATAACCAGTAGTTATCGGTCTATTCTGTATTGGCCATACGGATTGACGGTAAGTGTTCTTGGGGGAATCCCCGGGTATTATGATATCCCCAGAGCCACCGATCCTCATTGAATTATGTGTGTTTACGATTATTTGGTGTAAACTGCTAGTTAAGCTAAGTTGAATGGAGTGTGATGAATCTATTCACTTAGCTTTGTGCTAACCCCTCATTTTACTTCCTGCAGGATATGTTTTGATTATTGTGGGTGCGGGAGGTGATTGGTTGATCAAGGGAATGTTTGACTGCGCTTTTGGTTCTCTGATATGGTTTTTGTAATAAACCTTGTTTTGTAATTTTATAATACTCCGCCTTTTGTAGTTTAAAAAGTTTTAGCAGTGTTAAGGCGTTTGGTATCCTCTCTATACCTGTTTAACTGGTTAGTTAACTTTATACACGAAATACAGGATAAAGGTTCATCATCTACCTCATGCGCTTCAGCCATCAATGCCCTTTCTGCATCATCTTCATCTGGATCAGACCATTCCCAAGCATTGTTGGAAAGCAGTAGTGCAGCGGAAACCATTGCCTTCTCATCATTTTTGGTCTTGTCAGATGAATTATACTGAGAAGGTTTAGATAAACCGGAAGGTGGGTTCTTTTTGCGATCACATTCACGAGCAAAGTGTCCATAGTTATGACACTGGTAGCATTTCACCTTGCTCTTGTTAAAACCCAGACCTTTCTCTTCCGAATCAGTTACGTTCTTCCTTCCAGTTGTCTTCAAGAAGTTCTTGACTCGTCTTGTGAGCATAGCCATACTCCACTTCAAGTCCATATGCTCAAGCTCTTCTTGATCCATTTGAATGAAATCTTCTACAATCAGATCCACAGTACTATTCTTGTTAGATAGGAAGTCATCATAAGCCGACAAGAAAGCTGTAAAGACAGCTGCATGTTCTTCAGCAATTGCAGGAGATGCACCTTTGAAGTTTGAATAAGTACCACCTCCACTTGAAGAGTTGGTGGTTGTATATCCAAATCCACCAGAAGTTCTTGGACCCCCAGAACTACCAGAACCCCCAGAAAAGAATGCAGAACCAGCAGCTTGAGTTGCTGCAGCAGGAACATCCACACCATATAGCTTTGGATTTTGAAGGTGTGCAGTAGCCTTGGTTTCCTTTTTCTGCATGTCTAAGAGATCAGCAACAATCTGTCCAACCAAATCATCAAGCTCCATGTCCATGATGTCTTCGTCTTTTTCCATCAGCAGCACTCGTGTATTCCACTTTTTGGGTAAGGAACCCAAAAGCTTCTTATTTACATCAGTTTTGTCGAGAGTGACACCTCCCTCGACTAATTCACTCACAAGCTGTGAGTATCTACTGCACATATCTTCAAGAGACTCAGTAGGCAGCATGTCAAAGACTTCAAACTGTTTCTTGACTAGATCCAGTTTGTTCCGTTTGTATTGATCACTGCCACCACATTTCTTTTCAAAAGCAGTCCATAAGTCATATGCGGTTTTGTGATGGCGTAGTTGTCTTAATATCTGTTGAGCTAAGGCCATGGTAATTGCAGAATAAGTTTTCTTTTCAGTGTCAAAGGCCTTACGTTCCTCAGGAGTCATAGATTTAATGGACTTTTCAGGTATAGGTCCATTATGAATACCGGTTTTCAAAGGACGTTCATACCTTTCCTCCAAGGAGATAAGCATTTCAGGATCGTTGAAAGATACAAATGCTTCAAATCTTTGACGCCAGTCCAAATAGTTCATACCATTTGTATACATAGGTGGTTTATTGGTTGAACCCACCTCACTATTATGCTTTAACATAGCCCCGACTTGTCGAAGAGATATTGAGGTAGAAGCAGTCATTGTAACAGGCTCGAGAGACTTTTCAAAAGTTTGCTAGAAACTGGAGTATGCGACACTAAGGTTATGTCGCAAAAGGACTAACATCGACACAGAGGTTATGTCGCAAAAGGACTGTGGCGCAAGACTATTGTGACAACTGTCAAAATCTCAGGTCAACATCGCAATTAAAATCTTAGTACTTTTAAATTTCTTTTATAGCACTCTAGAATCCTAATGAAAAAGTCTAGGATCGACTCCTTAAGTACCTAGTCCGAGAGTTACTGAAATCGCACAACGTCTTAGAAGATTGCTTAGTGAACTCTAAAGACTTTGAGGGACATTAAAATAGGTTACTAAGTGCCAAAGAAAGCAAATGAAATTAAAGCTCATCTGTCGTCACAAAATATTCATCATTTCACAAGAATCGGAAAATTTCAATAAAACGGTTATCACAACCGTAAACCGATTAATTAATTTGCGAAAATCATTATAAATAAAATAAACACATCATGATGAATGTCATGAATTTATAAAAATATGAATTCGTAATTCGAATTAAACCGCAAAGAAATCCTAATTTAACATCCATAGACTCACAAAACTAATACAAATTAATTATATAAACTTTGGAACAATTATATAACAAAATTTATAAAAAAAAAAAAATATTTTGAAATCAGCCCCCCCCCCCTTGCAAAAAACGGCCAGCCCCCCCCCCCCCCCCCCCTCTTCCCCCTCCTTTTGTCCATTGCACTTCTCTATACATAGATACTTGCACACACTCTTCCCAACTTTCCCTCATCATTTTCTCTCTTCCACTCCAAGAAAACACACACATTCTCTCTAAATTTCCAGCCACTTTTCCATCAAATAATCTCATCTTGAAGGTGTTCATTCACTTCAATCCATCATTCAAAGGTAAAACATTCATCTCTAGTCTCCTTTCTTGTAATCTCTACTTTTAATCTTTATGAAAAACGGATTTTATCCCTTTTTCCATGGCTAAAACCCTCAATAAAGGTTTGTAAGTTTGTAGGTTCCCTTACACTTGTTTAAGTGTCAAAAACTAAGGGCAACCCATGATCAAACCAAAAACAAACCGAAAATCGTCTTTTCTTGTATTTTGATGTTATTTGTTAGTTCTAGATGGAATGAAAAGTTTAAACCACTAAGAATCATATCTAACACATCTTGAATGTATTTTAACACCAAGAATGTGTTAGATCAAAGATTTAGAGGAGCAAATAAGATCTAGAGCTTGGTAGCAAGAGGTGTTCTTGAAAAAGAACCCAAAAACCCGATTTTTTGGGCTTGCATGTACCATTTTTGTATCTAAATCTTGTGTTATGTTAAAGTATATTTTTATCTCTGTAAAAGTACATATTCATGCATATAAGACAAAGCCTCAATCATTGGATGAGGTCTAAAAATCGTGAGATGTGGAAACACATCAAAAAGATTACTATTGTCTTGTATGAATCTGTCCAGATTTTGACCTCACTTGAGACGACCATAACTCAGTGAATAATGGTCCAAAAATCTTGATTCTTCTTCTGGAATTTAGTTCAATGTCTTACCTTTCAAAGCCCACTGGTCTCATTCAAATCCATTGAGTTTAAGACCCCCAACGTACCAAACAAAACTGGTGCGCAAACAGTAGCTTTCTGTTTACATGGTGTATTGATATTTGTTTAAGGGTCTTACACTATTCAAAAACATTTGAGAAAATTATTTTACATTCCTAACACACATATCTCAGTTTTATAAAAAGATGGGATTTTATTCTGTTGATTTAGTATTTTTAATAAATACATGATTAACATGCATAATCTAAGTCTTGTAAATGCATGAAAGATGTGGTATGGAGAAAGTAAAATACACAAAATATAGATAAATCGTGTTTAAAATTTGAGGATGATTTTTCTCAGCATCTACATCTTGAAAAGAACCTTGAAAATAAAAATAAGAATTTTTGGAAAAGCTTAAGTATTTTTCAAGAATTAATGTAAATAAAGTCTCTAGAAAGCCAAATATTCATGAAAAATTACTTTTTGACATCAGAAAAATATGGGAAAATTACTGTGTCATTTTCCACATAAAATGACACTATCCTCAAAATTTAACACTGATTGGAATTGTTTTGTTATGTTTTTCGACGTGCGATTTGCTAAAACACATACGATGGGAACCAATGTTCCAGAGTCCAAAATGGCATGAAATTTTTACACAAACTTAGAAATGACCTAAAACTGATCTAGTAAAAATTTCGTAATTTTTCAAGAATAATTACTATTTTTCTCTTATTTATCCCATTCTTTTGGTCAAGAAATGATTAAAAATAATCTGTAAATCTGAAAATTCCCAAATTTTCACAGAAAATTTGTGAATCATTTCCCATGTTGTATACCAAATTTGGTGATTTTTGGAATCTATTTTCAAGCGTTTACACTATTTTCATCACAACCCGAGTTTTTACCGTCGACGACAAATCAAATCTAAACGGCACTTTGTAACCTAAACAACTAGCTAAGCAATCTTAACAAGCCATCTTAGTCAAGAATCTAATTAGGAACCTTGTACTCGTAGGTCTTGGATAGGAGCCACTTTTGGGTCGAGTCGCGCTTTACCACCCTTTCCGTACGCCTACTAACGATTGTGAGTAATCAACCCCTATTTCAATGCTTTAATTCAATGTTTTGGGGTGAAAAGCATGCATGAATGACTTGAATGATTTTATTTACTTGCAAATGATATGTTTATGATACTTGATTTACGATGTTGTGAATACTTATTGATGCCACATGATTATATGCTTGGTTGCTATCGTATCTAAAGTCCCCGGTATCTCTACACGACCATTAACTCTATTTGAGCCAATGATGCATATGAATAGTACTATTTGGGAGCGAGACCACCTCCCCACTCACGCGGCCACGTGAGTGCATTCCATCATCCTAAATGCCAACGATAGGGCATCACTATTTGGGGCAAGGGTTTATCGGTTGTAGGTTTGGTTGTGGATTCAAGCATAATTAATCATGGACTATATAAACCATAATTTTTTTTTTTAATAATGAATTCACAATGCATGATGCCTTGATGTCTTCGTTGAAACTACAAACTTGTGACCCGAGCTCTAGGATGACTTAGATATTTGAAACAGTTTCTTATTGAAAATCATAAACACAATGATTTAAACCATACTCTGATGTTGTCAATTAAAAACACTCAATCTTGGAGATGCATTGAATCAAAATCATAGTAATTAAAAGGTAAATCATGGCGGTCTTGACGATCATAGGCATGGCCTTAAAGCGATGCCCTTTTTTTACACCGACAGGGTAACCCACCTCAAATATGAACGTTTTGACACTTATAAAAATAAAAACCATCATTTTACGAACTTTACTTGAAACTATAAAGTGTTAGCAAATAAGTCTTACGTACTAAATCACTCTTTTACTACACTTATCTATCGTCAAGACTTGTAAACACATGAACATCAAATATTAATTCCATCCTACGAGCTCGACACCGAACACATTTTTTCTTCACTAATCCTGTATGACGTTTTGCATTTCCATTGGACTTCATTAATTTCAACGAAGGTCTATCTTTTCATAAAACCTGAGTGCTCACCAACTATGTTTCATAGTTGACCTGTATTTTACATGCTTTTCAGGAACTTGTCACAATCTGACAATTGAAGCTAAACCTGCTGTCTGATTTTAGATTATATTAGTGTATGGAATTTATGTCTTTTGGAATGTAGTAGTACGATTCGGATATTACTTTTGTATTTGGGCATATTGTAAAACTCTATATTTTGTGCTTAATGAAGACCGTTGAACGGTGACGTTTTGTAATGTTCGATTATGAAATCATTGTACTGTTACACCTCGTGTTTCCGCTCTAGCGGGGTGTGACAACTATGTCTCACCGTATGTAGCACGGTATGTCGCAACACTATGTCGCAAGATTGAGGTCGCAAAAAACTTTATGTCACACAATTAAGGTCGCTAAAACCCTATAGCGACACAAATTTATGTCGCAGTCTTGTGTCGCAAAACGGCGCTGTCAGATGCCAAAAACCTCAAAAACGAAAATTTTCGAAACCTAAACGATTTTTATCGAAAAACTTCGTAAAAACTTAGTTTTTTAGGTTCAAAAACTCCAATTTTCAGCTCCAAAATACCTATAATGAAGATCAAACACCAAAGAAGACGTTAAATAATCAAAATATGTATTAAAAACGTACCACAAATGATTTGATACCACCAAAATCCTTAGATTAATGGCTCTGATACCAATTGTAGATCCCTAGAATGATCTTTTAATCAAATCGTTCAATAACCCCACGTGCGGAATTCGTAGGATCAAATCAAACACAAATATAAAGGTTAAACGAATAAGAACAAATCAATAAGAACTTTATATTTGGTTAAACACAATTCTCTGATTAAAGTTACAGCAGCAAAAACGCAGAGAGTGTAAACCAAAAAGTCTAACATAATTACAAAGCAATTAGAGGTATTTATACTAATCTGGCCGACTTATGCGACATAAGCACTATGTCGCAAAGATTACTAATGCGACATAAGCACTATGTCGCAACTACAACTAATGCGACACAAGTCTTGTGTCGCATAACATAGAAAATGTAATTCTAACTAACTCAATTACATTAACAAACACAATACAGACTTGACCAACTGACATACACACTAAGATGCATCAACACGAATAAATTAGAAACATCTTGCGGATGGAGTATAGGTTAGCTGATGGTAGGTTATGTTTCACCTCGAGAGCTTGGTCGAGGTTATTTAGTATTCAGCACTTACTTATTTGATGATGTAAATACGGATGTCAAGGCACGTACTATTCGGTTCCAATTGTGTGGGGTGCCTCGAGAGATGAGTGTGTCCGAATTTGGTTTGGCTTTAGGTTTGTATATTCCGGAGGAGGTACGTATGGATTATTATATAGATCACTTCTTTCATGGGATTCGGCATCCACAAGATTGCGATCTACCGGCTCTTTGGAGTCAGATTTCGTCGTATCTGTGGACATCTAAGCCCAAGTCTTCTACACAGCTTTATGATCCAGTCATCCGAGTTATTCACCGGATGCTTTCTACATCTCTCACCTGTCGGAGAGAAAGCCCAGAGAAAGTCACCCAAACAGATTTGTATTATCTTGGGTGTATCGTGAATAGAGGATTGGTGAATGTTCCGGGTTGTCTTGCCCGGTCGTTGTGGAATATGGCTCGCGGGTCACGCCGATCTAGTAGCATCACTGGCGGGCACTATGTGACCCGTTTGGCTCGCTACTTTGGTAACCAAACCGGATTGGGAACGTGCATGATCGTGGAACCAGAAATGCGGTTATTGGGTGTGAATTGGTTTAGGCATTGTCGGTTGATAGATGGATCTGTAAACCTACAATGGGCTCCGTGGGTATATAATCATGATCAAGAGGAACAAGATGATGATGATGATGAGGAGGAGGCGCCTGCCGGCCCTGCCCAACATGCCGGCCCTGCACCACCTTTAACTATTGACCAACGCTTTGCTTATTTTGAGAATAAATTCGATAATTTTCAATCCAATGTTGAAACACAGTTTAATTGGCAACGGGACATGATGGAATCGCTTTTCGGGCATATGGGTATTGATTACTCGGCTACTAATGCTCGTTATGGATTTGGACCAGGATCATCTTCTCAGCATCCGGACGACCGGTAGTGATTACTCGGCTACTAAGTTTGCTTGTTCACTTAGATTGTTTAATCTTTGACTATTATGAATTAAGTAGTTGGTTGACTTTCTTTGACTTTGTTTGTTTTATAATTGATTATGGTTGACATTAAGTAGTTGGTTGACTGTCTTTGACTTTGTTTGACTATGGTTTGCTTTTTTGTTAATGTTTGACTGTGGTTGACTCTCATTGATTTAGTTAAGTATAATTGATGAATTACTAAGAAATGTTAAGCACTAAATTTGTTAATTAATAAGAATTCTCAAAGTGACTTTACATAATACAAGTATAAACTTTTAAATATGTTACAAAGTATCCTTGACTAATCGTCGGTATGAAAGTTGTGTAACTCTTCTTGATAAGTAAGCTCTTGTGCAGTAAGTGGTACCGACATTCCCATTGCTATCTCTTCCTCATGTATCTCTTGTTCAACCTTTTCCAATTCCCCTTCGAGCGGTGAAATGTTTTGTATCCGTTCAATCCCATCTAGATAGTCTTTTAAACAAATACATATTTCCACCGACAAAGGGGTGAGTTTTGTTCTTCTTGGTGAAATTACCCGACCACTAACCGAAAAAGCGGACTCCGAAGCAACCGTAGAAGCTTGAACGGTTAATAGGTCACGTGCCATAGCCGCTAATATTGGAAATTGGGATTCATGCTCTCTCCACCAAGCCAACAGATCTAAGTTCCCAAACTCTCTCACCGACATAAACATTATAAAGTTGGATTTTGTATATCTTGAAAGTTCGCTACTAGGAACGGTTCATCGGGCTCTTTTCGAAGCATCATTTATCAATGTGTTGTATAATATGATGTCATCATTGTTGGCGTGCGAACTTGAACCACTTGCGCCTTCATTCCTTATAAAATCTTGAATGGGTGTGGAACCCCCATACTTCGACGCATAAACATCAAACAAACTTGTAAAAAAAATCGTTAAAATCATTTATTTCATCGACCGCCCAAGCCGGCTTGATAGCCGTCAAACCCAAATCATTTGCAATGTTGGTTAGTAAAGTTTCAACTCCACTAACATTTAAAATGGGGTTTAAAGCGGCGGCACAACTTATACGGAGGCATATTTTTAAAATATTTTACTAATTTTTCCTTCATCGGTTGTACCATATTTTCAAATATTTCTCCTTTCATTTCAAAAGCGTTTAATTTTTGACACATTAAAAATATTTGTTATAATACTAAAGGACAAGTCGGATAATAAACACCCGACAATAAAGTGGTTGCTTCTTTAAAAACTACAAGCATATCGGTTAGAACTTGGATAGTATACCAACTTGATTCGGGAAAAGGTGTAACAAATCTATTACGGTCCGCAAGCAAGTCATGGAACAACCTTAAAGTGTCCTTTTGTCTTAAGGCACTTTCAAACATGTTACAAGTCGAATTCCATCTAGTAGGTACGTCCCAATTGGGACCTAACCAAAGTGCATTCGAATCAACACAAAATTTCATGTACCTATGGTATCTAGCGTTTGAAGAACTAAAAATATCACGTAGCATTTGTTTAAAAGCTTCTTTTATTTGTGCAATAAAACTAAGTCCATCTTGCACAACCAAGTTAATGATATGTGCAACACATCGACTATGAAAGAATGCACCTTCGCAAGCCGGTTTGTATTTTAGTTTCAATTGATTAACGGCGGCGGTGTTATTGGATGCATTATCAAAAGATATTGAAAATACTTTTCCTTCCAATTTAAAACTCTTTATCACGTAATCTAAAATTTGATATAAATTTTCGCCGGTATGCGGATATCCAAATAATTCAAACGCAATCGTACGCTTCATCATTTGCCACGTTTTAGGATTAACCCAATGAGAGGTAACGCAAAGGTACGAATCCGGTGAACCATGTGGAGCCGTCCAAACATCACAAGTTAAATTTACACCGGTTTCTAAAGATTGAAAACCTAAAATCATTTCATCTTTAAAAATTTTTCACATTTTAATTACATCTCGTCTAAGAGTCGAACGACTTACATGGTTATAAGAGGTTGGAGAGTTTCTTGGATGAGTCGAGTCAACCGAGGATTGTCGAAGTGGTCAAATGGCAAGCTTTCTTGAATCACGAACTTCGCCATTCTATCCCGCACCTTAGAGGCTTCGTATTGCCACATTGTACCATCATTCGCCATTGTTGATTGATTATGCCCCGTTTCATATTTCACCGCTTTACAATACGTGTTTGCATGATTTTTCAAAGTAGTATTGCCGGTTTCTTTGAAAAATGCCCCACATTTCTTGCACCGAGCTTTTCTAATACCGTTCGACATTTCACACAAGTCGTAATTGCACCAAACCGCCGGGTTTCTTTTCGTTTCTATTATAGAAACAACCGTAGCATTGCTAGATGATTCTCCAACACCGGCGGAAGATTGTGATTGCCCACATGATGATGCCATTGTGTTAATAAGTATATATTTGAGAATTAAAACTGAAAGTGGAGTGTTGAGACTTGAGTTTGAGTGTATACAATTATAGATTGCAATTTGAGAATTGAGAGTATATGCTTAGATTGAGAGTGTTGTAAGTTGTGAGTAAAGTTCAAGATCACATTTACATATATAGTGATTTTTCTAGAGGTTTGGCTCCATAAAGAGTCCAAAAAAAGGGCCAAAAATGAGGATAGTCGTTTGAGAAAACGGCTAGTTTTCTGTGCAGAGATTTCTGCAGAAAGCAGCTATCCGGCGGATAGGGTAAGGCTATCCGGCGGATAGCCTCAATTTCAACGGCTACTTGGCAATAAAAACGGCCTATCCGCCGGATAGGTCAATCCGGTTCGAACCCTGTTTCATCCGGTTTGAGACTGGTTTCAAACCAAACCGGTTTCAAACCGGTTTTTGATCCGAAAAACTCAAACTGATCCAATCCGGTCGGACCGGTTTCAAACTAATCCGGTTTGGTCAAAACGACCAAACCGGTTTCGGATCAGAATCCGGTTTTTTTGCCCAGCTCTAACCCTTTCGTCAAATCTCATGTTGAAATTACGTACCTGGCACGGCCTTTTACATTAGAATCTTAAAGTGTCACATATGGGAGTTTATACATTTGTATTCTAAAGATCAGGGGCCTAATTGCATTACTTTTTTATTCCTAAAGTTCCTCGTCTCATTTTTGAGTATTTAACGAATTTAAAATTTGTTGAATTACACAGTTAATATCTTATAACGAAAGTTCCAATGCGTAATCTCACGAATTTGCAATACGTAATGTACAATTATTAACTAAAAAATATAAGTTTTGATTATTCTAACTTCATCATACTTAATAAACTTAAGACCTACATCTCTCCTTTCATTCTAAATATTTATGCAATGTTAACATACGAATATGTCAATTTAAAAATTACTTATTTAAAAAAACTTTGTATTAGATTCGTGTGGGAGCTCGCGAATTCGCGAATTATAAACTAGTTAGTATATATTTGAAAATGAAAGGAACAAAGGCACTAATAGGTAGAAATAGGTAGGAAACTATAGTTATCATAGCTACCATAGTTGAAATTGTAAGCATTAATGGATAGAAAAACAAGGAAGGTCGGAAACTATAGTTACCATGGTTGAAATTGTTCATTTGTATTCGGGGGTGAACGTACGTTGTATTTAGTCCATGCTATTAGTCAATTAAGTTAACACGGCGTAAATTTTCTAAAAAAATATCGTTTTTTAAGAGTGCTACCAGTTGTTTAAATGGCTTTGCTTATAAGTTCGATCAATTAGTTAGGTACACATAACTTCAGATTGAAGATCCCGAACTCCCGGGTTCAATTTATATATATATATATATATATATACTTGAGGTCGGAGCACTAACCACTTGATTAAAGAATTTTACGATGTCAATCATTGTCAAGATTCAAATAATATATGGAGTACATGCTAAATTAAAAATTTACAACTACAGATAACTATGATAGATAACTGATATGTTACAAAGAGATTATGGTTTCAAACCGAATGATATCACTTTTATAATGTCAATCATTTTTCAAGATTCAAATTATATATGGAGGACATGCTAAATTAAAATTTTACTGTTGGATATAGTGTCCATGGTCATCAAATAAGTCGGTAATATTTGATATAATAATAGGGTCCTTTTGGGTTGCCTTTAAAACACAACCTAGTGATTACTTAAGGGACTACTTTGTCATTAATTAATACTTTATTTTAAATTGGAACAAAGTACAAGGGGTTAATATAGAAATAATAGAATTTGAATTCTATCCCAACTAAGATTCAATTATTATTCTCTATAAATAGAGGCTTAGGGTGAAAACCCTGATTGCTCATTTCATTATTTTCTTTCTCCCCTGAGACTGTTGTCTCTCCCTCCCCTTTCTTGGTTTGATTTATTCCATCCTTCTCTAGGGTTTGGTTTAATCAATCAAGGTTAGAGGTTATACACGTAATCTAAAGGTTGTTGTTTTGGGTGTGATTCCATTAGAGGGATTCTCCTTTGGATCCTTTTTCATCCAACATTGTGGCAAGAACAAGATCACAAGGATTGTCTCCAATAGCAACCAAGGTATGTCTTCTATTCGATTAGTTAGTTACATCAAGTTTTGTAAACCGTTGATTCTTAGCTAGGTTTTAATCATGAGTTAACTAGACAATAATTTATTTCCGCTGTCATATTAAATTGTGTTAATTGCATAAAAACCTAACAGTGATATCAGAGCCATAGGTTTATTAAATTTTTTTGACTAAATTGAATGTTTAAAGAAATATATATATATAATCTCAATGATTTAATGAAATAAAAGATCATTGCCATGATTTCCAATTAATTAAACCAAAGAAATTGAAAGCTCATGTTGCAAATTTACGTTCGTAGATGGAGAAATTAAAAATGGATTTTTGATTTCTTTTTTTTTTTTTGGTTCGTACGCAAGGAAAGAACAGAAAGGTTTAATTAGTTGTTGTTAGTTTACAATAAGGAAACAAAGAAATTATCTAATTGTTTTTTTTGTTGTTCTTATCTCTAGATATATATATATATATATATATATTAAAATATAGAGTGTATATTAAAATATATATATGGTTTTAGTTGGCAGATTCATGTTTATATATATGTATGCAGTTTCGTACAGGATTGCCATGTTATCTCTAACCTAAGAATAAAATATTTAATTAATTAGAGATTGTTGTAGATTGCCAATAGAAACAAAATGTTTGTTTTTTTCTTTTATTAAATGATTTTCTATTATAAGTGTACGGCTCACACAAATATATATATAAAAATTAAATCCAATATATATATATATATTCCGATATTAAATCTAATGTATATATTCGAAAATTTTAAAAGTTTAAAATTAATTATATATAAATTCGGATATTAAAGGTTTAAAATTATCCTAAATTCTTAAAGATATTATTCATAATGTGGATTATTTATAATAGATAAAGATTGTTTACATTAATTATTGACTTTGCATCCTCGTACGTCCAATTGAATTAATAGGATAAACTGAAAATTTTGAAAATGATTTAAATAAAATTCTCTATATATATATATTAGAAATAGTTTATATATATATATATATATATAAAACATAAAGTTAAATATGTTGTCAGTCTTACCACGACTAGGCTCATCCACTCTAAATGCTATCATGGAAGGTTTAAGGAGGTCTATTTGATTCCTAATGAGGTCGGTTTTTAAAATGCCATGCACTTATCACCCTCACCGCCTTTTATGCATTTTGAGTGGAGTTACCGAAAGGGTTTGATAGGACCATATCATAAGTTAAAAAGTATAACTTAAAGTATTAAAACAAAATCCCGTTTTAAATATAAAAATGTGAATCTCATGCTACCCTTGAAAAACACACATTACCTTCATAATCTGTTTGATGAAGCGCGTGCAATTGGGCTGGTATGTCAAATTTGAGATTGTAGTTGCGAATGATGTGACACTCGCGATACCTAAGCGAACTTGAGCCGGGAATCACGTGTTTTTGCATGGTTGATCCACGGTATCTCTTTCTTGGATTGAGATGAGCATAATCAAGATTAACATGCCATTTATTTTATAGATGAATCTCAAAGATCTAGGAATTTCATAGTGATTGAAATTGGCAAATAGTATTGCCTACCTAAATAACTCCATGGTGTGATTACGGCATCCCTCTTTACATTGAGGTACGAGAACAAGGAGTATGTTCTCGATGAGGATCTCTCGGAACTTACTGATGACTTTACCGATGAACAAATTACCGCTTATGAAAAACACTACGAAGAATCGGAAATGTTGCTTGTCTAATGTTGGCGACCATGTCTTTTGAGCTCCAAAAGAGCTTTGAGAAGGTTGGGGCATACAACATTAATCTTCAGCTCAAGGAGATGTTTCAAGAGCAAGCTAGACAGGAACGTTTCGAGATCGTTAAATCCCTCATGGCTTGCAAAATGCAAGAAGGAGCGTCTGTGTGTAGCCACGTTCAAAAGATGAAAAGCTACATAGACATATTGGAAAACTTGGGTGTCCAGTTCCCTAAGGAGTTAGCCATTGATATGGTACTTAACTCGCTTTCTGCTTCATATTTGCAGTTCATTATAAACTACAATATGAACAATCTGGATAAGACCTTTATGGAGTTACACGGTATGCTTAAAACTACCGAAGCGAGTATGGTGAAAACTCGCGGCTCCACTTCCTCGGCTCCTGTCTTGGCCACTTATCAAAGTGCTGCTAAGAAGAAAAATTTTCATATCCCAATGTAAAGGAAAAGGCTAAGGTTCGACAGTCCAACCAAAGTTGCAAGAGAAAGGCCGATTCTGAAATAGGTCCCACTAGTGATCCGAAAGAGGCCGTTTGTTTTTACTGCCAAGAGAGGGGGCATTGGAAACGTAGCTGCCCGAAGTACCTAGAGGATCTGAAAAACAAAAGGGTCAAGGAGTCTGGCACCTCAGGTATGTTCATGATAGAACTTCACAGTACATCAATTTCTAATTCTTGGGTCTTTGATACAGGATGTGGTACTCACATTTGCTCTGATATGTAGGGACTAAGAGAAAGTAGAAAGTTGAGGCATGGGGAGCTTAACTTGATCATGAGAAACAGACAAATTGCTGTTGTTACAAGGATCGGGGATTATGAGCTCGTGCTAAGTAGTGATTGTTCTTTGAGATTATTAGATGTTTGTTATTCGCCAGATGTGGCTCGAAACATTATTTCGTTTTATGCATTGTATAAGGATGGTTTTGAATTCTCATTTGATAATATAAATGGTGATATTTTAGTTTACAAGAATAATTGTTTTTATTTTAAAGCTAGTCCTTGCAATGGTATCTATGAAAATGTTGTTTGTATGAATAAAAATAATATAATCTTAAATGTTGATTCTTCCAAAGGTGTATTGGATAAATCGTGTCTATGGCATTGTCGTCTTAGCCATATAAGCAAGAAACGCATCGCCAAGCTCCAATCAGATGGAATATTGGAACCATTCGACTTGAAACAGATGATGTATGCGAGTCTTGCTTACTTGGAAAAATGACAAAGTCGCCATTCACAGGGACTTGTGAAAGAGACAAGGATTTGTTAGACCTTATCTACACAGATGTATGTGGAACGTTTAAATCCGCCACTAGACACGGTGAACGATATTTCGTCACATTCACTGATGACTTCAGTCGATATGGCTATATTTATCTGATTAAACATAAATCGGAAACCTTTGAGGTGTTCAAAGAATTCCAAAACGAAGTTGAAAATCAACTGGGCAAAAGAATTAAAGATGCTCCGCTCCGATAGGGGTGGAGAGTATCTAAGTCTTGAATTCATCGATCATCTTAAGAACTGGGGAATAGTATCCCAGTTATCTCCTCCCAGAACGCCACAACTTAATGGAGTTTCTGAGAGAAGAAATCGAACATTGTTGGACATGGTTCGATCTATGATGAGTCGAGCTACCCTTCCAATAAGTTTATGGGGTTATGCCTTAGAAACAGCCGCACACATCTTAAACCTCGTACCAACTAAGAAGGTTGCTAAGACACCCTCTGAAATGTGGACTTGGGCTCTTCCCTCACTCCGACATCTAAAAGTCTGGGGTTGTGAGGTCTACGTTGGACGTGAGACCCATGACAAGCTAGAATACAAATAAGAGAAATGTCACTTCATTGGTTATCCCCAAAAGTCCTTTGGATATCAGTTTTACAAACCTTTTGAGAACAAGGTGTTTGTTGCTAGAAGGGGATTCTTCCTTGAGAGGGATTTCATTTCCAAAGGAGCTAGTGGGAGTAAAATTGAACTTGAAGAGTTCCAAGAGTCAACCAATGAAGAAGAACCTATAGTTGACACTAGCACTCAACCAAGGGATGAGATTCCTGTTGAGCAAACTGACATAACTCCACCTATTCCTCGTTGATCCAGTATAGTTGGTCACCCTCCTGAGTACTATGGTGAATTTTATGATTTCCATATAACTAAAGGTGACGCATTGATTAGTGATAAAACACTGATTAATGAGGATGAGCCATCCAACTTTAAGGAAGCGATGGCGAGCCCTGAGGCTGCCAAATGGAAGGAGGCCATGGAGAGCGAGATTCAGTCTATGTACGATAACCAAGTTTGGAATTTGGTTGATCATACACCCGAATTTAAAACCGTTGGGTGTAAATGGATCTTCAAGAAGAAGACCGACATGGATGGGAATGTACACACTTTCAAAGCTAGGTTAGTGGCAAAAAGCTACACTCAGACTCAAGGAATAGATTATGAGGAAAATCGTTTCACCAGTAGTTAAGATAAAATATATTAGGATATTACTTGCCATAGCCGCATTTCATGACTATAAAGTATGGCAAATGAATGTGAAAACCACTTTCCTTAATGGAAAACTATCGGAGGATGTGTTTATGACACACCATGAGGGTTTTGTACATGCCAAATATCCGAATAGAGTGTGTAAGCTTGAGAAATCCATTTATGGACTTAAACAAGCATCTTGCAGCTGGAATCTTTGCTTCCATGAAAAGGTCAAAGAGTTTGGATTTTCTAGAAGTCAAGATGAGTCTTGCGTGTATGTCAAAGCTAGTAGGAGTGTTGTAGTCTTCTTAGTATTATATGTTGATGACATACTAATCATAGGAAATGATATCCCAACACTACAAGGTGCAAAAGACGGTAGTTGACTCCACGTGCGAGTTCGAGTACATAGCAGCTAGTGAAGCTGCAAAAGAGGCCACATGGTCGAAGAACTTCATCGGTGATCTTGGTGTTGTTCCTAGCATCAAGGATTCCCTTGAAATCTTCTGTGATAACGAAGGTGCAGTCGCTTTGTCTAAAGAACCTAAGGACCATGGGAGGTCAATACATATACTCAGGAAATACCAATACGTCCGAAACCGAGTTGAAGAGGGAGACATAATAGTGAGTAGGGTATCATCGGAAGCGAATCCGACTGATCCCTTCACGAAGGCTTTAAGTCGATCTAAGCATGATGAACATACTAGGTCGATAGACATTAGATTTGAGAATGATATAATGTAAATGTTTTAGTTGTTAGTTTAATATTTTGAAACAGAATAAATTGTATGTATTTAGTGATTTATTTTGTGGTGACTTAATAATAGTTGGATTGCTACATTTACATTAATTTATTTCTATGTTTCGTTTTGCATGTTTAGAACCCACTTCCCGAGTATTTATTTAAATACTCGAACCTCCACAGTCGGTCATACTCTTGGAAGTAAGTAATGATTTAAGACTGTCATGGAGAGTTAGTAGATTAACCATAGTGATTGGACATAGCATAGAGAGTGCGACTAACTCTCATGTGTACTTAATAGAGATTTAAGTATTGGAGAAACCCACACTCAGAGAATTACTTCATGGACAAATCAAAAGTAATTCAGACATGGGGTTTTTTCGCGCTACAATTTTGTTATGCATTGGTCTGCTCCAGCGCTGTTCGTAACTAGTAGTTATACTGGGTAGTTCCATGTCTGACATGATGACTAGACGGAAACTATGTAGTCGAAGTTTATTTGTTCCTTCTGCCTTAACAGGAGAAGCAATATCTATGGGCCCCTCGATGATTTGATGTTGACATTTAAGTGCTTGGCCGAGCCCTGATTAAATTGATGTATTCAATTAGTAGTATGTTGTAGTCATCATGAATCTCTATCGGGAAACATAATTTTGAACATTGAGATTGACTTGGTCCGTGTCTCAAGTTCATAAGGATATCTTGTAGAACAATGGAATATTTGATCACTTATCTTAGGGCTGTCTCATGATTTGATTCAGAGTTCAGCAGCTGCTTTGGATGGCACGCTCTGTTAGTTATTTGCAAGTATTAGACCACTTAGAGTTGATGACATGCCCAAGTGGGAGACTGTTGGATACAGTGTCCATGGTCATCAAATAAGTCGGTAATATTTGATATAATAATAGGGTCCTTTTGGGTTGCCCTTAAAATACAACCTAGTGATTACTTAAGGGACTACTTTGTCATAAATTAATAGTTTAATTTAAATTGGAACAAAGTACAAGGGGTTAATATAGAAATAATAGAATATGAATTCTATCCCAACTATGATTCAATTATTATTCTCTATAAATAGAGGCTTAGGGTGAAAACCCTGATTGCTCATTTCATTATTTTCTTTCTCCCCTGAGACTGTTGTCTCTCCTTCCCCTCTCTTGGTTTGATTTATTCCATCCTTCTCTAGGGTTTGGTTTAATCAATCAAGGTTAGAGGTTATACCCGTAATCTAAAGGTTGTTGTTTTGGGTGTGATTCCATTAGAGGGATTCTCCTTTTGATCCTCTTTCATCAAACATTGTGGCAAGAACAAGATCACAAGGATTGTCTTCAATAGCAACCAAGGTATGTCTTCTATTCGATTAGTTAGTTACATTGTCGCAACCCCCAAGATGCATGGCAGCGGAAGGTATGAGGTGTCAAGGGGGCGCCGACCAAATCAAATATCACAACACAAGAGTTACAACAAACGACCTCTATATGAGACGTTTTCAAAAATCATTACATTACAAGCTTAAGATTTTTCACATAAAACTAGGAGTTCGCATCCGATACATAGAATTACATAACTATTATTACAAAATATGGTAAATGCAATCTAATTCCTTGGTTGTTTCAAAATATGTGACTCGAGCTATTGCTTCCAAAGCATCCTACTGCGACTGGTCACCTGAGAATACATACTAAAAGAGTCAACATAAAGTTGGTGAGCTCATAGGTTTGAAAACAATTGATATTACATTGTATGGAACGTGTGGAACGCAAGATTTCCTGTTTGTATCATCCAACAATGATAGTAATGTATTACGAAAATGTAAAAGAGGTGTATATTGTTGCCATGAGCCCATAGTTCGAGCTTAACTGTGGTGTCGGGTCACAATCAAGTGCCACGATCGTGGTGCCTCCCAGCGAGTGCTTAATCCAACACTCGTAAGAACAAATGATAATGCGTCCGTTTGACCAGTTAGCGCGATTAACCCGGACGGGGGAGTCAATCCCAAATAGTACTATTCATTAACATTCACGCTATAACAATACTAACAAACTATGTGTGGGGGACTTTCAGGATTAGTTAAATAACTCATGCAACCAATATATCGTGTTTTGTACTTGCGTTCACATAAAATAGCAGTTGTTAAAAGCAGTTGTATGTATTCTCACCCCTGAGTGGAAATAGTAGAAAAAGGGGCTATGAAACTCACCTGAGATTAGTATGTTATTTAACAAATAACAGCAAGCAATTTGTGTTCCCAAGAGTAATCTTCTAACGCCCTAGACGTATAAGATTGTGTAAGTAGATGTCTCAAAAGACCATCTATAGTGATTGTATAAGTGGAGGGTTAATGTCCACTTAAGCCAATCGTGTAGGTGGAGGGTTAATGTCCACCTATACGCTAGTAGTTCACTTAACTACTATGTCCATTCTTGTTTGCTTATTCGAAAATGTGTACGACCCGTTGGTGAAAGTTTGTGAAAACATAATGTTGCTTAGTGTGGGAAGTGGGTGAAGCCCACGAATGACGGGGGTTCGGGGGCAGCGCCCCTGGTGGCGGGGTCCAAGGGGTGGCAACCCCTGGTGGGGTCCAAGGGGCAAGGCCCCTGGCAGGGGTCGAGCTGTTTGGTCATCAGCGACACAAGGGTTGTGTCGCAAATGTGGTGTTGGCGACACAATTTTAGTGTCACAGAGGTGACAGTTCAAATGTTATAGCGACACAAGGGTTGTGTCGCAAATGTGACTAGCGACATAAGGGTTGTGTCGCAAATGTGACGGTTCGAATGATAGAGCGACACAAGGGTTGTGTCGCAAATGTGACGGTTCAATTATTATAGCGACACAAGGGTTGTGTCGCAAAATGTGACGGTTCAATGCTATAGGGACACAATACTAGTGTCGCTAATGACTACTGGGCTTCTGCGACACAGGGTCAGAAATAGATCAGTTTTGTAGATTTTGTTTCGTAATTCAAATGTTTGAGAAAAAATCCAAGAAAAATATATGTTGTTCCTTAGTATGTTAGGTACTTAAAATAAGTTTTACAAAATTTTTAGACAAGTTTAATTATTATTAAAATTGTAAGTTTCCACAGAGGAGAAAAAGTGGCCAATCAGGAGGCATGCAAGGAGATTGAGTTTCTGGGCAAAATGCGTGCACATTTGGGACAAAGTCATCTCTACCACTATTATTCTTAACAAAATTTCTGAAGTTTTGGCGTTGGTTTCAAGTCGTTTGGACATGTAAATCTCGAGTTATGACTAAAACAATAAGGGACAAGTTTTCTGCCTTTTTCCCAGCCCGTCTACATGATTTTGTAAAAATTATTTCGAGTATCAAACGAGCTCCAAAAATTATGAGACCAGTGGAAAATGAAAGCTAACTTCTTAAACTTAGTTTTAGCGTTTTTAATCGTTCATTTTGGTTAAGTTTTGAGGGAGATATCACCTCCTAAAGTTGGACAAAGTTTCTGGCCGGAATTCATGTAAATTTCTTGAATGTTTTAAGCTACGAAAACGATTTTTTTGTGAAATCTTTTGGACATATCTTTGTTAAGTGAGCATTTTAACATGTTTATAGATGTGTTAAAAGTATTATAGATGAATTAGATGTTCTTACAAGCTTGAAGAACCGATCGAAATGGAGAGGAAAGTGAGGAAAGAGCTTGATTCTTGACTTTTTCTTGAAAATGTGATGGCGGCTCGTGGTGGTGGAGTGGTGGTTGATGACGGTGATGAGGTGGTTGATGGTGGTGGGAAGGTGGTAGTTGATGGCAGATTTTAGAGAGAGAGGGAGAGTAGGGAGAGTGTAGAGAGAAGGTGGAGAGAAATGGGGTTGTGTGTGTGTGAAAATGGGGGGTTAGGGGGGGTGTTTTGTGGGGTGGGCTTGGGCCTTATTTGGAGTGGCCTCTTGGATCAGCCCATGCCGAGTTGGGCCTGGCCCAAAGGTGTCTCGGGCTCGTGACTCCTTTTCTCGACTTCGTGTTTCGTCCCCGTTCGTTTAAACGTTAATTTGTGATTTAAAAAAAAAATAAAAAGTTGATAATTTACGTTGAGCTTTTGTATATACTTTTAATTTATGAATAATATTCGGGATAAGTAAGTATTCTTAAAATACTAAATTGAGTTACAAAAGTATATTTCGGGTGTTGCTCGGGTGTCGGGCTCGGTTTGTGCGTTTCCGTCGCGTTTGTTACGTTTTAAACAAAACGTCAAAGTTTTTCGTGTATCATTATTCGAAATAATAATATAAGGTATATAACCACTATTTTAACTATAAAATATGATTACGTTTTCTATGAAAAGTTTTCACCAACGTCGTATAAATAGTCGGACCACGTCCGGTTGTTTTGCGAAATTACGAATAATTACGAAGGTGTAATTCAAACAATTACGTAAGTGTATATACACATATATACAAATAGTTGCAAATAATCACAAGTACTTAGCCTAATAAAGAACTAAATACACGAAATTAGAGTTCTAGTTTAAGGTAATCATTACCCTAAAGTGTCGGGTGTCACATACATCAAGTTTTGTAAACCGTTGATTCTTAGCTAGGTTTTAATCATGAGTTAACAAGACAATAATTTGTTTCCGCTGCCATATTAAATTGTGTTAATTGCATGAAAACCTAACATTTACAACTTATGATAGATGACTGTATGTTTAAAATTTTACATCTAAATTGTTTTACTGGTAAGTTTTTGTCTAAAAGTTGATTAGAAAATTAAGTCTTTAAATGTGTTGCAATGTTTTTTCGCAAAATTTTGATAACCGGCAAGGCATGCAAATGCACGTATTCCGCTCCAAGGTTGATACGTGGAATACAATGATATAAAGAAAATGTCCGTCGATACTGATAGTGTGATCATTTTTGTAAAGTTTTGTCTTTAATTTTAGAACAAACTAAACAACGTTCTTGAATTCTGACCACGAAACTTGAACTTGAGTTCCCGCTCAAAATTCTCAAGTCGAACAACTATGCTCCTTGGTCCTCCCTTGTAGTATTTTTATTTTGTGAAAAAGAATTTATGAAAATGATTGATAATATTAATGCATTTTCGAAAAATCTGTATAGATTCGTATGTAAGTGTAGTTTTCTTTCGGATGTTGTAAATACGGAATGCATGCATGTTTCAACATCCTTAAGTAGAGAAATTGCAATTCACTTGGTTTCCAAAATCAAAAACATACAAAAGTAAACAAAAGAGTTTGAGAAGATATTATATACTTTTTAATAAGATATATATGGGTTGGTTCAAATACAAAAAAAAATAAGGTAAAATAAATAAGATAATATATTAGTATGACAAATGTCCTTAGATTTTAATATGAGTCAAATGTTAGTCTAGTTATTTTCCTTTCCTCTTAAAGCATCATTAAATACATAATTAAAACTTATCGAGTAACACATTATGTGCATCAACTTTATTAAGTTGTGCATCAACGTTGTCCAATTTTTATTTACCGTGCATAAATCATTTTCCTTTCTATGCACCAGTGTTTTTATGTGTACCAGTGTAGTCTATTTGCCCTCCCAAGGCAATAAATGTGGGTTTGACTTGGAAAATAAAACTAATCTCATTATGATGATGAATCTAAGGGTTCAGATTGTATCTTGTTTGTTTATATTAAGGTTTGTTTTAGGATAATCACCCCCGATATATATATACAGGGGGTTGGTTATTGTAAAACAAACTTTAAAGTAAAACAAATAAGACAAGAACAAACCCCTATACTTGATCCATAACGTTTGTGTTTTAATTCACAAGTTTTATTACTTGATGCACAATCACGTTCGTCAACAAAAAAAAAAAAAAAGCTCCCATAACATATATTCCATTAATTCACAACATTACAAATTTGTACATGATAAATCTCATATATGGTGTTATGTAAAAAAACATACATGATGTACATAGTAAACGACTAATGCACAAGTACAACGCATGATGTACACAGTACAAAAAGCATACATGATGCACACAATACAATACTTGATGCACGCTATACAATGTTTTGGTAAACAAGTTGACACCACAATCCAAATATTATTTTCACTCACCGAGTTAACAATAATCTCTCTTAAAACATTATTTTTTAAATCTCAAACTCTTACATTCATGATTTACAAAATCTAAATTCTTGATTAACTTGATTCACCACTATACAAATTAAACATTCACAAATTCACAAACTAAACATTGATTCACAAATGTACATGGTTGATTAACAATCTAAAAACTTGTTATATGTTAATTGATACATGGTGATTCAAATGGTTACACCTGCTACATAATAAATCTCATAAACAAACATGATGCACATTAAATGAACTTGATTCACAAGAAACAAATTTCAAACAAAAATTGACAAATGATACACAATAATGTCCAATTCGAAAACCAATGTATACATGATGCACAACAGATCAAAAAACACAATTAAACCATATTTGAAATGAAAGAAACTCAAAAACTAACAAAACCCTAATTCTAGCGATTAAAATATCTTTCAAAAGCCATCACCTAAAATTGGATAAAAACGTTTGTTGGTGCATGTTTGGTGACAACAGCTCTTGTTTTGTAATAGTTAGTTTTGTTATTAGTTTTGTAGTTAATAAATGTATTTAGTTATTAACTTAGCCTTTTTAGTATTTAGTTTGTAAGTTCGTACGAACCTATATGTTCGTACGAACCTAGGAACTTCGTATGAACTTACTGGGTATAAATACAAAGTTGTAATATTTCATTTGTACGCTTTTTTAATCAGTTATATTCGAATATACAGTGCTATCTTCGAATACATACGAATCTATACACTTAACACTTGCATTTACTTGTTTTGTTGTTGTTTATGGTGTATTATACCATTCCGCAATCTAATACACATTGTAATCCCGTTTGGATCCGTGCAAAGGGACTCTCAATTGGTATAAGAGCTTAAACAAGTCTTTGTTTGGTTCGGGATTGTGAAAAACACTAAGAAAACAAGATTTTGAAGTGTTTAGGAAGATAAAAGTTGTACTTTCGGCTTCCTTGGTTGTTAGTGATTCAAAATCTTCCAGTTTCATTCATTTCCATCAGCTAAATCATTCTAGATCTGAGATTTTGCTCAGATTTGAGTTTGAGCAGCAAGTTCGTACAACACATAAACTGTCAAGATTTTAAAGTGTT
Source organism: Logfia minima (assembly GCA_963921325.1). Lineage (NCBI taxonomy): Eukaryota > Viridiplantae > Streptophyta > Magnoliopsida > Asterales > Asteraceae > Logfia > Logfia minima. The sequence goes on from OY992769.1 coordinate 21,408,216, forward strand.
TAGGAAGATAAAAGTTGTACTTTCAGCTTCCTTGGGTGTTAGTGATTCAAAATCTTCCAGTTTCATTCATTTCCATTGGCTAAATCATTCTAGATCTGAGATTTTGCTCAGATTTGAGTTTGAGCAGCAAGTTCGTACAACACAGAAAGTGTCGTACGAACCTACCCAAAATAGCCTTCGAACCTAGCCAGCTGTAAGTTCGTACGAACCTACAGCTTCGAACCTGCTAAGTTCGAACATTTGAATTCATACGAACCTAGATAGTCTTCGAACCTATAAGTTCGAATTAATCTAAGTTCGTACAAACCTAGGGGTTTGACTTCTGTTGACTTTTTTGTGTGACATTTTTGATTTGGAGTACGAGCGTTGTATTTAACTTTTCAAATATGTCTAACTTAAGCAAGATGATCGAAATGGATCATGAAGTTGGTAAATCCACTTCACCACCGAAACTTCTCAAGGCAGAAGATTATTTCTGGTGGAAGGATCGGTTTGAATCATTCGCCAAGTACAACGATGTACGCATGTGGATTTGTATTAAACATGGTTATGAAGCACCGACTTACGAGTTTGAAGGCAAACCAAGAGTAGTGCAGTATTCTTATTTAAAGGAGGAGGAACGCAAGATGTATGAAGCAGAAAATAAAGCATTGTCTGCTCTTACTATGTGTTTGCCTCAGGAAATCAAACACACGTTTAAAAAATTCAACCTATCTAGAGAGCTATGGTTAGCTCTAGAGAAGAGGTTCGAGGGTAATGAGCAAATTAAGGAGGGTCGTGTTGAGTTGCTCACAAAGCAATTCTATGTGTTTAAGCACATGAAGGATGAGACATTAGAAGAGATTATCACCCTATACTATCATCTAATGACGGAGATGGAAGGCATTGGCCTTAAATTTTCAGACACCATGAAGAACAACAAACTTCTAGAAGCTTTACCTACAAAGTGGGACATATACACTTTGATGGTGAAGGAGAGTTTAGACTATAAGACTCTCTCACTTGATGAAGTAATTGGTAAACTTCGTGTGTATGACCTTAGCATGCAAAGAAAGGAAACTGGATCCGATCAGGTTCAGGATCCAAGCGTTTACCATGGTAAAAGATCTGATTCAATTGCATCAACTAGCAATGGGGTCACAACATTCTTCACTGGAACTGTTGAAACAGACTCGGCTGTCATAAATTCTGACAGCAATGTTCGTTATGTAGCATCCTCGGACAACTCCAACAATGACAGGAATCCACAACAATCTGGGACAACTAGTGGATTCAAGTCGATGTCCATGAGTGTCAAATCAGCTGAAGATGAAGTAGCCCTACTTGCATCTTTTATTACCACAACTGAAAATTTTATCAAGGGCAAGGTCACAGATCCAAGTTTGATTAATGAGGACTATGATCAATTAGATCCTGAGGATTTAGAAGAAATGGATCTACAGTGGGAAATGGCCATGATAGCTAGGAGGGCTCAGCGGTTTATGAACCGTACTGGAAGAAAGTTCATTGGAGCTAAAGTTGGATTTGATAAATCTAAAGTAAAGTGTTATAACTGTGACGGTTTCGGACACTTTGCAAAGGAATGCCAACGACCAAAAAGGAAACAATCTTCAAGCAATAATGGTCAAAGGTTCACAAATGGAGGGACATCAAGTGACAACCATAGCTCAGGGAGTTTTACAAACTCTAGAGCACTTGTGGTTCAAGCACAGGATGGATCATACGACTAGAGTGCTAAGACTCAAAAATCTCAAGCCTTCATGGCCTCGATTGTGGAAGTAAGAGGAGATGATAAATCAGAGTCAGACGCTGGAGAGGGCTTGGAGAATAAAATGGAGATTGATACCGCAGCTTCAGAGACTAGAGTGGTTCAATTGAAGCCTACAGAACACATGAGTTCAGAGGATTTCATAGCCTACATGGCCAATCTGGATGCTGAGAAGCAAAAGGAATTTCTAAACTTAGACTTAGTTGTTAAAGCATGTGTTTTATGTACAAATTTTCAGGTACAAGCTGAGGAACTGATCGAGGCATCTAGCTCGATCACAGCTCAGCTAAACTCTTTAAAAGAAGAAAATGCATTCTTAAAATTAAGAAATTCTGAGCTTTTAAATAAGGTTAAGTCTGACAAAGAGGACTTGAGAGTTGTGAAAGAAAGAGTTAATGAGCAAAGTCAGATCATTGACCTGGCTCACGAACATGTTCTTGACATAACAAAACAGTCCTCTGAAAAGGAAAAAGAACTCGCTGATGCAAAAGTTAGGATTCCAGAATTATACAAAAAACTTGAATTAAGAAAATTCTCAATCGAAACTTTGGATAATATGCTGAGTTCACAAAAACAGCCGAGAGACCTTCGAGGGATGGGGTATACTGAATCCCCTCCTCCATTTAACCATAACTATTCATCTACAACTGATGAATCTGAGCAGTTACCTGCTAGTGATTCTATAGTTTACTCAGCAGTTCCCGGGTTCATACAATTTGTGAGACCCGAGAAAGCTGAAATAGCTACTAAATCTGAATCATTATTATTTGACACTTTAATTCCACCCATTTCTGAACTAAAAATAAATTTTGAAAAAGAGGGTGAAATTGAAAAGGGAAGTGTCACAGAGAAGGTACAGACCACAACTGAATCTGTTTTACCCCGATCTGAAAAGGATAAGGGTAAACAGGTGGAAACTATCTCACTTCCAAGTTTGCCAAAGTTGGATAAATCAACGGTTCAAAAGGCCCCGAAAAAGGCCTTAGTGAAGCGTTCTTGTTTCATGTGTCATGAAAAGGGACATGTTGCAAGTATTTGTCCAACAAAGGGCAAAAGTGGAAAGACACAGGTAAAAAAGGACCAATCACCTGTGAAATCTGCTTCGTCTCCGGAAAAGAAAACTCTAGTTCCCGAGACGACTTGTGTAAGTGATAGAGTGGCTAGCTGGTTCTCAAAAACAATGAATACACATGAAGCTAGCTCCTATGGGAGAATTGGATTGGGTTATAAGAGAACGTTAAGTACTCAGAAAACTCGACCTGATCAGAAATCTGTTAAGTTCACGACTAATGATGTGTCTAGGAACAATACTCCTTCAAGAGGAGGGTTTCATGGACAGTCATCCAGGTCTAGAACTCCACAGAGATTTAATACTCCAAATAATCGTTTTTCTAACCCAAATAGTAATAATAGAAATTATCACAATTCGAATTATAACTATCCCAACGTGTTTAGATCTACGTCCAACCCCAGACCAGTAAATCCGAGACTTTTTCAGAAGTCTCCGGAGAGAAAGTCTAGTAGGAGTTCCTCCCATACTCAAACGAATGTGACTCTCAAAGCATCCACCTCTAATTCAAAGAGTAATGGATACTTAAAAGAATTTACATTCGTGGATGAGAATGGGAGACCCAAGACCGTCACGGCTTGGGTCCCCCTTGATGACTAATCTTTTCTAATCTTTGTGCAGGAGTTAATCAGACGTGCTACCAACTGGTGGTATGTGGATAGCGGTTGCTCAAGGCAAATGACGGGGGAAAGGTAGCTTCTTGTGGATTTCATACACAAGAAGGGAGGATATGTGAACTTCGCTGGAGAGAAAGGCGGACAAATCACAGGATATGGTACTGTAACAAATGGAAAATTTAAGCTATAGCAAGTCAAATTTGTTGAGGAGTTGATGCACAACCTGATGAGTGTATCTCAGATCTGTGACAAAGGACATCCTGTCCATTTTACGGATAGAGAGGCACTCATTTTGAAACCTGGATTTGTCATTCAAGAAGAGTGGATTGTCATGAGGGCTCCAAGAAGAAATGACACTTATATCATGGACATGAGTGTTACTGATTCATTCCAGGAGTCGACATGTCCAATATCAACCGCATCTGAGTCTGATTCTCAATTGTGGCATCAGAAAATGGCACACTTGCACTTTAGAAAAATGAACTATATAGTCAAAAATGGTCTAGTGCTAGGTGTACCAGTGCAGAGATTTGGGCTAGAGGACAAATGTGTGCCTTGTCAAAAAGGCAAACAACATAAGAAACCTCATAAGTCAAAAACTCAAAATTCCATTGCCTCACCCTTTGACCTCTTCATATGGATCTATTTGGTCCTGTGAACGCAAGGAGTATAGGCGGTAAACATTACTGCCTAGTTGTCACTGATGACTTCTCGCGTTTTTCTTGGGTATTCTTTTTGGTAACCAAGGATGAGACAGCTTAAACGCTGATGACATTCTTTACCTAGATTAAACATCAATTTGGACGAGGAGTGAAGAAAATAAGAAGCGACAATGGCTTAGAGTTCAAGAACTCGGTATTGAACGTCTTTTGCTTAAGCAAAGGAATTCAACACCAATTCAGTGCACCTTATGAGCCACAGCAAAATGGTGTCGCTGAAAGGAAAAATTGTACCTTGATTGAAGTAGCTAAAACAATGCTGGCTAATTCAAAGCTTCCCGTCATCTTCTGGGGAGAAGTAGTGAATATAGCTTGTCATGTACTTAATAGGGTTTTAACCGTTAAGAAGCTAAACAAAACGTGTTATGAGCTCCTAAATGGTAGAAAACCAAACCTGACTGGTCTTGAACCCTTCGGTGTTCAATGTACCTTATTAAAGACCAAACATCAATCAAAATTTGGTGAGAAAGCTGACGAAGGATTATTCCTAGGTTATGAAGCTGGATCTCCAAACAAAAGGGTCTATAATAAGGCAACTGGCAGAGTTGAGATTGTATATAATATACAAGTCACATCCTATACTCCAGCTGTACAAACTGGACCAGAATGGTTATTTGACTATAATGTTGTCTTCAAATCATTCAATCTTCCGTTCTTAAGTGAAGCTGACACCTTGGGGCTAGAACATGTTGTGCTAGATGATGGTGAAATCAATGCGTTTGCACTAAGATCTAGCATTCCAAGTTCGGAAGATGCAAATGATAAAAGGAAAGAAACTACTGTCGATCCTATTGCGGATAATGATTCAAATCTGAATAGCACTCCATCTTCTTCAAAGGTTACAGATCCTGTGCCCAAAATTGCAGAGGATGAAGTATCACCTCAGGGGGAGATTGGATCAAATCTAGGATCTGACTTACTGGTTGACTCTACAGTCTCAACTCGTGTGAAGAAGTATTATCCGATTGATAATATCATTGGTGATCCAAGTTCTAAAGTAAAGACTCGCAGAGAAATATCGGATAGCAACAGTCTATATGCATCGATTTAAGATACTGGAATCATGCATAAGTGTCTGTTTAGCTGTTTCATTTCTCAAATTGAGCCGAAAAATGTCCAAATGGCTCTTAAGGATAATTCCTGGGTAGAAGCTATGCAAGAGGAGCTTGATCAGTTCAAGAAGCTCAAAGTATGGGAGCTAGTTGATCTACCAAAAGGGGAATATGCAATAGGCACCAAATGGGTGTTTAAGTGCAAACGTGATGACAAGGGTGTTGTAACTCGCAACAAAGCCAGACTGGTAGTTCAACGATTTAATCAGCAGGAAGGAATAGACTTTACTGAGGTGTTTGCACCCGTAGCAAGGTTGGAAGCAATTCGATTGTTTCTGGCATATGCTGCACATAAAAGAATCAGAGTCTATCAACTTGATGTAAAGAGTGCCTTCCTATATGGTAAAGTTCAGGAACTTGTGTTTGTCCAACAAGCTCCGAGGTTCAGTGATCCAGACTATCCAGACCGAGTCTATAAATTAGACAAGGCTCTGTATGGACTGCATCAAGCACCTAGAGCGTCGTATGGGACACTATCTACCTATCTCTTAGAGAATGGATTCAAGAGAGGACAGATAGATTGTACACTGTTCATCAAATGGCAAAACGAGGATTTCCTACTTGTTCAAGTGTATGTCGATGATATCATTTTTGGATCATCTGATGAGAATATATGCAGAGACTTTGAACAAGTCATGAAGCGAAGATTTGAAATGAGTGCGATGGGGGAATTGAATTTCTTCTTAGGATTACAAGTTGATCAAAAGAAGGATGCATTCTTCATACATCAGACAAAGTATGTTCATGAAATGCTCACGCGTTTCAAGATGACAGAAAGCTCGTCATATGGTACTCCGATTCAATTGAACCACAATCTTGGACCAGATTCTGAAAGTACTGAAGATGTGGATCCGACTCAATATCGGGCCATTATTGGTTCTCTCATGTATCTAACGGCTTCTAGACCAGATATAACATTTGCAATCTGTTTGTGTGCACGCTTTCAATCTAATCCTAAGGAATTGCACATGAAAGCAGCAAAGAGAATTTTGCGTTACCTTAAGGGAAAACCTAAGTTAGGTTTTGGTATCCTTCAGGAGGCAATTTTGACTTCGTTGCTTATACTGACTCAGATTATGGAAGTTGTAACCTGAATCGGAAATCTACCACGGGAGGTTGTTAGTTATTAGGGGGTCGCATTGTTTCATGGCAATTTAAGAAACAAACCTCGGTCGCAATCTCAACCTGTGAGGCTGAGTATGTTGCAGCCGGTAGTTGTTGTTCACAAGTATTGTGGATACAACAACAGCTGCGCGACTATGGTTTAAATTTCACTAACACTCCTATTATGATTGACAATCAGTCAACCATGTCTATAACTAATAATCCTGTGAAGCATAGTAAGACGAAACACATTGAAATAAGACATCATTTCATTCGTGACTGTGCAGAAAAACATTTGATTAAATTAGTTAAGGTCATAACTGATGACAATCTGGCTAACCTTTATACAAAGGCATTTGATCGGTCTCGGTTTGAGCTTTTACTCCAACTAAATTGGATGAGAAATCCTGAGTAATTTTTTCCCACAAAGAATTCTGTATTTTTTTTCTATTTCTTAGGTTATTTTACTTTTTATCTTTGAAAAACAAATAAAAATCTAAGGGTAACTGCTCTAATTGCAAAGAGATGATGAAATCTTTACCCATGCCTAGAACATTTTATATGTATGGCTTTTAGATGCAGGACATACACAGTAAATGTACCTAAAATGTACCGTATTTGATAGCTTCACATGATGATGTATTGGTAGGCATTAGACAAAATGGTTTTCAAGTACTAAATTTATACTAAATAATACGATCTTTTCTGTGAACTCTTTAATTTGATGTACGACTTAAGTCTTAATTCTTAGGAGATAGATCGTACCTGAATGCTTTATATTGGATATAAAATAAAAATAAATCATCTGGGGGGTTCACTGACTGGGTCTTCTGCTACATCTAGAAACATGCTGACCTAGATTCAGTCAGTGTTTCCTTTCACCAGGAACAAACTCGACCGCGAAACAAGAATACCGTTTTTAAGGTCTCTAGTCAAACTAAGTCGCTCTGTTGTACGAAAGTACAGACCTGTCACCTCTGGTTTGATTTTAGATGTGTTTGCTTCTAACCCTAGTCCTGTCTTATCGTTGAAACATGTACATATGTACATTGCTGATAAAGCAAAATGACTCGACTTTAAAGATGACATAAAAAATTAAAAATATCCAATACATGCTATTCTTGTCTGTCTAGATCTTAAGGGTATATCAGATGTAAGATACACAGGAATTCATGAACAATAATCTAATAAGTCCTTGAGAATTCTGACTGTCGAATGCTTAAGTGGACAACAATACCGATAATCGCTATGATCTATAATTTACAAAAATAATAATCAAAGGAATAAATGAAAATTCCTAACTGTGTATTAGTCTCATCATGGCTAATTCGATCTTTGTATCAGTGACACTCGCAAAAAGATTATACTTTTCAACATATGAACAATTTCATATTCGCATTTTTCATTTTATGTTATTTTTAAGTGTCTAAATAAATAAATGAATAAAAAGTTCTTCGTTTTTGGGAATTATTTACATTTTGTTCGATTAATTGCTCAAACCTTGATCATTGAAGTGTCTATGTATTTCGGTCATTGCCTTTTGTTTTAAAATTGAAAAAGTTTCACTTTTTAATTTTAAAATTCTAAGTTCGTACGAACTTAGAGGGTATGTTCGAAGTCTAAGTTCGTACGAACTTAGCCTTGGGGTATAAATAGGTCAACTTTCAGTCAAACCTCACTTTTCCAAAACCCTAAGTTCGTACGAACCTACCCAGATCCTTCGAACCTACAGTCTGCGAACTATCATATTGTGCATCTTTGTAAGTCATTTATTCATGATTTGCACAACTAAATCTATACACATTCGGATTTAAGTTAGTTTTTAGCAAAACAAACTTAAAAATTAAAATTTTGATTGTGTAAGTGATTAAAATTGATGTGTTATGGTTGCTTAAGCCTATACGCATGTAGGCGCCACTTCTTCAAGTGGCTGATTGTGTTTTAATTAACAAAATTTTTGAACTTAGTTTAGTTCATCCGTTCGAACCTACATGTTCGTACGAACCTAGCCAATGTAAGTTCGTACGAACTTAAGTTTGACTTGGTCAAACCGTAAGTTCGTACGAACATACAAGGGCAGTAAGTTCGTACGAACCTACTATGGTTTGAATACTGAAATTTCTTTAAGACCGATTTTAATAGTAGAATCTTGCTTGCAGGGTTCTTAATTACTTATGTCTATTATTTAACATTATTACTTGTTATTTTTGGTGTGTTTGTGTTTCTTTTTGCAGAAATGGCTGATCTTGTGCGTGAGTTCAATAACAAGCACAACGTGGCAGTTTCTTTTGATCTTGCCAATCCTGCGACCGCACCGTTTCGAGGCATGCTGGAATTTCTCATGCGCTCGCGTGTGTTCTTTGCACTCAGTAATTCGCCGACATTGAGGTTTCCTTACCTCAGTCAATTCTGGGCGACGGCAGTTCATGACTATGTGCCTCAGCCACCGGTGATAAGGGCAACAGTGAATGGGGTCGATGAATATGTTCATGATTCTGAGGCTACAGAATCTGATGATGATGATGATGATGATGATGATGATAATGATGACGAGGACCGCCCTATGATTGGGTTTCTTGGGTCTAAGGGGGTGTTGATTGACCCTAAGGCCGCCCGGGATAAGGAAAAGGGCAAGAGAAAGGTCCAGGAGGATGATGAATATGTTCCCGGGGACTCCGACGATGAATCTGAACCAGAACAGTTCAGGCTGCAGGCACGCAAGCGCCAGCGTCCAACTGGTGTGGTTATTGGAGCGGGTGGTTCTGCTCCTATGATTGTCACACCTACACCACCACCCGTTGCTCCATCAACAGTACAACAACCACCAGTTACATCTAGAACCATACCACCCTCACCTTATATTGCCCCTCCTACGACTCAACCCACCCAATCTGTTCCCAACCCGGATGCTCTTCTCTCTGATCCAGACAAGTTTACCTATCTTGAGGGCCGGATCACTAGCTTGATGGATATGGTGACTGCTTTGACTGCTGTTGTTACAAGCCAGGAAGTTCGAGTTACAAATCTGACAGCTATTAATGAGCGCTTAGAGAAGAACCTTGAAAAGGTAGAAGATCAAGTGCGGCTAAATGAGGTCACTATCTTCCAAATGAAGCGCTAGTCGCTCAGGGGGGGAATAAGACAACAGGATGCAAGGAAGATTAGCTGAGACTCAAAGTTGATAATGACCGTGACGATGATCCAAGTGCACCCAAAGAAGGTGAGCTGCCTGGCTCTTCATCTAGAGTGCAAGGTGTAGTTATAGCTCAGGGGGAGTCTGGTCAAGGTTCTGGTGTGAGCGGATCTGGACAAGGTGCTTCAAAGCCTCAAGAAGAGATTGAACCATCTGGAGGGTGGAACAAAGAGTCCAGTGAGGCACAAGCAGAAGGGTCAGACTGGAGCAAGAAAATCGAAGAAAAAACGGATCGGAAAGGTGGTTGGGGAACAGAATCAGGGTCTGGTGTTGGTGCAGTGGCAGAAGGTGGTGGCAGCCAGATCTCAGAATGGGGTGCAAAGAAGAATGAAAACGCAGCTGAGAAGGCTGGCAGTGAATTTGAGCAGACTCTAGTGAATCTAGCTGAGACTGAAACCATCGAAGCATTACTTGGCTTAGATGAATTTGATAGTGATGGGTCAGAACTAGAAGAAGGAGAGATCCTCAGTACAGGTGTTGCAGACTGGAAGTCAGATGAAGAGACTGTTCAAGATAAAGATGTTGATATAGATGAACATGTTGTGCCCAAGCAACCTGTGACTGAATTGATTATAGAGTCTGAAGCCGGTGAGAAAGTGTTAGATCGCAAGGACATAGAGTCAGATGATGATGAGGTCCTTGATGATGAGACAACTGAAGAACCAGAACTGTCCAGAGCTGAAATGAAAGCCTTATGGTTCAAGAAGACAGAAAAGGAACCGGAAATAAAGTTCAAGGGTGATATTCGGGTCAAGGGGGCAGGAAAGTTGAGTAAAGGCATCATAAGTTGGTTCTATGACAGTAAACTAAAATTGTTCATAATTAAAAGATATGATGGAATTCAGTACTTGAGAAAAAAAATGAAAGCATTCAACTCGCTGCAGAAGATCGAACTGAAGGAACTGGCCTGGATTGACTTGGTAAATATCAATAATGATCCTTACGCCAGGACTCTAGAGAGAATCATTAAGCGTGAAGGAAGAACGAATAATTTCGTTGATTTAAAACCAAGATCAGGTAAAAGAGTTCCCGACTTGACCAGGATTGATCTAACTACACACAAGCCGTGGATGAAAATGGTTTATAAAACGGTCAAGTGCTTGAAAAGAGTTCCTTTGAAGAAAATGCCACAGCAAATTCTGGGAAATCTCAAGTGGTGGTATGTGGACATTAAGACAGCTGAAGCAGTCATGGAGGATACTGATGAGAAAGAGTTGTTGAGAGTTTATGACAGTTTACATCTGGTAAACTTGTCAAAAGATGACCTAATGAAGCTTCATGAGAACAAGATCTTATACCGAGATAGTTGGAGGCATGAAGGCCGAAAATATCAGAGGGTCGTCAAAGTGTGCATTGAGAAAGGCTTATGGGCTGAGAGTCGACAGAGTTGATCAAGAATCAAGATTCGACAGAGCCAGAAGACTGAAGACTGACCGAGCTATTGTCAAGGGGGAGTCTGTTGGTGCATGTTTGGTGACAACAGCTCTTGTTTTGTAATAGTTAGTTTTGTTATTAGTTTTGTAGTTAATAAATGTATTTAGTTATTAACTTAGCCTTTTTAGTATTTAGTTTGTGAGTTCGTACGAACCTAGAAAGTTCGTACGAACATGTAAGTTCGTACGAACCTAGGATCAGTAAGTTCGTACGAACTTACTGGGTATAAATACAAAGTTGTAATATTTCATTTGTACGCTTTTTTAATCAGTTATATTCGAATATACAGTGCTATCTTCGAATACATACGAATCTATACACTTAACACTTGCATTTACTTGTTTTGTTGTTGTTTATTGTGTATTATACCATTCCGCAATCTAATACACATTGTAATCCCGTTTGGATCCGTGCAAAGGGACTTTTAACGTTTAATAAAAATGAAGAACAAGATGGGAAGAACAAAATCGGTCAACCATCATCTAATGCACACTAATTCTAGCGATTTGCACAGTTCGAAAACGTTGGAGGTGAAGGCTACGATTTCGTGAATATTGTGGTTCATATTCGTATGTATGATAAGAACGACTTATACACACATACTAGTTTCTGCCATCATCCGTGAAATATGAATGATCTTTTTGTGTTTGTTTTCGCCATCGTCATTATCAATCAGATCGAGATTTTCATCGGTGGCGACTTGGGTTTCTTCCGTTCATGGGCGTACTTTAAATGGATTTTTCAGAGAAGAAATCGAGAGGGAGAATATGTGACTAGGGTTTTGGGAGAAGATTAAAGATATAAAGGGAGGGAAGGGTTTTTTAATTGATAATTCATATTGAATGAAAAGTATCAAACGACCTCTTGACCAACTTTAAATATAAAAGACATGTGTCAAGATCTTATTGCATCACATTTGTTTTACTTTAATTTTTTATCTTAATTTGAACTAGTCCATATATATATATATATATAAAATAAGAAAAAAGTGAAAGAAAATAAAACAAAAGAGTTAGGAAGTTCAAAAGAGAGAAAGATCATGGATTGATCGGAAACACCCTTTAATTAGTGCAATACACGACGTTCTTTGGAACTTTTGGGTTTTTCTTTCCTTTTTCTTTTGATTAAAAATTAAAGATTTTCATTAGACAGAGTATTATATAAGCAAATATGTTTATAAAATACCTACTTAAAGTTTTGAACACTTAAAATTAAAGAAATTAAATCAAATTGTTCAACTTAGATAGAATCACAGATAGATTTTAATTTGGGCAGGGAGGGGCATGGCCCCCAAAATTTGAGCAAGTAATAATTTATAAAAAAAAATAACATATGTTATATAATCTTTAACTAATTTTAAGAAGGAAATAAAAAGGTTTTGTCTTTAATGGAAGAATATTGATTTGGGAAAGGTGACTCAAATCTCAATATACAACTTTTATTTTTACTAAAACCCTTTCTCTTATGTAAAAGTCATGTTTAACCCTTACTATTATTATTCATTGTACAAGACAAGTAATTTAGTATCTTTCACGTTTAACTTGTTTTTAAAATAGAACAAAAAAATCATAAAAGATTAAGTTTCATGTATAATCAAAAACTATATTTCATTACATAAAATATCATCTTATATTTTTAATATAAAATACACATTTATTTTATATTTAGGTTTCAAGATAGTACTTTATACTTTTTACTTTAAAAATAATTAATTTTACTTCTATATTTTTTATTCATAAAATATTGAAAATTAAATTGCTTTTACTGTATTTATAAATGTGAATATGACGTAATCAAATTAAAGTTAGCATATTTATAGTTAGATGAATTTATCATGTTTTAGGTCTATTTATTTGCGATAATATGTGAACATCTAAATCACGAGACAACTATGTGTTCAAATAAATTCTCCTAAAAAAAATATGTTTAAGATTTATCACTGGATACATGAGTTTGTTTAATTGTTTCGATGGTTGATAACTATATCTCATTTCATTAATGTTCATGTAATTGAGATAGGAAGAAAGAGCAACCCATTAAACTTGAATGAATAGTTATATTTAACGATTTATCATCTTTCTGATATTTTACAATGAAATACTCATAAACTACCGCAATTTATAAATAGCTTTTAATTTTCTTTTTCTTAAATACACCACCGACTATATACAACGACGAATAATATACACATTGATAATCTCAAATGCGACTTAAGTTCAAAATTTGTTTATTTTTTATTTTTATTTGTTATATTATCTTTTTAGAAATGCAGACTTACATATACCTCACACAATATGTATTTATAAGTTCCAACAACACAATATATATATTGCTTCGTGAGACTTGAATTCATAACCACTATATTAGAGAGGTTCCTCATATACCGCTAAACCAAACCCTTTGATAAATCCGCAATCCCTTTATTAATGGTTACTCAATAAATGTCAACCGATACAAAGTTATGGACGAAATTAGAATATGATGATTGATAGAAAAAATAAAATTATACTTCTTTTTCATCTTTGAAAGAGTGAAAGTTAAAGAATATCATTAATACTATAACAATTAATTCTTATATAATTTGAAATTATGAGGAGAGCTGCTTACACTGCCGACTCCGTCACTTAAGTATGATTTATTACTACTATTAACACGTACATGTAGAGTATGCTAGATTGCTATGGACATCAGTTACTTATCAAATTATTCATGTAATCACACATAGTTTCCATGTATATAACATGTCAGGTATTACAGAAGTATATTTCTACCCTCCACATACTAATAATTTTAATCGCGCAATGACTTTGATGTGTAACGGAAGAGCATCAATTTATGCTATATATTTGAAATGTATGTTTAAACGTGTCTGATTCTTTTAATATTTGATATACTTTTCCTGGCGTTAATACTTGATATACTATATAGATATAGAATTAAATTCAAAGGAGAATGAAATTTTTTGTTAGAATAAAGGAATCAATTTCAACCATTTATTTAATTAATATTATAATTATAATACTCCAATATTTTTAAAAATTGAATATTTCATAAATGCCTAGTCAAAAAAAAAAAAAAAATTGCAGCATGAAAATCAAAAAAAATTTTCTCTTCGATTAGACATCTCACAAAGTATACTTTTGACGAACTTTTCTTTTTATTTTTTATTTTTTTGTGAGTTTCGAAAACTGATAACACGTGTGTTAGTCGCAAGTAACACATATGTTACCAATAACTAAGTAACACATGTGTTAATCGCTAATAACACATGTGTTAGTGGCGGTAATACATGTGTTAGCTGTTGGTAACACATGTGTTAGTCGCTAGTAACACATGTGTTACCAACCACTAACACATATGTTACCGGTTTTTAACCCAAAAAAAAAATAAAATTCATCGAAAGTATATCATGAGTGATGTCTAATCAGAGAAAAAAGAACGCTAATTTTTATGGTGCAATTTTTATAATTTTTTAATTAACCGTTTGTAAGATATTTAACTTGGGGAAATTTGGATTTTGCAAAATTGATGACTAGGATTAATTCCTTTATTCTCACTAAAATTTTCATTCTCATTTGAACTCAACTCATACTACATAATTAACGAATCATTTTAATATTTGTTTCAATAAATTTATTAAACAGGTATTTAATCATACAATTTTAAAACACATACCATTTTTAATAACAAATATCAAATATCGAACATCAAATTTACTTATAGGGTGTTCGTCTAGCATTGGAAAAGTGGAACACGTACAACTACACAATGAAGGGCCCCCAAAAGGGGACATCATAGCAAAAGGCAAAGGTGTATACCAAACCAATAAGGAGAGTAAGTGGCATTGTGGAATGCCTAGTGTAATTGAAGTTACTAATGGGATGCATGACGGTCCTTTTTCTATGAGTTGAGAGGGCATAAATGGTAATCTATTCATCTTTCACTATCTTCATTTGTCGACCATAAGTTACTTCTGATCATTAGTCTTTGATCCTATTTGATACAAAAATTTTATAAACTTTAGATTTTAAGTTTTGAAAAAAAAAATTCTTATGAAAATAAAAGTTTTGTTTGACATATACAAGCTGTAGCTTTAAAATCAAACGAAAAACTCCAAATCTCAAAGCTAGTAAAAGTAGCTTTTCGTGAAAAGCTCTAAACCTAAAACTACAGCCTACAACTACAACTACAGCCTACAGCTATTGGCTATTTTACCAAATATATGCTATCAATAAAAATGTAAAAACTAATGTCTAATATAGAACTTGTGATCATTTGATGAACTTATATATGATAACAAAATGAGGGAAAAGGTATGGATTGTATACGGTACATGTGTTGGTACAGTAAAGGCTAAACTATTTTATACTATCGTCATTCAACTTTGATGTATATGCATATATACTTTTAGAAATGACATCAAAAGATAAGGGAAGTTAAGGAGAGAAGAGTAAGCAACTAATCCTAGTCATATATTTCTTAATCAATGGTTAACAATTGTGGTTTTTTTGTAATTAACTACAATTATTAGGTTAAAAGTAGGAAACAAAACAAAAAAATTTCATATACACCCCTGTCACCTTTTTAAAATTTTCTTTTTCTCCCCTCCCACTTTTTAACTATCTCCCTTCCACCCTTCCACTTCTTCACCTCCACCCCCCTCCCCCAACCACTTGCTGCCGGTAGCAACCAGCAGCCACCAACCACCGCCAACCGCCGCCGGAATTGTCTTTTTTTAAAAAAAAATTTAAATTTTTTTTTCAAAATGTTCTTTTTTTACGTTTTTTTTTCGTTCTTTCATTTTATTAAAGTTTTTTATTCGTTTTTTTAGTTTTATTTACGTTTTTATTCGTTTTTTTAACTTTTTTTCGTTTTTGTACGTTTTTATTACGTTTTTATATTTTATTTTCGTTTTTTACGTTTTTCTTACATTTTTTCATTTTCTTTTCGTTTTTTACGTTTTTCTTACGTTTTTATTCGTTTTTTCATTTTATTTTCGTTTTTTTTTTTACGTTTTCTTTCCGTTTTTATTCGTTTTCTCTTCGTTTTTTGACATTTTTGTACGTTTTTCATTTTATTTTCATTTTTGATGTTTTTTTTTACATTTTTTTACTTGTAAAATGCATTAACAAACATCAAAATAACATGTCGTATGTATAAAATGCAGCAACAAACATCAAAACCTGCAGTATATATAAAATGCAGTAACAAACATTAAAATGACATGCAGTATATATAACATTCAGCAACAACCATCAAAATAACATGCAGTATGTATAAAATGCAGCAACAAACATCAAAGTAACATGCAGTGTGTATAAAATGCAGTAAGAAACATTAAAATGACATGTAGTATATATCACATGCAGCAACAAGCATCAAAATAACATGCAATATGTACAAAATACAGTAACAAACATTAAAATAACATGCATTATGTAAAAAACGTCAAAAGATGTAAAAAAACAATAAGAAAATGAAAAAACGTAAAAATAAACGTATTAAATGAAAAAAAAATGAAAAAATGAATGAAAACGTATAAAAAATGTAAAAAAAAAACCGAAAAGTAAAAGGAAAAAACAATTGAAAACGTAAAAAAACGTAAAAAGAAGAAAAGAAAATGAAAAAACGAAAAGAAAATGAAAAACGGAAGAAAACGTAAAAAAACGAAAAAACGGATGAAAACGTAAAAAAAACGTAAAAACACGTAAAAAACGAAAAGAAAACAAAAAAACGAATGAAAACGTAAAAAACGAAAAGAAAACGAAAAAACGAATGAAAACATAAAAAAAAACGTAAAAAAAACGAAAATAAAATTAATAAACGAATGAAAACGTAAAAAAACGAATAAATATGTAAAAAAATGTAAAGAAAAACGTAAAAAAGGGTAAAAATATTTTTTGATAAAAAAAGGAAGATTTTTTTGAATTTTTTTTTCCCTAAGAGATGGGTGAGGTGGAGGTGAGTGTGTAAGTGAGTAATTGGTTAAAGATATAATGTATAATATATGAAAAATGGAAGGGGTTAAAAGGAAAATATAAAAGGTGACATGTGTCACATTTTGGTTGGTGGTGAGGCTACCCTCTCTTCACTCCTAAGAAAGGCTGCCCTCCTGAACCAAACCCGTACTTTTAATCTCTCACTTAAAAACATTTAAGGCTAAAATAAAATGATAAACTAGTTAAATGATATGGAAAATAAGGTTGCATACTATGTCATACTGTTGGTGCACGTTTGGTGACAACAGCTCTTATTTTGTAATAGTTAGTTTTGTTATTAGTTTTATAGTTAATAATGTAAAGTGTTTATTAACTTAGCCTTTTTAGTTTTTAGTTTGTAAGTTCGTACGAACCTATATGTTCGTACGAACCTAGGAAGTTCGTACGAACATGTAAGTTCGTACGAACCTAGGACCAGTAAGTTCGTACGAACTTACTGAGTATAAAAACTAAGTTGTAATATTTCATTAATGGGCTTTTTGAATCAGTTATATTCGAACATACAGTGCTATCTTCGAATACCTACGAACTTATACACTTAACACTTGCATTTGCTTGTTTTGTTGTTGGTTATTGTGTATTATACCATTCCGCAATCTAATACACATTGTAATCCCGTTTGGATCCGTGCAAAGGGACTTTCAATTGGTATCAGAGCTTAAACAAGTCATTGTTGGGTTCGGGATTGCTTTAATCACAAAGAAAACAAGATTTTGAGTGTTTAAGTTGATAAAAGTTGTACTTTTGGATTCCTTAAGCTCTTGTGGTTCTTATCTATCAATTTTCATTCGAATTCATCGGTTGAATCTCTGTAGATCTAAGTTTTTGTTCGATTTTGGGTGTTGAACAGCAAGTTCGTACAAGTCAGAAAGTTACGTACGAACTTACCCAAAATATCATACGAACCTATAAGTTCGAACGTTTGAATTTTCTGTCAAGTTTGACCAGAAGGTTGACCATTCGAACCTAGATAGTTTTCGAACCTATAAGTTCGAAGTAATCTAAGTTCGTACGAACCTAGGGCTGTTGACTTCTGTTGACTTTTCTGTTTTTACACTTTTGACTTGGTTTGACTGTTTCTAGTGATGACAAATCTCAATAAACTGTTAGAAATGGATCACGAGGTTGGTAAGTCAGCCGCACCACCTAAGCTCCTCAAAGGAGAGGACTACTTTTGGTGGAGAGATCGATTTGAATCATTTGCGAGATTTCACGATATCCGCATGTGGATATGCATTAAAGATGGGTATGACTTACCCACTTACGAATTTGAAGACAAAAAGATGTACGAGGCTGAGAATAAAGCTTTGTCAGCAATTACTATGTGTCTCCCTCAGGAGATCAAGCATACTTTTAAATGATACCAATTCTCAAAAGAGCTTTGGGAAGCGTTAGAAAAGCGGTTTGATGGAAACGATAAGATCAAAGAGAGTAGAGCTGATTTACTGACCAAACAGTTCTATGTCTTCAAACATATGAAGGGAGAGTCATTAGAAGAAATTATCACCAGATACTATCATCTTATGACTGAACTAGACAACAATGGTCTATCCTTCACCGACACTGTCAAGAGCAATAAGCTCCTTGAATCACTCCCACCAAAATGGGACATTTATACTCTGATGATCAAGGAGAGTACAGGGTATGACGCTCTGACTCTCGATGATGTGATTGGAAAGCTGCGTGTGTATGACTTAAACATGCGGAGGAAAGAGACGGGATCTGATCAGGTTCAAGATCCCAACGTTACCATGGTAAACGAACTGATTCCACTGCATATACAAGTAGTGGTGTTGTAGCTTTTTATACTGTCGATGATGAAACAGACTCGGTTATCAGAAGTTCTGATAGCAATGTCTGTCATATTACTTCGTCAGATGATCAAGGGGTCGATAGAAAACCGAAATCTGGAACCACAAGCGGTTTTAAATCAATGCCCATGAGCATGAAGTCTGCAGAAGAGGAAATAGCCATGCTTGCATCTTTCATTGCATCCCGTGAGAACTTCATTAAGGGAAAAATCACTGATCCTGAACTAATCAACGAAGATTATGACCAATTGGATCAAGATGACCCAGAAGAAATGGACTTGCAGTGGCAAATGGCCATGATTGCAAGAAGAGCCCAACGATTTATGAACAGAACCGGGAGAAAATTCATGAGTAGCAAAGTGGGATTCGACAAGTCTAAAGTGAAGTGCTATAACTGTGATGGTTTTGGGCACTTTGCTAGAGAATGTCAGAGACCGAAGAGAGATCAAAATTTAGGTTAGAACGGATCAAGATACCACAGTCAAGGTTCCTCTGAGAACAATCAGACCTCAGGAAGTATTCATACTTTTAGAGCTCTGGTGGTTCAAACTCAAGATGGAGCATATGATTGGAGTTCAAAGTCTGAGGAATCACAAGCATTCATGGCCTCCATCACTGAAGAAAAGGAGGAAAGCAATGCTGAATCTGATACAGAAAAGGAAGTAGCTACAGAGATGGAGATAGATGCACCTGCTCAAGAGACCAGAGAGGTAAAATTGAAGTCCACTGAAAACATGAGCTCAGAAGACTTTATCGCCTACATGGCCAATCTGGATGCTGAAAAGCAAAAGGTATTTCTTAATTTAGACTTAGTTGTTAAAGCCTGTGTATTATGTACTAATTTTCAGGTACAAGCTGAGGAATTAATCGAGTCATCTAACTCGATATCAGCTCAGCTAAACTCTGTAAAAGAGGAAAATGCTATTCTAAAACAAAGAAATGCTGAGCTTTTGAATAAGGTCAAGGCTGACAAAGAGGACTTAAGGGTGTTGAAAGAAAGGGTTAATGAGCAAAGTCAGATTATTGACTTGGCTCATGAACATGTTCTTAATATAACAAAACAGTCCTCTGAAAAGGAAAAGGAGCTTGCTGATGCAAAAGTTAGGATTGCAGAATTAAATAAAAAACTTGAATTAAGAAAATTCTCAATCGAAACTTTGGATAATATGTTAAGCTCACAAAAACAGCCAAGAGACCTTCGAGGAATGGGGTATACTGAGTCCCCTCCTCCTTTTAATCATAACTATACTTCTTCACCTGATGAATCTGAGCAGTTACCTGCTAGTGATTCTGTAGTTTACTCAACCATTCCTGGTTTCATTCAATTTGTGAGATCTGAGGAAGCTGAGGTTACTACCGTGACTGAATCAACATCTTCCGACACTTTAATGTCATCCATCTCTGAACTAAAATTAAATACTATACCAGTGGATGAATGTGAAAAGGAGAGTGTCACAGAGAAGGTACAGACCACAACTGAATCTGTTTTACCCAGATCTGAAAAAGAAAAGGGTAAACAGGTGGAAACTATCATACTTCCAAGTTTGCCAAAGTTAGATAAATCAACAGTTCAGAAGGCCCCGAAAAAGGCCTTAGTGAAGCGTTCTTGTTTCGTGTGCCATGAAAAGGGACACGTTGCAAGTATTTGTCCAACAAAGGGCAAAAGTAGAAAGACTCGGGTGAAACAGGACCAATCACCTGAAAAATATGTTTCGTCTCCGGAGAAGAAAACTCTTGTTCCTGATACGACTTGTGTAAGTGATAGAGTGGCTAGCTGGTTCTCTAAAACAATGAATACACATGAAGCTAGCTCCTCTGGAAGAATTGGTTTGGGTTATAAGAGAACATTAAGCACTCAGAAAACTTGACCTGTTCAGAAATCTGTTAAGTTCACGACAAATGATGCGTCTAGGAACAATACTCCTTCAAGAGAAGGGTTCCAGGTCTAGAACTCCACAGAGATTTAATGCTCCATATAATCATTTTTCTAACACAAATAGTAATAATAGGAATTATCACAATTCAAATTATAACTACTCCAACGTGTTTAGATCTACGTCCAACCCTAGACCAGTAAATCCGAGACTTTTTCAGAAGTCTCCGGAAAGAAAGTCTAGTAGTAGTTCCTCCCATACTCAAAAAAATGCGACTCTCAAAGCATCCACCTCTAAGCCAAAGAGTAATAGATACTTAAAGGAATTTACATTCGTGGATGAGAATGGCAGACCCAAGACCGTCACGGCTTGGGTCCCCCTTGATGACTAATCTTTTATATTATGTGTGCAGGAGTTAATCAGACGTGCTGCCAACTGGTGGTATGTGGATAGCGGTTGCTCAAGGCACATGACGGGGGAAAGGCAGCTTCTTGTGGATTTCATACACAAGAAGGGAGGATATGTGAACTTCGCTGGTGAAAAAGGTGGACAAATCACAGGATTTGGTACAATAACAAATGGAAAATTTAAGCTAGAGCAAGTCAAATATGTTGAAGAGCTGAAGCACAACCTGATGAGTGTATCTCAGATCTGTGACAAAGGACATCCTGTCCATTTTACGGATAGAGATGCACTCATTTTAAAACCTGGTTTTGTCATTCCAGATGAATGGATAATCATGAGGGCTCCCAGAAGGAATGATACTTATGTGTTGGACATGAGTGTTACTGATTCCTTCCCGGAGTCGACATGTCTTATATCCACTGCATCTGAGTTCGATTCACAGTTGTGGCACCAGAAAATGGCACACTTACACTTTAGAAAGATGAACTATATAGTCAAGAATGGACTAGTGCTAGGTGTTCCTGTACAGAGTTTTGGTCTAGAGGATAAATGTGTGCCTTGTCAAAAAGGCAAACAACACAAGAAGCCTCATCAGTCAAAATCTCAAAATTCCATTGCCTCAACCTTTGATCTTCTTCATATGGATCTATTTGGTCCTGTGAACGCAAGGAGTATAGGTGGTAAACATTACTGTCTAGTTATCACTGATGACTTTTCTCGTTTTTCATGGGTATTCTTTCTGGCATCAAAGGATGAGACATCAGAAATGCTGATGACATTCTTTACCCAGATTGGACATCAATTTGGTCGAGGAGTCAAGAAGATACGAAGCGACAATGGCTTAGAGTTCAAGAACTCGGTATTGAATGTCTTTTGCTTAAGTAAAGGAATTAAACACCAGTTCAGTGCACCTTATGAGCCACAACAAAATGGTGTCGCTGAAAGGAAAAACCGTACCTTGATTGAAGCAGCAAGAACAATGCTGGCTGATTCAAAACTACCTGTCATTTTTTGGGGAGAAGCAGTGAATACAACTTGTCATGTGCTCAATAGAGTTTTAACCGTCAAGAAGCATAACAAAACGTGTTATGAGCTCCTAAATGGTCGAAAACCAAACCTGACTGGTCTTGAACCCTTCGGTGTTCAATGTACCTTATTAAAAACCAAACATCAATCAAAATTTGGTGAGAAAGCTGACGAAGGATTATTCCTAGGTTATGAAGCTGGATCTCCAAACAAAAGGGTCTATAATAAGGCAACTGGCAGAGTTGAGATTGTATATAATATACAAGTCACATCCTATACTCCAGCTGTACAAACTGGACCAGAATGGTTATTTGACTATAATGTTGTCTTCAAATCATTCAATCTTCCGTTCTTAAGTGAAGCTGACACCTTGGGGCTAGAACATGTTGTGCTAGATGATGGTGAAATCAATGCGTTTGCACTAAGATCTAGCATTCCAAGTTCGGAAGATGCAAATGATAAAAGGAAAGAAACTACTGTCGATCCTATTGCGGATAGTGATTCAAATCTGAATGACATTCCATCTTCCTCAAAGGTTACAGATCCTATGCATGAAATTGCAGAGGATGAAGTATCACCTCAAAGGGAGATTGGATCAAATCTAGGATCTGACTTACCGGTTGACTCTATAGTCTCAACTCGTGTGAACAAGTATCATCCGATTGATAATATCATTGGTGATCCGAGTTCTAGAGTAAAGACTCGCAGAGAAATATCAGAAAGCAACAGTCTATATGCATCGATTCAAGATACTGGAATCATGCATAAGTGCCTGTTTAGTTGTTTCATTTCTCAAATTGAGCCCAAAAATGTACAAATGGCTCTTAAGGATAATTCTTAGGTAGAGGCTATGCAAGAGGAGCTTGATCAATTCAAGAAGCTCAAGATATGGGAGCTAGTTGATCTACCAAAAGGGGAATATGCAATAGGCACCAAATGGGTGTTTAAGTGCAAACGTGATGACAAGGGTGTTGTAACTCGCAACAAAGCCAGACTGGTAGTTCAAGGATTTAATCAGCAGGAAGGAATAGACTTTACTGAGGTGTTTGCACCCGTAGCAAGGTTGGAAGCAATTCGATTGTTTCTGGCATATGCTGCACATAAAAGAATCAGAGTCTATCAACTTGATGTAAAGAGTGCCTTCCTACATGGTAAAGTTCAGGAACTTGTGTTTGTTCAACAAGCTCCAGGGTTCAGTGATCCAGACCATCCAGACCAAGTCTATAAATTAGACAAGGCTCTGTATGGACTGCATCAAGCACCTAGAGCTTGGTATGAGACTCTATCTACTTATCTCTTGGAAAATGGGTTCAAAAGAGGGCAGATAGATTGTACATTGTTCATCAAATGGCAAAAGGAAGATTTCCTACTTGTTCAAGTGTATGTCGATGATATCATTTTTGGATCATCCGATGAGCAAATGTGCAGAGACTTTGAACAAGTTATGAAGCGAAGATTTGAAATGAGTGCGACGGGGAATTGAATTTCTTCTTAGGATTACAAGTTGATCAAAAGAAAGATGGATTCTTCATCCATCAGACGAAGTATGTTCATGAAATGCTCACGCGTTTCAAGATGAGTGAAAGCTCGTCATATGGTACTCCAATTCAATTGAATCACAATCTTGGACCAGATTCTGAAAGTACTGAAGATGTGGATCCGACTCTATATCGGGCCATTATTGGTTCTCTCATGTATCTAACAGCCTCTAGACCAGATATAACATTTGCAGTCTTTTTGTGTGCGCGCTTTCAATCTACGCCTAAGGAATCGCACATGAAAGCAGCAAAGAGAATTTTGCGTTACCTTAAGGGAAAACCTAAGTTAGGTCTTTGGTATCCCTCAGGAGGCAATTTTGACTTTATTGCTTATACTGACTCAGATTATGGAGGTTGTAACCTGAATAGGAAATCTACCACGGGAGGTTGTCAGTTTTTAGGGGGTCGCATTGTTTCATGGCAATGTAAGAAACAAACCTCGGTCGCAATCTCAACCTGTGAGGCTGAGTATGTGGCAGCGGGTAGTTGTTGTTCACAAGTATTGTGGATACAACAACAGCTGCGCGACTATGGTTTGAATTTCACTAACACTCCTATTATGATTGACAATCAGTCAACCATGTCTATAACTAATAATCCTGTGAAGCATAGTAAGACTAAACACATTGAAATAAGACATCAATTCATTCGTGACTGTGCTGAAAAGCATTTGATTAAATTGGTTAAGGTCATATCTGATGACAATCTGGCTGACCTTTATACAAAGGCATTTGATCGGTCTCGGTTTGAGCTTTTACTCCAACTTAATGGGATGAGGAATCCTGAGTAAATATTTTCACAAAGAACTTAGTATGTTTTTATTTCTATTTCTTAGTTTATTTTACCTTTTATCTTTGCAAAACCAATAAAAATTTTGAGGGTCAATGTACTAATTGCAAAGAAATGATGAATCTTTTACCCATGCCTAGAACATTTTATATGTGTGGCTGTAAGATGCAGAACATTCACAGTAAATGTACCTAAAAATGCAAAACGTATTTGATAGCTTCACTTTACGATGTATTGGTAGGCATAAAACATAACGGTTCTCAAGTACTTAATCTATACTTAATAATACGATTCTTTTTTGGGCTATCTTTATTTTGATGTACGACCTAAGTCTTAATTCTTAGGAGATGGACCGTTCATGAATGCTCGTTACCGGATATAAAACATCATTCAATCATCTGGGGGGTTAACTGACTGGTTCTTCTGCTTCATCTAGAAATATGTTGACCTAGAATCAGCCAGTGTATCCTAAAATCTAGAACAAACTCAACCGCGAAACAAGAATACCGCTTTCAAGGTCTCTAGTCAAACTATGTCGCTCTGTTGTACGAAAGTACAGACCTGTCACCTCTGGTTTGATTTTAGATTTGTTTGTTTCTAACCTTAGTCCTGTCATAAAATTGAATCATGTACCTATGTACATTACTGACAAAGCAAATAGACTTGACTTTAAAGATGAAATAAAAATAAAGATGAAAAATATCCGTTCCATGCTCTTCATGACTGTCTAGATCTTAAGGGTATATCAAATGTAAGATTCACAAGAGATCGTGAACAATAATCTTATACGTACTTGAGAATTCTGAATGCCGAATGCTTAAATGGATAACAATACCAATAATCGTTGTGTTCTATTAATTACAACAATAATAATCAACGGCATAAATGCTATTCCTAACTGTGTATTGCTCTCATCATGGCTAATTCGATCTTTGTATCAGTGACTCTCTAAAAAATATTGTACTATTCAAAATATGAACAATTTCCTATTTGCAAGTTTTATTTTATGTTATGTTATTTTTTTTAAGTGTTTTAAATAAATAAATGAATAAAAGTTATTTGTCTTTGGGAAATGTTTACATTTTGTTTGTTTATTTATTCAAACCTTGCTCCTTTGAATGCCTAAGTATTTAGATCATTGCTTTTCGTTTTAAAATAGAAAAAGTTTAACTTTTTAATTTTAAAATTCTAAGTTCGTACGAACTTAGACGGTATGTTCGAAGGCTATGTTCGTACGAACATATAGGTTCGTACGAACATACTTGGGGTATAAAAGAGTCAACGTTGGTCAAACTCCTCACTTTCTCAAAAACCCTAACTTCGTACGAATATACTGTGTCTGCGAACCTACCCGTGCGAACTTACTGATTTTCGAATTTCACTCCATTTTGGGACTGTGTTGTTCGTTTTTAAACCGTTAAACATCTTACACATCATAATCCGCATCTTTGTAAGTGATTTTTTCTTAATTTGAAGCGTTAAACATCAACACATTCGGAGTTAAGTTGGTTTTTGTGAAAAACAAACTTAAACTCAAAATTGTGGAACTTTAAGAGGTTAAAATTAATGTGTTATGGTTGATTTTACTAAAACGAACCTAGGCGCACCCTTTCCATGTACTTGATTGTATTCTAATTGATAAAAATTTTGAACTTTGGTTTACAGTTCATTCGTTCGAACCTACAAGTTCGTACGAACCTATAGGTTCGTACGAACCTAGCCAATGTAAGTTCGTACGAACTTAAGTTTGACTTGGTCAAACAGTAAGTTCGTACGAACCTACAAGGGCAGTAAGTTCGTACGAACCTACTATGGTTTGAACTTTGAAATTTTTTTTAAGACTTGTTTTAATCGTAGAATCTTGTTTGCAGGGTTCAAAGTTAATTATGTCTTATGACTAACATTATTATTCTTTATTTTTGGCGTGTTTGTGTTTGTTTTGCAGAAATGGCTGATCTTGTGCGTGAGTTTCACAACAAGCACAATGTGGCAGTTTCTTTTGATCTTGCCAACCCGGCGACCGCACCGTTTCGAGGCATGGTGGAGTTTCTCATGCGCTCACGGGTGTTTTATGCTCTTACTCACTCGCCAACGCTATATTTTCCATATCTTAGCCAATTTTGGGCTACGGCAATTCATGATTGTGAGCCTCAGCCTCCGGTCATAAGGGCTACTGTCAATGGGGTCGATATCGAGTTTTCTGCCGACCTTCTGAGGCAGGTTCTGCATCTGGGAACTGAAGAACAGGAAAATGGCCCAACTTCTTTCTCTCTTGATATGCGTGCTGGCGCGTTTCAACGCATGGGCTATGTGGGAGATGTTGTCCACACCCAATACACCAAGAGTCTGGTATACGGCCAGTGGCGCTATCTTATGCACATCCTGCTGGTGTCATTCGGGCCAAAGAAGGCGGGCTTTGATACCATGAACCATAAGCTGCAGTCTGGGATGATTTCCCTTGTCTACAACAAACCCTACAGCGTCTCGCAGTACTTTTTCGATGAAATGGTTCAGCAGATTAAGGGGAGTGTGAAGGAGCACTTTATTCTATACCCCCGGTTTGTCATGATGGTGATAAACGCCCTTCTTCCGAATCTTCCAGCTATCGACCCGGTGGTTCATTTGATGCCGGTCGACAAGAAGATCTTTGGGCACTGTCTCAGCCACAACAAGAGACGTGCAGTTGCTGATAGGCCACAAGATGTGCCTTTGTTTGGGGAAATTATTGATGCAAACTATCAGGCTCCACCAGATAATGGCTGGTTGGATGTGCCTGTGCCCCAAGCAGCTGCTGAGGTTCAAGCTCAAGAACCAGAGCCGGCACCGGCCCATGCTGAGGTGGCTGCTGATGAGCCACAGCAGGAGGTAGTTGAAGAACTCCTGCACCAGATAGAGCATCCTGCTGAGGGAGAGCGTGTTGACGCTGATGTTGCTGCTGAGTTGGTTAGGGAAGTTCTTCAGGGCGAAGCAGGGCCCAGTTCTGAGCCCACCTTTGATGATCTCTTCAAGGATATTGATGACTATTCTGTAGCCCGAGACACATGGTCTCCACCTGCTGCTGAAGCTGATAAGGATGCAGCTCTTGATTCTAAGGCTACAGAATCTGATGCAGATGATGATGATGATGGTGATGATGATGAGGATGGTAATGATGATGATGATGACGAGGACCGCCCTATGATTGGGTTTCATGGGTCCAAGGGGGTGTTGATTGACCCTAAGGCCGCCCGGGAGAAAGAAAAGGGCAAGCGAAAGGTTCAGGTTGATGATGAATATGTTCCCGAGGACTCCGATGATGAATCTGAACCGGAACAGTTCCGGTTGCAGGCACGCAAGCGCCAGCGTCCAACTGGTGTGGTTATTGGAGCGGGTGGTTCTGCTCCTACGATTATCACACCTACACCACCACCTGTTGCTCCATCAACAGTACAACAACCACCAGTTGCATCTACAACCACACCACCCACACCTTCTACTGCTCCACCTACGACTCAACCCACCCGATCTGTTTCCAACCCGGCTGCTCTTCTCTCAGATCCGGACAAGTTTACCTATCTTGAGGGTCGGATCACTAGCTTGATGGATATGGTGACTGCCTTGACTGCTGTGGTTACAAGCCAGGAAGTTCGAGTCACAAATCTGACGGCTATTAATGAGCGCTTAGAAAAGCAACTTGAAAAGGTCGAAGATCAAGTGCGGCTAAATGAGGTCACTGCCTTTCAAATGAAGCGCCAGTTGCTCAGGGGGGATAAGACACCAGGATGCAAGGAAGATGAGCTGAGATTCAAAGCTGATAATGACCGAGACGATGATCCAAGTGCACCCAAAGGAGGTGAGCTGCCTGGCTCTTCATCTAGAGTGTAAGGTGCAGTTATAGCTCAGGGGGAGTCTGGTCAAGGTTCTGGTGTGAGCGGATCTGGACAAGGTGCTTCAAAGCCTTAAGAAGAGACTGAACTATCTGGAGGGTGGAACAAAGAGTCCAGTGAGGCACAAGCAGAAGGGACAGACTGGAGCAAGAAAATCGAAGAAAAAACGGATCAGAAAGGTAGTTGGGGAACAGAATCAGGGTCTGGTAATGGTGCAGCGGCAGATGGTGATGGTAGCCAGAAATCAGGGTGGGGTGCAAAGAAGAATGAAAACGAAGCAGATAAGGAGGGCACCCCTATAGATCTTATAGAGTCTGATACCATCGAAGCACTGCTTGGCTTAGATGAATTTGATAGTGATGGGTCAGAACTAGAAGAAGGAGAAATCCTCAGTACAGGTGTTGCAGACTGGAAATCAGATGAGGAGACTGTTCAAGATACAGATGTTGATATAGATGAACATGTCGTGCCCAAGCAACCTGTCACTGAAGTGATTATGGAGTCTAAAGATGGTAAGAAAGTGTTAGATCGCAAGGACATAGAGTCTGATGGTGATGAGGTCCTTGGCGATGAGACATCTGAAGAACCAGAAATGTCTAGAGCCGAGCTGAAAGCCTTATGGTTTAAGAAGGCAGAAAAGGAACCTGAGATAAAGTATAAAGGTGATATAAGGGTTAGAGGGGCAGGAAAGTTGAGCAAAGGCATCTTAAGTTGGTTCTATGACAGTGAACTAAAACTGTTCATAATTAAAAGATATGATGGAATTCAGTACTTAAGAAGAAAACTGAAAACTTTCAGCTCGCTACCAAAAATCGAACTGAAGGAACTGGCCTGGATTGACTTGGTAAATGTCAATAATGATCCTTACGCCGGAACTCTAGAGAGAATAATTAAGCGTGAAGGTAGAACGAATAATTTCGTTGATTTAAAACCAAGATCAGGTAAAAGAGTTCCCGATTTAACCCGGATTGATCCTATTACAAACAAGGCGTGGATGAAAATGGTTTATAAACCAGTCAAGTGCTTGAAGAGGGTTCCTTTGAAGAAAATGCCACAGGATATTCTGAGAAATCTCAAGTGGTGGTATGTGGACAGTAAGACAGCTGAAGCAATCATGGAGGATGCTGATGAGAAGGAGCTGTTGAGAGTATATGACAGTTTACATCTGGTAAACTTGTCAAAAGATGACCTGTTGAAGCTTCATGTGAACAAGATCTTATACAGAGATAGTTGGAGGCATGAAGGGCGAAAGTATCAGAGGGTCGTCAAAGTTTGTGTTGAAAAAGGCTTATGGGCTGAGAGTCGACAGAGTTGATCAAGAATCAAGATTCGACAGAGCCAGAAGACTAAAGACTAACCGAGCTATTGTCAAGGGGGAGTCTGTTGGTGCACGTTTGGTGACAACAGCTCTTATTTTGTAATAGTTAGTTTTGTTATTAGTTTTATAGTTAATAATGTAAAGTGTTTATTAACTTAGCCTTTTTAGTTTTTAGTTTGTAAGTTCGTATGAACCTATATGTTCGTACGAACCTAGGAAGTTCGTACGAACCTAGGAAGTTCGTACGAACCTAGGACCAGTAAGTTCGTACGAACTTACTGAGTATAAAAACTAAGTTGTAATATTTCATTAATGGGCTTTTTGAATCAGTTATATTCGAACATACAGTGCTATCTTCGAATACCTACGAACTTATACACTTAACACTTGCATTTACTTGTTTTGTTGTTGGTTATTGTGTATTATACCATTCCGCAATCTAATACACATTGTAATCCCGTTTGGATCCGTGCAAAGGGACTTTCACATACTATACCACCTTAGACAAAAATTCATTCACATATAGAATTTTTTAAAAGTATGAAAGTACAAATTTCAACCGTTCATTTTTTTTCAAAATAACAAAACCTCTGCATCTTAAAAATTAAATATTTCAAAAACCGTCAATCAAAAAATTATAAAAATTGCAGTATAAAAATCAACATTTTTTCCTATTCGATTTGAGATCTCACATGACATACTTTTCGACGAAATTTTTTCTTTCATTTTCTGGTGGGTTTTGAAAATTGGTAACACATGTGTTAATACCGACTATCACTTGTAACACATGTGATAGTCGTTGATAACACATGAGATAGCCGCACGTAACACTTTAATTAGTCAATCGTAACACATGTTTTAACCCACAAAAAATGAAAAAAAAAATTCGTCGAAAGTATACCTAGTGAGATGTCTAATCGAAGAGAAAAAAATGATGATTTTTATGGTGTAATTCTTATTATTTTTTGACTTATCGCTTTTGAGATATTCAAATTTTTAAAAAATGAGATTTTTGTCAAATGACGCATTTCTATTAGTACTCACATTATTTATAAAAAAAAAATCATATTTTAATAATCTGCCAAAATAACTTTCCATTTAATAAATCAATCAATCAATTATTAAGGATCGACTTAATTACAGTGTTAATGTGGTGTGTCAAAAAATACACTCGTAGTCCCTCGTAAGTTTTTTTGATACTCGTTACCAAATGTTATACCGAACATCCTTTTCTCTAACGCCCGTTAAAAAATCCGTTAGTTTTAAACATGTACCTTGCACATGAGGGTATTAGGGTAATTTTCTTTACCCCTTAATGATGGGCTGGGTTGGGTTGGGCCCAAAAGAATAAAGGTTGGCCCAATGCTAGTAGGCAGTCGCCTTTTTAATTACCAACAACAATTGAAGGTCTTACATCGAAGCTTCCAAGTTCCAAATGGCGACGAACAACGATTTCGGCGAGAATTTAATAAAATTAAGGGCGAAGTTCAATGGAAGATCGATACCCTTGAATGTTTCTGTTGATTCCATTACATCATTTACACCTAACATTCAAATAAATAATAATAATAATAATAATAAAACCTTGATTTTAAAGATCTTATAATCATATTAAACAGGGAAAATACTTGAGGATGAAACGAAGTTCAGTTCATTGGGGACATTCAGTGGAGTTTCACAAGGCCTACATCAAGCGGTAATTTCATAATTACTATTTATATAAATGTACTCGTGAAATCCATGCCCACACCGCGGCAAAACACGTATCTTGTCACCGTCGGCGTACTCTGATAAAAAAATCGCACAGTCGCTAGACGTTAAATTTCTAGCGTCATGTTTTTCCTTCTCGTAAGCGAACTTCAGTAGCGCTTCGACTATTTTCTTCTTAATTCCTTTATTTGCGGTCAGTTGGTTAGGTACCTCATCGAACGATGAAAATGAGTTACTAACGGAAGATAAGAATCTATAGGAAAGAGGCATAGTTTGTTTAATTTGAATGTAGGTATGATTGAAAAAGTTAGGGTTTTAGGAGAGAGTGGATAGATTTTCTAAGAAGATAGAATTAGCTTGAATATTATATACACATATACATACATGTTTGTAACTGCAGCCGGACGATTAGTGAAATAATTTTTGTAACAATTAGTGACACATTTGTATGTGAAAATTGGTTCAAGGTTGAAAAAAATGATTTGCAGGTTGTTGTGTTTGGGAAAGATGAGGATTAAAGAGAAAGAGGTAAAAGAAATTATGCTAATACCCTCATGTGCAAGGCACATGTCTAAAACTAATGGATTTTTTTAGCGGGCGTTAGGGCAAAGGATGTCCGGTGTAACATTTGGTAATGACAAGTGTCAAAAAAACTTACGAGGGACTACAAGTGTATTTTTTGACACACCACATGGATGAATAGTGTAATTAAGTCTTAAGGATCTAAAGTTTACAAGTAGCATTAACCTGCATAATTGTCCTAACAACACACGGAGCAGGGGTCAACCATCCGCTTTTCCATTGGGATGCTGTCACAGGGTGTTCCACCACTTCAAAACAACGTTCCATTCGGGACGTTGCTCGACCCTATTTTCTTTTTAACGGTTATAATTTCGTTTGAATAAAGAAAACAAAAAAACGTGTAATTAACGGCTAACTTTTCTTTTAAACCTTATTTTTCATCTATAAATACCACACTTCAAAGACAATTTTAAATATATCAAAACACTCATTCTCATTTTCAAAAACTCAGAAAATCTATTATTCATTATAGCTCACAATGGCGAATAACCCGAATAACCCATACAACCTACACTCCCAATAGAACCCGTTTCAACAACAATCATCATCTTCAAACCCGAATACCGAGATGCCCGATTTTGGTACTCCAAACCAAATACTGTAATCGTCATTCTATCAAACACCCAACTTCTCACATGATCAACTAATGTGGCAAGCGTCACAAAAACACCCAACAACCTGTCACCCAAAAACTCGACGTGCGCTTGGTCGAAGACGTAGTACCGACACCAACCTCCTATAAAAAGAAAGTCAAACAACCCGAGGTTGGACAATCACAACCAAAAACAAAAAAGGTTGATCACAAACACAATTTTTGGGAACCGGAGGACGAACTCTGATTGACTCAAAGTAGGATTTCCATTTCCGAAGATTCCAACCGAGGAAATGCACAAAATAAAGACTCCTTTTGGTATCTTATCATGGAAGAGTATCATGCCCGCAACCCTCCATTTGTTCAAACAAAAGACATATTGACCTCAAAATGGAAAAACCTCAATGCCACATGCCAAAATTAGGAAGACATTCAGAAGCAGCTTGAAGGACAAAAAAGAAGCGGGGAAGATGATAATGACTTTCGGACTTGGGTGGAGGCTCAATATAAGTTGGAAAACTGACTTTCAAAAGTTTTTCAAGTGTGGAAAACTTCTTAAAGAACCGCCAAAAGTGGTTAACTCCCGATCCCGTTGTCGTTAGAAGGTGGAACATTCGAAAACGCTGCTAGAAGGTACACTTGAACGACTTGGATTTGGACGAGTAACCGGAGGCTAACGAAGAGAACTCGAATATCGCGCTATTCGGTGATGATCAGTTCCAACGTCCACGTGGAAAAGCAAGGAAAGCAAAATCTCAAAAGACGGCCTCCAATTATCGGGACGAGACAAAATCATAATTGAAAGGGAAAATGAGAATATTCGCGAGAACATGAGATTTGGATCGGATTCGGGTTTGGGAGACGTTTGATTGTATTTTTTTATTTTTATGAAATTATTTTTTTAGCCATTGCAATATTTATTTTCATTTTTAATAAATTTGTTTCTTTTATTTAATTTATTTTGTTATTTATTTGAATTTATTAAATTATTTGAATTTTCAAAAAAGAATAAAAAATAAAGTTTAGTGTAGTGTCCATAACCCTGTTTTCACTCTTATTTTTTTAGCGATAGTGTTCTCTCGTTCAGAACATTATAAACTCAAAGTCACCACTCCCTGTGCTCTAATGTTTTATTTTATATGCACTTAAATAATGACTAAATTATCTATAGCAAAACTCAAATTCTTAAAATCTTGCATGTAATCCACTATGGAACTTTTCATGTGACTAAAACAAATGAGCCTCTCTTCATTTACAAACCAACAATACTTGCTGGTCTCAGCCAAGGAAAATATGAACACCAACAAAGTGGAGAGAATGCAGAACCAAAATCAACATCAACAACAATCACATGAAGCATCACCAAAAGGCACCACCTTCATAAGAACTTGCTTTAATGGAGTAAATACTTTATCAGGTAACTTTGCATTAAAAAGATGTTTACTTTAGGCATGATCTCATATATCTCAACCACAAAACTTTTATTTATTTGTTTGTTTTTCAGGCGTTGGCATACTATCAGTCCCGTATGCGCTCTCAAAAGGTGGTTGGTTAAGCTTAGTGTTACTACTGTCTGTAGCTATTTTGTGTTTCTACACCGGATTATTTCTTCGTAGATGCATGGATACAGATCCCCTCATTAAAACCTACCCCGATATAGGGCAAGTGGCGTTCGGAAGAAAAGGAAGGGCACTAGTTTCAATTTTCTTGTATCTTGAGCTTTTCTTTGTGGCAGTCGAGTTTCTAATAATGGAAGGTGACAATTTACAGAAGCTTTTTCCAATGGAAAACTTTGACATTTTTGAGATGAAATTTAGAGGGAAACAAGGGTTTATATTGGTGACTGGTCTTGTGGTGTTGCCTACAACTTGGTTAAGGAGTTTGGGGGTTTTGGCGTACATTTCTGCTGGCGGGGTTTTGGCATCATTAATTCTAGTGTTGGCTGTATTATGGAATGGTTCTTTTGATGGAATTGGATTCCATGAAACAGGGGAACTCTGCAATTGGAGTGGGTTGCTAACTGCTGTAAGTTTGTTTACCTTTTGTTATTGTGGTCATGCTGTTTTTCCAACCATATGTAACTCCATGAAGGATAAGTCCCAATTTCCTAAGGTAAGTCATTATAATAATATTTTTATTTTCTTTATAATATAATTCAATGCTAGTTAACAGCTATAGGTATCAATAGATGTTATTTACTTTATGACAAACATGAATTGAAATTTTTTATTATTAACATAGTTAATTATAAACATTTTACTTTTTTATACATGATCGTGGCACCTTCATTTTCATAAAATACATAAAAAGATATTATAGTTTGTAAACTTAACAAACATATGATGAGAAGTTACCGAATTAAAGATATGTAGTGTTTGTTTAGAAATTAGGAATCACAATGAGTAGATTGGTTTGGGTTTTTCATATTCATCAGTACCTCTGGTAGGTCCGAAACACAATTTTCGAAGCCCACACAAACCGACCTACAAAAGAGCCATAAAAAGAATCATACTCAATTCATTCATTCCCGGCCATAACCTCAAACCGAACACCTACTTTGGTGATTTGGGCAAGTAGTTCTATAAATGGAGAAACGGAGATGATAATTAATCTATTAATGATTTTAATTAGTATATCTAACCTACTTTACATTTGGTAAACACAAGTTTCATATCATAAAACTTGTTTATGGTAAATTTAAGAAATCATATGTTACACATCATAAATGAAAGAGTTGGCATAACTTATGACTTTTACGTTCAGAATCTAATTTTCTTGACATTTGTTTACAATTTCAGGTTTTACTTGTTTGCTTTATCCTGAGCACTATTAGCTATGGATCGATGGCAATATTAGGCTACCTGATGTTCGGGGAACACTTAACATCACAAATTACGTTGAATCTTCCTACAAAAAATATAAGTTCAAAAATAGCAATCTACACGACACTGATTAACCCCATAACCAAGTACGCCTTAGTTTTATCACCAATTTCAACATCAGTAGAAGAAACATTTCCTTTTCGAGAAAGCAAGATGATGAGTTGTCTGATTAGAACATGTCTTGTGATCAGTACAGTCTTTGTGGCATTGGTGGTCCCATATTTTGGCTATATGATGGCGTTCATTGGTGCATTCTTGAGCATTACAGTGTCCAT
This sequence comes from Logfia minima, assembly GCA_963921325.1. Lineage (NCBI taxonomy): Eukaryota > Viridiplantae > Streptophyta > Magnoliopsida > Asterales > Asteraceae > Logfia > Logfia minima. The sequence continues at coordinate 21,443,899 of OY992769.1, forward strand.
ATTGTTTCCATGTTTGTGTTACTGGAAGCTTGTCATAGGATTCAAGAAGTTTAGGGTAGAAGCTATGTTGATTTTGATGATCTTGTTGATTGGAACTTTTGTTGCAGTTATAGGTACTTATACTTCTTTAACAAACATTATAAAGGAGGTTCAACCAAAATGAGGTGAACATGGTCTTCTTATTTTGACTCCAAAATGTGTAGTTTTTTCATGTTTAGTATTAATTAATGGCTCTAATATAACAAGAGAAAAAAGTAAAGCAACATGCTAACATGTTTTGCCTAATAGTCACATTATGTTTAGGTTGCACGTGTCACCTATCCATAACAATAAAAAGAACACATGATTTGTATAAGGAAACAAAGAACAAGCATGATGTAGTAATGTTACATACTTTACTTCGATATATTATCTTAGACAAACTTAAAGGCATGTGTCAGAATTCGGAAATGAACATAGGTATCAGGCCTATGGGCCACAACTATTACCCGGCCGATTAATGCTTATTCTGATGTTTCCTATGCAATTTATTATTCAAAGTAAGTTCTATAAATAGGACTCTTCAATCAATCCTATGGCATTATAAAATCTCTAATCGGAAGCATTAGCGGTTCAACCTACAAGGACAACGCAAGCGGAAGAGTCACGAAAGAACCAATTTTCTCTTTAACTTCCATTTCTCTCATTTTTACTCTTCATCTCTCTGTATTATTATCTCATGTTCAATTTGATAATCGAAGGGTTCCCGACATTAGTGGCGTACAATCCACGTCTAAATATCTTGGAATCTCCGGTTGAAGAATTATTTGGCTCCGACTCAGGACCTCTCATAACATATATAATATTGATGTTTTGCAGCCATGTCTAGTTCGTGATGACGAGTAACGGCTCATTAAGATCGTCAAAATCAACCCGACGGATTTAAGGAGCAACAACGTGTTAATACAAAGATCCGATAGATCTGTAAATTGTAAAAAAAATTAAGTAATTTTAGGCAAATCTATGAAAGTCTATATATAAAATTTAATTAATATGTAATTTTATATTTTATATACATGAATTGAAACCCGAAGCCATATGACCATAAAACATTTGTTGTTTTGCGATTAGAAATACAAGGTGAGTTCAAATAAGAATGATAAAAAGTAGATAATGAGAGAACCAATATGATCGCTTCATCTTATTACAAAACCCATTTCAACTTTAACTTTCAAAATTAAATATCTCACAAACCGTATGTCAATAAATTATAAAAATTACATATTAGGAATCAACGTTTTTGTATCTTTAATTCGAGTTCCCACTGACAATATTTTTTTGCCGGGTATTAAAAATATATTCACATGTGATTTATAATAAAAAGTTAAAATTGGTACACGATTATTTATTCATAGTCTACTTTTATTAAATAATATTCACATGAATATTATAAATAAAATTTTTAAAATTACGTTTTTTTTCAGCAAAAATCACATGTGATTGCTAGTTTGATATTTAATCATATACGATTTGACATATAATCACATATGATTTGGTATATAATCACATGTAATTTTCAATTAAAAATTGATCTTTGATGATTAACTTATCGACATATGATAATTCATATATGATTATTATTTAAAATCACATGTGATTCGAGATATAATCGCGCAAAATTATTATTTAGTATTTAAATCACATGTGATTTAATATTACGTACTTTTAAAACCCATTAAAAAATAGGAAAAAAATAATTCGTCGAAAGTATATCATGTGAGATCTCTAATTAAAGATAAAATGACTCTGATTCTAATAGTGTAATTTTATAATTTATTGATGTACGGTTTGTGAGATATTTCACTTTAAATGAAAAGGTGAAAATGAGTATTTGAAATAAAACAATTCTATTAGTTCCTTCATTCTCTAATTTTTTAACATTTTTATTTAAATTTTCCTTTTACAAATACATATTTATCCTTATTTAAGGAAATAAGACAACTGAGATAAAAGATGAGATTGAAAAGTAGACTATTGATAGACTTAAATTTTAAAATCATGAACAATGAGAAACTACAAAGAGAAAAGGCATGCAAAAGTTGGAGAGATCCGATGCACAAGATTTTAAATATTAAAAAAAAGTAAAAAAAATCAGACGTGAACCAAGAAAATATAATTATTAAAAAAAAGCAGTTACATACTAGAAAATTACACCAAAATTGAGATTAAACTAATTTTCTGATTTACTAAAGAAATTAAGAAAATCGAGAAAAAGGCTTGCAAAAGATAAGAAGTAATCTTAAGAATGGACAAATTTGCTTGATGACATCATATGTAATCGTCCTATGTTAGATAAATATAGATATAGATAGATAGATGCGTTTTTAGACATTGAACTCTTTTTCAAAAGACACGAGTTTGGTAATTATATTTGTAGAAGCATGGTTTTGTCAGAACTCCTCAAAACAACCCAAAAACTAATAAAGGAAATGGGTTAAACCCAAACCCGGTTGAACAATAAAATCGACCCGAATTATTCAATTCGAGTGCAATTCTTGTCTAGGAAACGCTAGCCCCGACTCACAAGTCACACCACAGCACAGATTCCGGCTTCCGGTTTACGAATTCCAGCATCTTGTGATGTCAGCGTAAATCTGCGACTTCCGTTTTTTTATACTCCCATTTCGTACATCATTTCTCTTTTTTCTGCTGGTAATCCTGTAATTAATTCAAAAGATATTTTTGTTATTATTATTTATATGTTAAGTTACCTGCTGTAGCCTGTAGCGTAACAGTGAAAGTATTATGATATTTTTTCGTAAGCTCAAAGTGGTTAATTCTGGAGTATTAATTTGTTTTATGATCTCTGCAATTTGATTTACATATGGAGTATGTACTTTATGTTGTTCATTTATTCCTACAATTGCTTTTGATGTGAATGATCATATCTGAATCTGAAATATCGCGACCTTTTGAAGTGTTTGATGATATCCACATTTTTGAATTCCATAATTAGAATGTGGATCATGAATGTCCACTAGGTTGAAAGTGGTACACTAGTGGAAATGTTTTTTCATTGATGAAATCCCAATGAAAGATGCTTTCCTTTGATCCTGATCATCTATGTTTGCGGTCTTTATCGGTGGCGGAACTAGAATGACATTAGCATTAGGGGGCAAAATCAAAGCTAATTTCAGCAAACGATAGACCAAGCGAAAAAAAAGATGCATTTTCATTTCCACAATCAAACGAGCAAAGTCAGCTATATTATTCAAGTTAGCAAATGTGTCATTACTACTCATAATCTGATAACACACATCAGCTTGAGACATAAGAGATAACCTATCATCGGCACTAAAATCATTTTAATACATCTCACTAAGCTTTACTAACTTTGATGCGTCAAAGTTACAGAATGAATCGCATGGACTTAAAGCCATCATATTTTCAAGCAATTCAGTATTTACCTCACTAATCGATCTCTTGAATTTGCATATCCAAAACCGTGTTGAAAATCTCAACCACAAAATGATACCGATTAGTGATTTCGGTCTTTCGATTTCTTGGAGCAACATACATATATGTCATTTCCACAATTGGAAGATCGTATTTTTGACAAAAAGAACATACTTTCTTCAAAAATGATGTAAACCCTGTTTTTCTAAACTCTTGCAACGCTTGTTTAGTTCCTCTTACGAATGAAGCTGCTTGTAATATATCTTGATCCTTTTGTTGAAGATGTCGTGACAATACATATGTGAGCCCTAAAATGCGTGACAACAAGTGCAAACACACCACAAAATCGAGTATTTTGAAATATGATAGAATACTAGATGCTTGAGTTTGCTTAAGTAATACCACCTTCCTCTTGAACATATTTAAGCACTATCACAACTTCCAGAAAGCTATCAACATTACCCAAATGAGTTTTAAAGACTGTTTGTTTGCACCAACAATTAAAGTCTGTCGTCACAAACATATCACTCACTCCTTGATTCTAACATAATTCTAACCAATAAGTAGCAACATAATCAAAAGGCTTTGTCCGCTTTCACACTATATTCTAACCAATTAAATTCATTAAACCAATTCACCACAAAACGTCTTCCCTTGCCCCCCACATTTTTTGATGGAAACTTATGGCCAATTGGTTGACATGTTCCTCTAACCCAATATGTTTGCCGTAAAGCCTTTTTAGGCATTGATTTTTATAAAATAGTTAGGCTTTAATGCCTTTTTATTTAATTTTGTATGGGCTATTGAAATACCTTTTGGCTATATATACTGGGTTATTCTTTTTGTAATTAAAAGAGACATACTTTCATTTTTTATTTTTTAGATAACTAGTTGCACTTAAAGAATTCTTCTAGTAGCACGTAATAAATTCATTAGTTGCACTTTTACTAAAATAATATTTTATTCAAATTTTTACACTACGCGAATTTTTTGACTGGTAACACGTGCTACCCCTGCGCCTTAGTAGTTCCGCCACCGGTCTTTGCAGTAGTGCCCATAACGTTTTAGCATTCTTAAAGTGCCATTGTATTGGGTAAGCAATACTAGCATGTGTTTTTCGATTACTCATTGCCAATGTGAAACACGACACTAACTGCATTGTAACTGCACTAGAGTGTTAGATATAAAAATAGGATTTGCATTTGTAAGTGAAAAACTGGACATGCGACTTTAAGTTAGTGTCGTAGGAATACAATATGCGACTTTAAGAATAAAGTCGCAGAACAAAGTCGCAAGCACAAAGTCGCAGGCACAAAGTCGCAGAAACATGTTAGTATAAATACAGGACTTAGCTTTTCATTTACACAGTTGTTGAACCATAGAGAAATTGAGTGTGCGTTTGTATATCATATTCAGAGAGAGATTGAGAGCTTGTAACTGATTCTTAATAGCAATATACAATCATTTCATATACTTACATATACATACGTATACATACATTCGGATTGATATCAATTCACATCCAAATCACAAGATTAGATCCAACAATTGGTATCAGAGCATTGGTTGAAGGATTTGGAAGTGATTACACGGTTCAATTGCAGGATTCAAGCTTAAATTCGAAGAAAATTGCAAAATGGGTCTTTGAATGAAAATGTAGATCCCTATGTGATCTTTAAATCAAATCGTTACACACACTCAATCCACGTGCGGAATCCTTTGGATTGAATTAAATATAAAGCTCAAACAATATTCAATGCAAGAATCACTTTATATTTGCCTTTATCAAATTCTCATAGAGAAATACAACAGCTAAAATCGCAGAAAATAATATGTGAAAAGTCTAACCTAATTAAATCTGTAATTAGGGTATTTATACAAATCTGGCCGACTTATGCGACATAAGCACTATGTCGCTAAGATTACTAATGCGACATAAGGCTATGTCGCTATTACAACTATTGCGACACAAGGCTTGTGTCGCATAACACAGAAAATGTAATTCTAACTAACTCAATTACATTTAACAAACACAATACAGACTCGACCAACTGACAGACACACTAAGATGTATCAACAGAAAATGGCAGTTAAATTCAAATAGAAAGAGTTTGAGATTGAATTTGTTCAATTCAACCGATCAAAGTGTTCTACTAGTGTTGAAGATCATTCGGTATCAATTACAGGTTAAATTTCAAAGTTTTGATTCAAGCTCAGATTTGGTGAAGATGATGAACAATATATGCGACTTTATCAGCTTCTGCGACTTTATTTGTGCGACTTTAGTGTGAGACTTTATTTGTGCTATTTTAGATCTGCGACCTTATTGTGAGACTTTACTCTGCGACTTTATCTTAAGATCGCATAGCAAGTTCACATAACAGTAAAACAGTAAGTTCGCATACTCTCATTTGTTTAAAAGAAAAAAAAAAAAAAAGAAGTATAAAGGCGGGAAAATTTAACAATTATCAAAATTTGAATTTAAGCTTCTCGTTGACTACTTTTAGTTTAAGAAAATTTTCATTTTAATCGAGGAAAAATTCAAAAATTTTGGAGGGAAAATTCGCATTCTAGAAAAATTTCTAGAGAAGCACTCGCGATCGACACCAAAGATAAACCTCTAGTCTTGTTCAGAGGAGACTATTCCCAATGGAAAGACAGATTCTTGGATTTTATTGAAAGACAAGACAATGAGGAAATGCTCAAACATTCACTACTTAAAGGAGTGACACAATTTGTGAGGTCAGGTACTGATTCTGAAGTACAACTGACTACAAATGAGCTGAATAAACAACAAAAAGAAATGCAGAAGGCTCACAAAGAGATGAAGTCCTACATTCTTCAAGGGCTAACAAATGAAATATACGTTCAAATAGACAACTACAAAACAACAAAGGAGATGTGGGATGCCATTGCCCGACAACAGCAAGGATTCGAAAGAGGTCAACAAACGAAAATGACTCATTGTCTTCAAGCATATGAAGGGTTCAAAGCTAAATTAGGAGAACAGCTTGAAGCTACTTACTCTCGATTCTGTTTGTTGTTGAATGAAGTAAGAAAGAACAAATTTGAGAAGCAGAATTTAGAAATCAACATCAAATTCTTGAACAATTTATTGCCAGAATGGAAACAGTATTCAAGCAATATAATTCAGAATCGAGATTTAACATCAATTGATATTCATGATGTTTTCGAGATTCTTAATCACAATCAAGATGAAGTGAATGAAAGTGTTGGTGAATCAAAGGAGAAAGCTGACCCATTGGCTTTGGTTTTTGAAAGAAGAACTCATTCCCGTTCTTGAAAGGCTGTGAAAGAGATTAAATTTAAGTCTGACTTTAAAAATGAAGAAAGTGATAGTGATGAAGAATACAAAGAGCTCATGAGGCAAATGGCTCTTATGACAAAGGCTATCAACAAGAAATACTATAAGAAGCCTACCAATAATCATTTGCGTACTTCCTCATCATCAAATAAACACCCAGAGTACAAAAGTAAAGGCGATGTTGAGAATTATAAGGGAAAGTTTGAGGAAAGAAGGGGTGTTAGTAAACCATCACAAGGAGATGGAGATAACAAGTGTTATAATTGTGGTGGGTTTGGTCATTATGCTAGAGATTGCAAGAAGCCAAAGGTTCGTGATTCTGAATACTACAAAGCAAAAATGTTAATGGCTAAGCAAAAGGAAGCAGGAAAGGTGTTGTTGGCTGAAAATGATGCATGGTTGAACTTGACTGACTCAGAGGAAGAAGAATTGGAAGTAAACATGGCATTCATGGCTCATATTTCCACTGCATCAACTGCATCCATTGAAGGAGAAGCTGAATCTGATACTGAGGTACAAGATTTGAAAACCATGATCTTCACTTTACAAACTCTTAATGAAAATCTAAAGAAAAAGTTAAAATTAGAAAAGGATCTTGTTAAAGAACTGAGAACTGAAATAGAATGTCATTCTGCATTGATAAAAACTTTGACTCGGGATAAATTGGTTTTAGATAATCACTTGGAAGGGTATAAAATCAGTTCAGAAAAATTTGAAAAAGAAAATATTTCATTAAATCAAGAAGTCAATGATTTTTATAAACAATGCACCATATTGAGAAAACATGCATACAAATATAAAGAACAATATGAGTGTGCAATAAGTGACAAGAATGCATTTTTAAGCAAAATCAAAGATCTTCAAGATAAGTTGTTCAAACGTGGTCAAACAGATCAAACAATTTTTCTAAATAAACCAAAGGATATTAAGTTTTATAATCCAAGAGAAGGATTGGGTTTTGAAAATCCCCGCTATCTACAAAAAGCCATTTCTAAAGTACCTACCCTGTATAACTACGGTCACATGGGAAGTATTTTAAAAATGTTTTTTGTAAAAACAACTAATGAAGAAGAAGAGATTGAGAATTTCAATAGAGCTAAGCTGAAAATGCACAATTTTCATTTGATTATTTTGAATTAAATGAAAGTTATGGCACACGGAAAATTCCTCTCTCTGAGGATTATTTTCCAAGTTGTTCAACACCAATGATTGATCAAGATGAAGTTATGAAACAAGTGGTTACAACCAAACTTTATATTCCAAATCTAATTTTGGAAAAGAAAATTCTTGAAGTTGAAAAAGAAATAACCACTACACAACTAAATTTTGATCAAGAACGAACAATTTTATTACAAAACATTGAACAACTCAAAAATTCTTCTTTGACATCTAGTTTAGCATCGATATCAAAATCTTCTCAAGAACTTGAATTTGAAAAACTTATGGAATCTGATGAGATTTTGGAAACAACGTTTAACTAAGAAGATTGAACCAACTGTTAAACAATCTTTGAAAGAAAAGAGTATAAAGCACTCAGTTAATGCTCCAAAGAAATCTCAATTTACTAATTATTCTTTGCAAAAGAATAAAAAGTACGTTAAGATTTCTTCAAACAAGAGCATTAGATCAGATTTTGCAAATACTAATACTGATGTTTTTCATGTTTCAGATCTAAAAAAGACAAATCTTCATGACAAATTTCGAAGTACAAAGAGTCAAACGCTAAATCGCACTTTCGATAGTTCTTATTCGTGTAACTACAATAATATCAACAAACATGATTCGTTGTATTTTCAACAATCAAACAATTGTAATCATACTTTGCGTTATGCTAGAAATTTTCTTGTGAATGTGAATGAATCTATGTTGAATGATAGAATTGTAGCTAGATGTAATACTTACTATAAACCTGCTATTCCATATCAATTTAGATAATTGAAATCAAAAGAATGGGTTTCAAAATGGATTCCTAAACTTAAAAGACCACCCAAAATTATATCAAAATGGGTCCCTAAAATGAATCAATCAACCATAAATTGCACTAACCCTGACGAACTCGTTGAAAAATGGGTTCCTAAGGAATTTCCAATCGTTTGATTTTGCAGAAAATCTCGGTATGTGTTTGGTATCTTGATTCAGGATGTTCCAGACACATGACCGGAAGATAAGTCCCTCTTGATAAACTTTATTGAAAAATTCATGGGGACTGTTCGTTTTGGGAATAATCATTATGCTGCTCTTATGGGAATTGGCGATCTAGTTAGAGGCAAAATCACAATTAAAAGGGTTGCTTATGTTGAAGGCTTAGGGCACAATTTGTTTAGCATCGGTCAGTTTTGTGACAAGGATTTAGAGGTTCTATTTCGAAAAAGAAGCTGTTGTGTTCGAACTGAAGATGGTCAGGAATTATTAAACGGAACCCGTGGCACAAACCTCTACACCATTGATTTAGATAGTGCACAACCCATGGCTGATGTATGTTTACTTTCAAAAGCATCTTCTCAACAATTATGGTTGTGGCACCGTCGGTTTTCTCATCTAAATGTTAATCAGATCATTAATCTCTCTCGCTCTAGTGTTGTTCATGGTCTACCTGAACTGAAATATGATCAGGATCATCTTTGCAAATCATGCGCACTGGGAAAAATGAAACATGTTTCTCATAAATCCAAATCAACACAAAGTTCAGATGCTGTCCTTCATCTTCTTCATATGGATTTATGTGGACCAATGCGCGTTCAATCTATCAATGGCAAGAAGTACATTTGTAGGACCGTAAAGGACAGACCTTTCACAATGAATCAATATCAAATGCTAAAGCGCGGAATTCAATAGCAAATCAAAGTACGTTAACAACCAAAATCAACACAAGTAATCACATATAATTATATTAATCAACACAAACCAGATGTGATTTACAGATGAATGACCAGAGAGAAAACCACAGGCTGCACACAAAAAATCGTATGTGTTGAATAACAGCAGCCCCAAAACCGAAACCCTAATTAGGTATTTATACTATCACCTAATCAGCTAAGCGATATTGATGATATCGCCTAGGCGATATTGCCAATATCGCTATAGTGATATTGTCAATGTCGCTGGATACTTTAGAATTTGACTAACTAATTACAATTCAAACTCTAGACCAAGTGACAGGCACACTAAATGTACCAACAAACTCCCCCATGTCTGCAGCTTGGTCTTCAAAAATAATCTTCAGTTAAGTCTTCAATCAAACTCCTCTATGTCTTCAATAATTAGACACTCCCCCATTGAGATAGCATGGTCTTCATAATATTGATGTTCAGATTCATGTGACTGACACACCTTTTGCATACAATAAGATCTTCAAACTATATGACCATTTCTCAATCTTTAGTAGCTTCTCCAATAGGATTTATCTTCACAGCCTTTGGAGAATAGCTAACATCATTTATATCTTCAATATTTGACTTTAACAAGATATGTGATATTGAATAAAACAACATAGAAATAAAATATTTTTTGTAATTTTCTTTATAATTTAAAAATAAAGAATACCAAAAAGAAAATAAATCGGGGATAAGATTGTAATATGTCTGCTTAAGGATCATATCAGGATATCATGCATTTATTAGGAAATAGTAAGTGTTATTTTGATTATCAGTATATTTGTCCAAATTTAAATTTACTTAGCATATTTAAATCACCGAGTATAAATATTAGTTCAAGAAGATTATTGGTATGTTTGTCCATATAAACATCTAGCAATCAGAATTTACAAGTGCATTTTGAATTATTATTCATGATTACCAGAGAAGCTTCCCTTTTGATATACTGTTATGATCAGGATACATGCATAACATCCACGTAATGAGTGTGATTATTGTGTTCCATCTTTAAAGTCAAATCATAAATAAATGTTCCAGTACTTTTGTACTCAATTCAAGATTAAATTTGACTAGGGTTAGAGACAAACAAATCTAAAATCAAACCAGAGGTGACAGGTCTGTACTTTCGTACAACAGAGCGACATAGTTTGACTAGAGACCTTGATAACAGTATTCTTGTATCTTGGTCTAGTTTGCTCTATGTTAAGATATACTGACTGAAACTAGGTTAACATATTTCTTGATGTAGCAAAAGAAACACTCAGTATATCTCCCAGATGAATTCATTAGGATACTCAATGACATGTGTTATGGTAGTATCTATCACATAAGGATTAAGACTTATCGTCATACATCAAAAGAAAGTGTTCACATGATAATTTTGAGACTTAAGTTTATTTTGTGCACTTAAAACCTTTATGTTAGATGTCTACCAATACATCATATGATGAAGCTAATATTTAGAGAAGGTAGATCAAGTATGCTAGATAAATCTACTGACACATCAAACATAAACCTTAAAATTTCCATTTTGTGTACATGTCACCTAATGAACTATCATATCCCAAGGTATTTACAAACACAAACCAAAATGTTTTCCAGAATTAAGAATCTTGCTGTTCAAATTTCTGATCGAAATCATCAGAATTTTTAATGTTTTAAAATTACTCCCCCTGAACAGCAAATTCTTTTCTCAATTTTAATTCAAAGGTTATCCCCTAAAAATAAAACTAATAATATATATATATATAATTTTTAATTTAATAAATTTCGCAACGTTACATTTCTTGGATACTAAAAAGTATAAAGAGTGGTTGTTGCATAAACTAACAAAATGAACAAATAATGACTAAATAAAAGTTCCAAAATCACATATCAAGTCAAATCAATTCTTTTTAACCACGTTATTCCGTCTCGAAACGTTAATAAACTCATCCAGTCAATCACAATGCACCACACCTAACTTCCACAATACGCATGCTTGCAGTCAAGAAAAATATAATCTATCAAAGAGTTGACTGCAACACCAAAAACAATGAAACATTAGATTTTATGGGACACCCAAGCCTTGATAGTCTTGGGGTGTCCATTAGCGTCCATAATCATTACATCAACGAGTTTATGATATTGTAAAAGGTCACTCGATTTCATTGATGTTTTGTGTGTGGATTTTTGTTTCCACACCTGCTTAACATTGGAAGAATGCTGATTAACTACATCAAACTTTCTAACCAGCGGTTGAGAAGGTATAATGTTATTAACCTTTGAAATTTTAACATTACGAGATGACTCATGTTGTTTTGATCTCTGAAGGTTTCTATATTTAGGATGACGTGGATCATTTCGTGATGCCCATTTTCTAGCAAGCACCGGACACTGATTAATAAGATGACCCTGCTTCTTACAATAGAAACATGATCGTCTCTCTCGGAAAGTTTGGTCATCACTCGACAGTGGTTTCGGTGAAAGAGGTGACTTACGAGGCTTGTTTTCAGGTACATTTACAGCACATGAACACTTATGTGAACATGAAGGAGTAAATGTATTTGCAGTTGAAGAAATCTTTTTAGAAAATATTTGACCTCTACCTTCGGTAGTAAGTATTAAATTTTCTGGTTTGTTGTTATTCTTCTTAACTTTCTTTGTAACCTCGTGAGTTACATCCTCCACTTCCACCACCTTTTCAACATTTGTTGAAGGCACAAACAAAATAGGTTCAAATTTAGGCTTAATAAGCTCAGCCTTCTTTTTATTTGAACTCGGGACTTTAAGCAACTCAGGTCGCTTGACATCAACAGCCTTAACAAGCTTAGACTGTGTAACCTCTACAACTTTAACAGTAACTGGTTTCACAACAGGGTTTGTATCCTTCTTGAGAACAGAAGGGACATAATCTTTTATTTCATCCTGTGAGAGACTGGGCTGATTCAAGTTTGAGGGAGGAGGTTGGTTGTGATAACCAATTCCTGCCTTACTATTTGTATCAGTCCTTTGACTTTGCAGGATTTCGGAAAAGACCATAGTAGATGTTGAAATGTTTGCAAGTCTTCGTTTTAAATCAATATTATCAGCTTGAGTATTAGCAAGATCCTTTTTAAGATGAGCAATCAGTTTTAAATAGCTATCAATCTCATCTTGTTTGTTGTAGATCATAGCTTTCAACTCTTTCTTTTCTTCGATAAGTGTCTTTTGATTTATTTCAAAAACTTTTTCATTATCTTTGAACACTCTGTTCGCTTGAATAAGACTTGTTAGATCTGTATTCAAACGATCATTATCTACTATGTACCTGTTGATTTTACCAGTTAGTTTGATACAAGAATTACAAATAAAAGAATCACAGTCTACCTCATTTTGGACATCCGCCATAAGAGCTACGTCCTCCATAGCAAAAAAATCATATGGTTCGTTGTCCATCAGTAGAGCAGCCTTGGCGACCTCAGTTTCCTTCTCACATTCACGAGCAAAATGTCCCAGATTTTTACACTTATAACATCTGATCTTGGACTTATCGAAACCCATGCTCGTTTGATCAGTGACGTCTTCAAGAGATTTCTTTCCTGTTCTCTTCAAATAGGTCTTCGTTCTTCTGGTAAGCATAGCCATGTTCCAACGAAGATCCACTCTTTCTAGCTCATCAGGATCAACTTGAGCAACGTCTTCATCGGTAAGATCTACCGAGCTAATCCTCTTCGATAAAAACTCATCATATGATGATAAAAACGCATTGAAGATTACTGCATGCTCATTGTGTGATGCAGTAGCAGAAGAAGATGGTTGGGTTGAAAAAGAAGAAAATGTTCCTGGTTTAGATTCAGAAGTAGACAGCCCAGATAGAAGAGCTGTACTTCCATATCCAAAACTACTATTATTAGGAAGCAAAGAGCTAGATTTTGTGCTTTTCTTTTGGATATCCAAAGCACATGTTTCTAATTTTCCAATAAGTTGATCCAAAGACATTGCCAATACTTCTGGATCACTCTCCATCATTAATACTCGAGTTTCCCAGGAAGGAGGTAGAGCATTTAGCAGTTTCTTGTTGACCTCCATAGAGCTAAATTTGTGTCCACCCTCAGTCAGCTCATTCACAAGACGTGAATATCTACAGAACAAGTCCTTAACCGTCTCGTTCTTCTGAATATCAAACAAATCATATTGTTTCTTTACAAATTCCAGCTTAATTTGCTTGTATTCAGTGGTACCTCCACATCTTTCAGCTATTCCATTCCACAGATCATAAGCTTTATCATGGTGCTTGAACATCTTCATAGCATCGGTAGGTAAAGACATGGTTATAGCAGAGTGAGCCTTTCGTTCACATTCCCATGCCTTACGTTCCTCAGCAGTCATTGAACGAATGGTTTTTGGAGGAGGTATACCCACATGTTCTCCACCTGCAACCGGTCTAACGTAGCGCTCGATTAAAGGTATCTCCATTTCAGGGTCAGTAAAAGCAACGAAGGATAGAAATCTACCACGCCATTCAGAATATTCCATTCCTGGCGCAAAGAATGGAGGTTTGTTTGCACTACCAACCTCAGCATTGTGTTTCAACATTGCATTAACAGCTTGCAATGTAGTCATTTTAATAACGATTAAAGATTTGACTTTTGATTGAAAATTTCAAATTTGTCCGAACGAATTTTTCCCTCCAAAAATTTCAAATTTTGCTCGAGTAAAATGAAAATTTTCTCAAACTAGAATTAGGCAACGGGAAGCTCAAATACAAATTTTGATAATTGCCGAATTTAAAAGTCTTTTTTTTTTTTTTTTTGAAATCAGACTAAAAGGGCGATACCACAGGCTATATTGAGAACAATATCGCTAAGATCAACTAGGCGATATCAAGTAATATCGCTAGTAATATCGCTAGTGATATCGCTCAAATTAATGAGCACAGAACAGACAATGTCGCAGAAAACCCTAGTGGCGATATGAATAGTAATATCGCTATCAATATCGCTAAAACGGCTGTAAACCTTAAAAAAATAATCTTTACGAATTAAACAAAAACAGGGTTTAAAAATGACGAACACAACTCCAGAAATCACTAAAAGTACTGATCAAATAGCTTTTAAGAATAATAAACGATTTGTTTATACCAAAACTAGTTAAAAAGACTTTTAAACGTACGAATATTGATTCAATAAACCACTAATCCAATGATTAAATGGCTCTGATACCAATTGTAGGACCGTAAAGGACAGACCTTTCACAATGAATCAATATCAAATGCTAAAGCGCGGAATTCAATAGCAAATCAAAGTACGTTAACAACCAAAATCAACACAAGTAATCACATATAATTATATTAATCAACACAAACCAGATGTGATTTACAGATGAATGACCAGAGAGAAAACCACAGGCTGCACACAAAAAATCGTATGTGTTGAATAACAGCAGCCCCAAAACCGAAACCCTAATTAGGTATTTATACTATCACCTAATCAGCTAGGCGATATTGATGATATCGCCTAGGCGATATTGATGATATCGCCTAGGCGATATTGCCAATATCGCTATAGTGATATTGTCAATGTCGCTGGATACTTTAGAATTTGACTAACTAATTACAATTCAAACTCAAGACCAAGTGACAGACACACTAAATGTACCAACAACATTCTTGTAATTGTGGATGATTTTTCATGTTACACATGGGTATTCTTCTTAAAATCTAAATCAGACACTCTAGAGACTCTTATCACCTTTCTGAAACAAACACAAGTGAATCTTCAACTTCAAGTTCGATCAATTCGCTTAGATAATGGAACTGAGTTCAAGAATAACACACTTATTGCATATTTGGAATCGGTTGGAATCACGCATCAATATTTTGCTGCACGTACTCTACAACAAAATGGTGTCGTAGAACGTCGAAATCGAACTCTTGTTGAGGCAGCTCGCAAAATGCTCATATACTCTCAATTGCCGATGTTCTTATGGGCAGAAGCTGTAAATACTGCATGTTTTACTCAAAATCGATCAATTATCAATAAGAGGTTCGGAAAGACACCGTATGAAATAATCAACAATCGTCCTCCAAATGTAAAGTTTTTTCGCATCTTTGGATGTCCATGTTATGTGTTAAATGATCGTGAGGATTTAGGAAAGTTTTCTCCAAAGGGTGATGAAGGAGTTTTTATTGGTTATTCAAAGGATAAAGTTGCATATCGGGTGTATAATAAGCGAACAAAGATAGTCAATGAAAGTGTCAATGTCATGTTTGACGAATTATCAGAAATGGTTTTTGAACAAAGCAGTTCAAAACCCGCTTTAACCAGTTCAGAAGCAGACAAATCTGAAACATCAATTATGAATGACGTTGATGAATTGTTTTCAGATTTTTATGACGAATACTTTGGAACATCCTCGTCGTCTGCTAATTCTCCTCAAACTTTTTCAACTTCTATTTCAATCGATCTACCTAGTTCAGAATCTTCCCACGATGTGCAAATGATTACCGACTCCGCCAAATGTTTCTCCTGTTGATACTTCAAATACTCAATTTGAATATCAACACCTACCGTTTGAGAGAAAGTGGACCAAGTCGCATCCAAGTACTCAAATAATTGGAGATCCATCAACTGGAGTTCAAACAAGGAAAGCTTCTCAAAATGAATGTTTATATTCAAATTTTTTGAGCTCCATTGAACCAACAAGTGTTAAAGATGCTCTACTTGATCATGATTGGATTAATGCCATGCAAGATGAACTTAATCAATTTGAGCGTCTTAAAGTCTGGAGACTTGTACCTAGACCACTTGGAAAATCAATCGTGGGTACTAAGTGGATATTCAAAAACAAAAAGGATGAGAATGGGGTCATTATTCGGAATAAAGCTCGCCTAGTTGCAAAATGGTATAGTCAACAAGAAGGGATTGATTGTGATGAAACATTTGCACCGGTTGCACGAATTGAAGCCATTAGGATCTTTCTGGCTTATGCTGCTCACAAGAACTTTACAGTCTATCAAATGGATGTGAAAACAGCATTTCTAAATGACATTCTTAATGAAGAGGTATATGTGGGTCAACCTGACGGTTTTGTCGACCCTAAGCAACCAAATGATGTATACCGACTGGATAAAGCACTATATGGATTAAAGCAAGCTCCACGAGCTTGGTACGATGTGTTATCCAAATTCCTTGTCCAATCCGGTTTCTCAAAGGGTACAATTGACACCACTCTTTTTTATTAAGAAACAAAAAGATGATATCATATTAATTCAAATATATGTAGATGATATCATATTTGGATCCACTAATGCCAAATATTGCAAAAACTTTTCGGCATTAATGGTATCTAGATTTGAAATGAGCATGATGGGTGAAATGAACTTTTTCCTTGGGTTGCATGTCAAACAACTATCAAATGGAATTTTTATCAATCAAACAAAATATATTTTCGATCTTTTAAAAAAATTCCAAATGCTAGATTGTCAACCCATATCCACACCCATGGAAGCTCGGTCCCGATTAAATGTTGATAGCACGGGTAAATCAGTAGATCAAACTTTATATCGGAGCATGATCGGCTCCTTAATGTATTTAACCTCGAGCCGTCCAAATATCATGTATTCTACATGTGTATGTGCTAGATATCAGGTAGCTCCAAAAGATTCACATCTTCAAGCAGTCAAACGAATTTTAAGATATCTTAAATATTCAATTGACTTGGGGTTGTGGTATCCTAAGGACACTAGTTTTGAACTAACAGCCTATTCAGATGCAGATCATGCAGGTTGTAAACTGGATCGCAAAAGTACTTCTGGTGGTGTACAATTTCTTGGAGATAAACTTGTAAGTTGGACTTCCAAGAAGCGAAACTGTGTTTCAACATCCACAGCTGAGGCATAATATGTTGCAGCTGTTGTTTGTTGTTCACAAGTTTTGTGGATGAGGTCACAACTTATGGACTATGGTTTCAAATTTGAAAAGATACCTATCTATTGTGATTCTCAAAGTGCGATTGCTATTTCCTGCAATCCGGTACAACACTCGAAAACAAAACACATAGATATTCGGTATCATTTTATCAAAGATAACATTGAAAAAGGGCATATCGAGTTATTTTTTTCAAAACAGATTATCAATTGGCCGACTTATTCACCAAACCTTTAGATGACAAACGATTTCATTTTTTGGTGTCTCAGTTAGGCATGCTTTCACTTAAGCAATAATCTGTCATTTTCAACTCGAGATGCAAAATACTATCATATTTTGAGGGGGGAGAAGAGTTGAAATTTATTATAAGTGATGCATGATGGTTTTTACTTAGATTCAGAGTAAAACCCGATCTTCAAAAGAAAAGAGATTTTGTTTTTATAACTCACCTTCATATGTAATATTTTAAAGATCTTATGCATATGTTAAGGGGGAGTATTTTTCAAAATCCAAAACTTTCAAGTGTTCAAATCTATTTGCATATTGCTCAACACTTTGAAAGATTCTCAAAGACTTTTTGATACTCCAAGGATTGATAGATAATCAGATTACCAATTTCAATCAAATTGTTTGGCAAAATGTTGTTT
Organism: Logfia minima; assembly: GCA_963921325.1. Lineage (NCBI taxonomy): Eukaryota > Viridiplantae > Streptophyta > Magnoliopsida > Asterales > Asteraceae > Logfia > Logfia minima. The sequence continues at coordinate 21,462,068 of OY992769.1, forward strand.
TCTGTACTAAGAGTGTTAGTTTATAAACTACTCCTATAATCCTCCAGAGCCGGTTGGATTTACCAAAGGAGTCACTTTCCAAATATAAGATGAAAGTTTAAGTCTTAGAATGAGGGTGGAGTAGAAAAATTGAGTAAGGGTGAAAATTCTAGTACATAATAGCATATTTTTTTTTTTAAAAAAAAAAAAAAAAACAAATGCCAACTGAGGGTGGAGTAGAAAAATTGAGTTAGGTTGAGTGAGGAGTGTGTGAAAGGGTTAAAAGAAAAAGAAAACCCTCACTAAACAAATAATCGCCGGGTAGCCACATCTACTATCGGAAATCATGTGTTGATTTCTGGTATTGAAGAAGACATCATGGACCCAGTGATGCAATGCATATACCCTCCTAACCACTCAAGAATTTCTTAACAAATTCTTGTTTCAGTATTCTCACGGAGATTTTACACATAATCTATCGACAACTCTGTTGGAGTTTGTTGATATTGAAACAAGAGGACAGTCTGCTCCAGTCCCTGACATCATTAATGCACTTATCGAGTCTAGAGCCTGAAAAGAATATAATTTTAGGACACATGTGTATTATTACACTCTATGTCTAAGTGACATTATGCATATCTATGTGATATTGCCGGAACATTCATAGTGATACCTAAAATGGTATTCCACAATGATTGAATGGAAATCCTACCAATGCTAACATCAAAACCAACATTTAACGTAGGTCACTCAATTGAAACATTTAATTGATTCAATTATTGTGTTAACTGGTAATCTATGTGATCCAGGAGTTATAGTATTTTCAGAAATGTGTTTTCTGATTATGCACTCAACTTTTCTGAGATTACATCAAATGAATCGTTGCTTATCTTTGGTTACTAAAACAAATGAGAAAAACACTCTTCCAAGAATATGTTCAAGATATTCATGCTATATCACAATTACTACAAGGAAGAATAATTAAAGTTACAAGCTCAAGTGCTCTGAATAGAAAAGAAATAAAGAAGAGATTCTGTCAAAGTAAAGGTTAAAAGCTCCAGAAGATCAAAATATACATTTAAGGGGGAGCTAAAGCAATAAGTGAGAGTCAAGAAATAAATTCAGAAGAAATTTGAATATGAAGCGAAGACTACTGACAGTCTATCTCAAAAGAAGGTTAAAAGAAAAAGATTACACAAGAGAAGAAGTTCAAAGTCAACAATCATATGTGAAGAAAAGTCAAAGAGGAAAAGAGAAGACTAGAACTCAAAAGAAAGTTCTATTTCTCTATGTCAAAGACATTCAAAAGATTCAAGACAAAAAGCTGAATCAACAGAAATATAAAGAAAGATCTTCAAAGAAGATATTCAAGAAACACAAGATGCTAAATCATAGGGGGAGATTGTTAGATATAAAAATAGGATTTGCATTTGTAAGTGAAAAACTGGTCATGCGACTTTAAGTTAGTGTCGCAGGAATACAATAGGCGACTTTAAGAATAAATTCGCAGGCACAAAGTCGCAGAAACATGTTAGTATAAATACAGGACTTAGCTTTTCATTTACACAGTTGTTGAACCAGAGAGAAATTGAGTGTGCGTTTGTATATCATATTCAGAGAGAGATTGAGAGCTTGTAACTGATTCTTAATAGCAATATACAATCATTTGATTACACTTTCATATACTTACATATACATACGTATACATACATTCGGATTGATATCAATTCACATCCAAATCACAAGATTAGATCCAACATAGAGAATTCACATGCTCCAACGTAGTGCATATTTTTTAGTTATTTTATTATTTGTTACACATTAGCTTAGATGCCCACATTGGTCTGTTAATAGTGAATGGACTGAAAATAATAACTGAAATGATTTTATATATCTGGTCCAAGCTGCTTGCTTTGCTTCTATAACCTGGAATTGATAATTGTAGTTACAGTTTAAACTCTGTACTACTAGATGGAAAGAATTTTGTATTCCATGTTATATAGAAGTTATTGAATCTTGTGTACTTTCATTGGATTACATATAGATTTATAGCTAACATTTCCTTTTATTATAGTAATGTAGTATATCGTATAATAGTTCTATATTTGACACCTATTCTTCATAAGTCTAGAAAATCGTACAATCTTAAGCTTGCTTATGTTATTTAGCCTGGACTGTCGTATTATAGATCTTGTTTTTAAAACGCCAGCATATACAATACTTATATTGTCAATTAAATCGAATAACTAAATAAAATAATGTACTTAAATTGATATCGAAACATCAAAGAAAAAAATCAGCAGGTGATTTGATATTTTTGAATGTGTACCATGTACGGCCATTAAAAGTTCGGCATTGATTCATCTTCCTTCTTAAACTAATTAAGTTGCAACCCATCCAAGTACTATCATGTTGATGAAACTACTTGATATTCTGTATGTACATTAGCTACATTACTAACTAAAATTATACATACATATATGTAGATACGGATTGAAGGTATTATTATCATTATTATTACTGTTAGCTTCGGAATAATGTTTATTGTTGATTGTGTTTGTAGTGGGTTAGCAAAGTTGGTGATGAGTTCCGGATATGAGTAGGCTATCCTTTAGACCGAGCCCCATAGATATTCACTAGAAGCTTCCTATTCTAAAATCTGTCAAAAGATTTTGAAGATGACGATACCCCAACATCTACCCGTACGCAGATGCTTCGCCTTGTTACCAATGCTGATAATGATACCCAGGTTCTGCTTGAAGTTTGCTTTTTTCTTTTTCTTTTTTTCCCCCTAGAATGTCTTTTGTTCATTTGAGCTTCTGTTTCTTAGATAATGCTTTGCTGCCAAAGTAGGTATGGTTGGTACTTGATGTCATCCATCAAGTTATCTAACAGTTCACCACATTTACTAAGTGGTCTTATCACCAAATCAGTCATTCATTTGTGTGTTTATTATTATTTATATTCAGTACCTCTAAAGAGAGTTGGGTCTAACTTCTACCTTAGAGAAGAAAAGTTTTTGAAGTTTACTATTTATGGATTCATGAAGAATTAACCATGCTAAGATATTTAATCAGATATGATATGTACAATAAGAGCTATCTAAGCTTAAGAATTAACCATGTTAAGATATTTAAATGTTTGAGGAGACACGATCTCGAAAATGCCTTTGGAAAAAAGGATCACAGAGATGATCTACATACGGAGGAATAGTTTTAACAAAATACATGATAAGATGGGTAAACTATTTTCGGTTCAGGCCTATAGTTAGATTGTACCTTTCATGTGAAATGGAATGCTATGCTACCATAATTTATTTACAGGTGTATGCTTCCTTTCAAGTGAAAGTGTGTCACTTAATATCTCACCTTGAAGGCTGTTTGATAAGATATAAACCGTGTTAGCCACTTTTAGAGTCAGAATTGAAAGGCCAGGGTTTATCATATGACTTAACTTTAACTTGGTTGCAATGGTGTCATTTGAATAACGAGTATTGCAAACAATGCTTGATGTGTATTGTGCCTTTTGTGAAAGCAAAAGTTATAGTTTAGGAATTTTGTTTTTTAAGAAAATGGAAATAAATAATCGTATTTAATCATACTAGGTCTTTTTTAGTAGGAAAAAAGTTGGATAAAAAAACTGTTAAGTCATGATCCTTTCTATGATGATTTTATGATGACAACAACATATATTTAACATTATATATATGGTTTGTCCATCTAGTATTGAGATTATTTAATTTGGTGCTAAGTCATCTGTATACTGGTTACAAAGGATTTGCTATGCTAGTTTACCCAGCAGACAGAAAACTGACAATTTACCCAACACACATAATCTAATAGTATAGCCAACACATAGAAGATTTACTACTTGAATAATCACACATCATTCTTGGTAATGATCAATCATGTACTGAAGACACTCTAACACTGTGAAGAAAGAGTAGTGATTAAAGAACTGAAGACTCAACATTGAAGATAAAGTCTAGTTTACCCAACACAGAGATTAAAGAATGCTTTACATGTTGAAGATTCAGGTAAATGTATTAACCAACACTTTGAGACTTATGTGTATGATCAAATGACATCTTCAGAGGTTGTACACATTGTACACACTTGTCCATTCTGGTTTTATATGCACAAAATGTTTCCTTATCATTGTCAGCCAACAAGACAAATTATGCAGTGTACTTTCTGACAGACTGCAGACCTGGTTGTGCAGAGCTTATTAGAACACACAAGTAAGCATGTCTGAAATCATCCAATGAAGATAAGACATATGGAAGATTCTAATTGGTTGATCAAGTTACAAGTGATACTCAAGCTCCACTATAGATACCAGACTCAAGATATGAAGTTTGTGTGTGAATCCTGAGTAGATTTTATAGTGAATTAAGAGAGCATTTGTGCTAGCAGAAATAGCATTACCTGTAACCAGATTTGAGTTTATTCTCAACTAATAAGAGTGTTGATATCTGTATTCAATTAACTTAGACATTCCACATCTAACTAATTCTTTATTTTAACAAATAAAAGAATTAAATTGAAAAACTGTCATCTGTTCTCATTACTGTTTTACAATTAAACACATTACATAATTCACTTTAAGTTAGAAATTAAAAAGAGTTGTATTCACCCCGCCTACAACATCTGTTGTTAGTGTTGGTACGTCTTGTGTGACAACATCATTTAGTTTGTAATTGGTCATTTTGTTATTCATTGTAATCGTTAACTTTTATCTGATATGTTTATATATAGTCGTACGAACTTACAAGGTAGGTACGAACTTCGGAGATCATACGAACTTAGACAACTTCATATGAGCTTCGAAGTGAGCCAAGTTCGTAGGGCCCAGTCCATACGAACTTGACTAATATATATGCATATTGTAAGTCCGTTTGTATAGGATCGATAACGAGATTATCTTAAGGTATTAAGGTGCAGAATCCCTCAATACTAAGTTATAGGATCTATAACGATTTGTTTCACAATTATTTAGTGAATTGGAATTCTAATATGCTTTGTATTGATTATTAACCAATGTTAAACGATCAATACCTAGCCGTTAGAAGATTTAATTGCTCTGGAAAACTCAGGAAATTCGTATTTGTATTATGGCAAAAGTTAATTAGGTTTAAAACCTAATTTCATTATATAACCGTCTCGGTTCGCGGGTCATGGGCTCTGCGATCTGACTCAGTTCGCAGCCCAACTTGGCCCAGTGAACTGACTCGGTTCGCAGTTCAATCTTGACCTGCCAACTAACTGTGGTCAACATTTTTCAGCATTTTAATATTTTGCTCTAAAATGTTTAACAATCAATATTTTTCAGTACCAATTCAAAACCAATGTACAAACTTGATTACAATTAACATTAGTCCTATTACAAGCTAGATCTGTTGTCACAAAACATGTCTCAACGGACTCCCCCTTGACAATAGCTCTAGTATCTTTGTCTTCAAGTTGTCTTTGGTAATCATTTGTAAATTTTGCTACCCATATGTATCTTCATTCTAACACAAGTCTTCACCATCATTTGATAATCTCGTGCAAGATCACCCCATGCTTCAGTCGTCAAGATCCTGTTCTCGTTTAACTTCAACAGATCTTTCTTAGACAGATTCATCAGGTGTCGATGGTCATAGACTTTCAAAATTTCTCTTTCACCACCTTCAACTTCATCATCAGCTTCACCCATAACAGCTTCTCCAGTCTCTGAATCCACATGCCAATTCTTAAGATTTCCTAAAACATTTTGTGGCATTGGGACAGTGGTATTTGCTGCACACATTTGACAGCTGGATAAGTCTTCTTCCTCAGTCTTCATCTTGTTCGTTTACTTCGTTCTTTCAACTTAATCGTTTTTCCGACTCTTGGCTTTATCTTTTCAAACTTCATTGAACGACCCTCAGTCTTGATTATTTTCTCAACATATCTCGCATATGGATCATTACTGCGGTTCTTCAATTCTAATCGAGCCAAGTCTCGAATTTCGAATCTAGGAAGAGAACTATAAACTGCAAGCTTCTTATCAAAATATTGAACTCCGTCAAACCTTTTGATTGCAAAAAGCTTCAGATCAGAATCATAATACCATCTTATGATTCCTTTACGCGAAGCTCTTTTTCCCATAATGTCAACCTCAGACATCCCAATCTTTTCCTTTTTCCTTTTTAAAGGCCTAAACATTGGATTATCTTTGAGTTTCTCAGGGAGATCATCTTCAGATTCAGAACTAATTGATTCATCCAGATTTTCATCTAAATCTACAACTCTTTCTCCATCTTCATCCTGAATGACAACTTTGGTTTTTGATGGTCTTACGAGGTGTTCATCAATATCAACATCAGGATCTACACCCTCGTCTAACCCAATATCAGAAATAGAAGTCCAATCTTCAGGAGGTACAAACTCTCCCTCCTCTAGATCATAATCAAACTCTTCATCTATTTCATCAGGCATATCTTCTTCGGAATCAGACAGATCTAGCATTCCCAAACCTATGAAAGTACATACACAAATAATCATTAATATCATAAATCCTTTCATCGATTTCCCTGAATCAATCTAAGGATTTCCTTATTAATCAATAACAATTAATATCATAAATTCTTTCATTGATTTCCCTGAATCAATCTAAGAATTTCCTTATTAATTTCTTTGTGTATATAAGGCATATTATATGAACTTATAAATCTTTCATTGATCATAAAGTAAAAGTATAATCAATCTAAGATTCCAAAAGTCTTATAATATCAGAACATTAATTAAATTTAAACATTAATGTATTGTGAACAATAATGATCACCAAACATTCAAGTTTACAATTAATTAATATCAGAATTCCCATTGCATAATTAACTTGTCAATCTTAACATTCTCAAGTCTAAAATGCAAAGATTATAGTAAAAGTTTGACCGCCGATATTAAATCGGGACACACACACGACTATCTATAAGTCGGTAGACTTTCGATCAATACTTTACATAACCTTAATTGGATATCACTTAAAGCTTATTTAAAACATATTTAACTTGTATTATAACTCTCAAGTCGAATATATTACAAAATTATTCTAAGTTTAGTTACAATGTTTTAAATATTACAATCAATCTAAATTAATACAAGCTTCACCTTCATCAACACCACCATCTTTAGTACCAGCACCACTTCCACTTGCACCCACAGACTCCCCCTGAATCATAGTTAGCTCACCAGTCGTTGAAGGACCAATCGGCTCTCTATCTTTCTGTACATTGGGATCATCATCTGTATCATTGCGCCTTTTCTTTAATAACTCATCATCTTTGCATGCCTCATGTCGCCTCTTCTTTATCAGTTCATCTTCTTTGCGAGCCTCATGATATGCCAATATCTCCCCCTAAGACGGCTGGCCTGTCAACAAACTGGCGACAAGGCGTTCTAAACGATCAATCTGTCGCTGCTGATCTATAGACTCATTTAGCAAAAGCGTGTGAGACCGCAATAAATGAGTAGTGGCGTCACTTTGAGTGCTAACCGTAGCTGCAAGTTTGAGGTTCTGGGATTCCAAAGCTTTAACCCGCAGTTCCAGATTAGAGATCCTCGCAGAAGCTCTTAGTGGGGCGACAGGTGCTGAAGTAGGTGCAGTGTCAGATTGAAGACTACGTTGTCCAATCTGAACGGCGACATCGGCCAAGAGTAAACGAGCTGCGATTCGACTAGCTTTAGTAGTCGGAAGAATAACAGGTTCATTAGCAACAAGCTCTTGAACAAGTGAAGATTGCAAAGTAGGCCTAGTCAGTGGTGGTGGTGTAAGTTGAACAACAGGACTAGACAGAGCGCCAATAGTTAGTTGTGAGGTGGCAGAGCGGATACGTTTGCGGCGTTGAGTTTGAAGCGGTGTAACGTCTTCATCCTCGGAATCATCATCAAGCAGGCAATAATCAGGATCTTGATCATCAGCTTTACGCTTGCCCTTCAAAGCAGGATCCATGATTAGCTTGGAACCCTTTCTGATCATTCTAGCCGGAATACCCGAAGAAGAAGGAGGAGGATTATCATCATCAGTTTCCTCATCATCAGAGTCAGAGACAGTGGCTCCATCCTTGCTGAAGGCACCAGAAGGCCCAGCATCGAAATTCTTCTGATCCCGTTCACCCTCAGGTCGAACAACCTCGGGGTCGACAGCTTCAGAAGCCTGAAGATTTTCCACCTCATTTAAGAGTGGTCGGTGGCATCATCATTCTGAACAAGTACCTCATGTAGCACTTGAGCAGCAATAGCAGGATTAGCATCCTGATGTAGCACATCTTCAATAAGCTCTTGTGGCTCAGGATGTGGTTGCAGAGGTGGAACTGGGGGTTGAGCTTGTGGAACGTCGGCATCCAACCATCCGTGATCTGGTGGAGTGATATAGTTTTCATCAATAAGATGACCAAAAAGATCACATGCTTCCGGCTTGACCTGATCCGGACGACGAGAGGAATGAAGAAAACAAGCGTTGTATCCTCGAAGTCCAATCCTATCAACATGCAAATCTGGCTGAATATTGAGGAGGCCAGGAACTCGGTGAAGAATAATAAGCATGCAGAAGTGGGGATAGATCATAAACTTGGATCTAACCGCACCAGTCACCTGACCAATGAATGAGCCAAAAATATATGAAGAGAAACTGTATGGTTTGTTATAAACCAGGGACAGTAAGCCAGATAAAAGCTTAGGGCTCAACTCATCATAACCGTCCTTCTTGTTCCCAAAGATGGTAACCAAAATATGAAACAGGAACCGCCATTGGCCAAGAACAAAGGCCTTAATAAATTGGCGTCCGCGCTTAGGTCCATAATATCCCATAGGACCGAGTGCACCCTCAATGAAATCCGAGGAGTACAGAGATGGACCAGCTTTCTGCTTGACTGTACCCAGATGTAGAATCTGTCTCAGATCGTCAGCAGAGAAGAAAATCGGATGCTGATTAACCCTAGTACGAATGACATGAGGGTTTGCAGCAACATCATACGCAATATTTGTCCAAACCAGATCCAGTAAGGATCGGGACAATGGTGGCAATTCCGTAATGGCATATCGAATTCTTGCACGTGCCAAATACGTAAAGATCTCAGTAAAGCGCTCAGCACCACGCTCATTGACGTCCAAATTCACCAAGATATTATGAGAAGAAGTAAAAGATCGAGCAACCATATATGTAATCAGAAGAGTTATACAAATGGTAAATGAAAGTCCCTTTGCACGGATCCAAACAGGATTACAATGTGTATTAGATTGCGGAATGGTATAATACACAATAACCAACAACAAAACAAGTAAATGCAAGTGTTAAGTGTATAAGTTCGTAGGTATTCGAAGATAGCACTGTATGTTCGAATATAACTGATTCAAAAAGCCCATTAATGAAATATTACAACTTAGTTTTTATACTCAGTAAGTTCGTACGAACTTACTGGTCCTAGGTTCGTACGAACTTACATGTTCGTACGAACTTCCTAGGTTCGTAAGAACATATAGGTTCGTACGAACTTACAAACTAAAAACTAAAAAGGCTAAGTTAATAAACACTTTACATTATTAACTATCAAACTAATAACAAAACTAACTATTACAAAATAAGAGCTGTTGTCACCAAACGTGCACCAACAGACTCCCCCTTGACAATAACTCGGTTAGTCTTCAGTCTTCTGGCTCTGTCGAATCTTGATTCTTGATCAACTCTGTCGACTCTCAGCCCATAAGCCTTTTTCAACACAAACTTTGACGACCCTCTGATACTTTCGCCCTTCATGCCTCCAACTATCTCTGTATAAGATCTTGTTCACATGAACCTTCAACAGGTCATCTTTTGACAAGTTTACCAGATGTAAACTGTCATATACTCTCAACAACTCCTTCTCATCAGCATCCTCCATGACTGCTTCAGCTGTCTTACTGTCCACATACCACCACTTGAGATTTCTCAGAATATCCCGTGGCATTTTCTTCAAAGGAACCCTCTTCAAGCACTTGACTGGTTTATAAACCATTTTCATCCACGGCTTGTTTGTAATAGGATCAATCCGGGTTAAATCGGGAACTCTTTTACCTGATCTTGGTTTTAAATCAACGAAATTATTCGTTCTACCTTCACGCTTAATTATTCTCTCTAGAGTTCCGGCGTAAGGATCATTATTGATATTTACCAAGTCAATCCAGGCCAGTTCCTTCAGTTCGATCTTTGGTAGCGAGCTGAAAGTTTTCAGTTTTCTTCTTAAGTACTGAATTCCATCATATCTTTTAATTATGAACAGTTTTAGTTCACTGTCATAGAACCAACTTATGATGCCTTTGCTCAACTTTCCTACCCCTCTGACCCTTATATCACCTTTATACTTTATCTCAGGTTCCTTTTCTGCATTCTTAAACCATAAGGCTTTCAGCTCGGCTCTAGACATTTCTGGTTCTTCAGATGTCTCATCGCCAAGGACCTCATCACCATCAGACTCTGTGTCCTTGCGATCTAACACTTTCTTACCATCTTTAGACTCGATAATCACTTCAGTGACAGGTTGCTTGGGCACGACATGTTCATCTATATCAACATCTGTATCTTGAACAGTCTCCTCATCTGATTTCCAGTCTGCAACACCTGTACTGAGGATTTCTCCTTCTTCTAGTTCTGACCCATCACTATCAAATTCATCTAAGCCAAGCAGTGCTTCGATGGTATCAGACTCTATAAGATCTATAGGGGTGCCCTCCTTATCTGCTTCGTTTTCATTCTTCATTGCACCCCACCCTGATTTCTGGCTACCATCACCATCTGCCGCTGCACCAACACCAGACCCTGATTCTGTTCCCCAACCACCTTTCTGATCCGTTTTTTCTTCGATTTTCTTGCTCCAGTCTGTCCCTTCTGCTTGTGCCTCACTGGACTCTTTGTTCCACCCTCCAGATGGTTCAGTCTCTTCTTGAGGCTTTGAAGCACCTTGTCCAGATCCGCTCACACCAGAACCTTGACCAGACTCCCCCTGAGCTATAACTGCACCTTGCACTCTAGATGAAGAGCCAGGCAGCTCACCTCCTTTGGGTGCACTTGGATCATCGTCTCGGTCATTATCAGCTTTGAATCTCAGCTCATCTTCCTTGCATCCTGGTGTCTTATCCCCCCTGAGCAACTGGCGCTTCATTTGAAAGACAGTGACCTCATTTAGCCGCACTTGATCTTCGACCTTTTCAAGTTGCTTTTCTAAGCGCTCATTAATAGCCGTCAGATTTGTGACTCGAACTTCCTGGCTTGTAACCACAGCAGTCAAGGCAGTCACCATATCCATCAAGCTAGTGATCCGGCCCTCAAGATAGGTAAACTTGTCCGGATATGAGAGAAGAGCAGCCGGGTTGGAAACAGATCGGGTGGGTTGAGTCGTAGGTGGAGCAGTAGAAGGTGTGGGTGGTGTGGTTGTAGATGCAACTGGTGGTTGTTGTACTGTTGATGGAGCAACAGGTGGTGGTGTAGGTGTGATAATCGTAGGAGCAGAACCACCCGCTCCAATAACCACACCAGTTGGACGCTGGCGCTTGCGTGCCTGCAACCGGAACTGTTCCGGTTCAGATTCATCATCGGAGTCCTCAGGAACATATTCATCATCAACCTGAACCTTTCGCTTGCCCTTTTCTTTCTCCCGGGCGGCCTTAGGGTCAATCAACACCCCCTTGGACCCATGAAACCCAATCATAGGGCGGTCCTCGTCATCATCATCATCATTACCATCCTCATCATCATCACCATCATCATCATCATCTGCATCAGATTCTGTAGCCTTAGAATCAAGAGCTGCATCCTTATCAGCTTCAGCAGCAGGTGGAGACCATGTGTCTCGGGCTACAGAATAGTCATCAATATCCTTGAAGAGATCATCAAAGGTGGGCTCAGAACTGGGCCCTGCTTCGCCCTGAAGAACTTCCCTAACCAACTCAGCAGCAACATCAGCGTCAACACGCTCTCCCTCAGCAGGATGCTCTATCTGGTGCAGGAGTTCTTCAACTACCTCCTGCTGTGGCTCATCAGCAGCCACCTCAGCATGGGCCGGTGCCGGCTCTGGTTCTTGAGCTTGAACCTCAGCAGCTGCTTGGGGCACAGGCACATCCAACCAGCCATTATCTGGTGGAGCCTGATAGTTTGCATCAATAATTGCCCCAAACAAAGGCACATCTTGTGGCCTATCAGCAACTGCACGTCTCTTGTTGTGGCTGAGACAGTGCCCAAAGATCTTCTTGTCGACCGGCATCAAATGAACCACCGGGTCGATAGCTGGAAGATTCGGAAGAAGGGCGTTTATCACCATCATGACAAACCGGGGGTATAGAATAAAGTGCTCCTTCACACTCCCCTTAATCTGCTGAACCATTTCATCGAAAAAGTACTGCGAGAAGCTGTAGGGTTTGTTGTAGACAAGGGAAATCATCCCAGACTGCAGCTTATGGTTCATGGTATCAAAGCCCGCCTTCTTTGGCCCGAATGACACCAGCAGGATGTGCATAAGATAGCGCCACTGGCCGTATACCAGACTCTTGGTGTATTGGGTGTGGACAACATCTCCCACATAGCCCATGCGTTGAAACGCGCCAGCACGCATATCAAGAGAGAAAGAAGTTGGGCCATTTTCCTATTCTTCAGTTCCCAGATGCAGAACCTGCCTCAGAAGGTCGGCAGAAAACTCGATATCGACCCCATTGATAGTAGCCCTTATGACCGGAGGCTGAGGCTCACAATCATGAATTGCCGTAGCCCAAAATTGGCTAAGATATGGAAAATATAGCGTTGGCGAGTGAGTAAGAGCATAAAACACCCGTGAGCGCATGAGAAACTCCAGCATGCCTCGAAACGGTGCGGTCGCCGGGTTGGCAAGATCATAAGAAACTGCCACATTGTGCTTGTTGTGAAACTCACGCACAAGATCAGCCATTTCTTCAAAACAAACACAAACATGCCAAAAATAAAGAATAATAATGTTAGTCATAAGACATAATTAACTTCGAACCCTGCAAACAAGATTCTACGATTAAAACAAGTCTTAAAAAAAAAAATTTCAAAGTTCAAACCATAGTAGGTTCGTACGAACTTACTGCCCTTGTAGGTTCGTACGAACTTACTGTTTGACCAAGTCAAACTTAAGTTCGTACGAACTTACATTGGCTAGGTTCGTACGAACCTATAGGTTCGTACGAACTTGTAGGTTCGAACGAATGAACTGTAAACCAAAGTTCAAAATTTTTATCAATTAGAATACAATCAAGTACATGGAAAGGGTGCGCCTAGGTTCGTTTTAGTAAAATCAACCATAACACATTAATTTTAACCTCTTAAAGTTCCACAATTTTGAGTTTAAGTTTGTTTTTCACAAAAACCAACTTAACTCCGAATGTGTTGATGTTTAACGCTTCAAATTAAGAAAAAATCACTTACAAAGATGCGGATTATGATCTGTAAGATGTTTAACGGTTTAAAAACGAACAACACAGTCCCAAAATGGAGTGAAATTCGAAAATCAGTAAGTTCGCACGGGTAGGTTCGCAGACACAGTATATTCGTACGAAGTTAGGGTTTTTGAGAAAGTGAGGAGTTTGACCAACGTTGACTCTTTTATACCCCAAGTATGTTCGTACGAACCTATATGTTCGTACGAACATAGCCTTCGAACATACCGTCTAAGTTCGTACGAACTTAGAATTTTAAAATTAAAAAGTTAAACTTTTTCTATTTTAAAACGAAAAGCAATGATCTAAATACTTAGGCATTCAAAGGAGCAAGGTTTGAATAAATAAACAAACAAAATGTAAACATTTCCCAAAGACAAATAACTTTTATTCATTTATTTATTTAAAACACTTAAAAAAAATAACATAACATAAAATAAAACTTGCAAATAGGAAATTGTTCATATTTTGAATAGTACAATATTTTTTAGAGAGTCACTGATACAAAGATCGAATTAGCCATGATGAGAGCAATACAAAGTTAGGAATAGCATTTATGCCTTTGATTATTATTGTTGTAATTAATAGAACACAACGATTATTGGTATTGTTATCCATTTAAGCATTCGGCATTCAGAATTCTCAAGTACGTATAAGATTATTGTTCACGATCTCTTGTGAATCTTACATTTGATATACCCTTAAGATCTAGACAGTCATGAAGAGCATGGAACCGATATTTTTCATCTTTATTTTTATTTCATCTTTAAAGTCAAGTCTATTTGCTTTGTCAGTAATGTACATAGGTACATGATTCAATTTTATGACAGGACTAAGGTTAGAAACAAACAAATCTAAAATCAAACCAGAGGTGACAGGTCTGTACTTTCGTACAACAGAGCGACATAGTTTGACTAGAGAACTTGAAAGCGGTATTCTTGTTTCGCGGTCGAGTTTGTTCTAGATTTTAGGATACACTGGCTGATTCTAGGTCAACATATTTCTAGATGAAGCAGAAGAACCAGTCAGTTAACCCCCCAGATGATTGAATGATGTTTTATATCCGGTAACGAGCATTCATGAACGGTCCATCTCCTAAGAATTAAGACTTAGGTCGTACATCAAAATAAAGATAGCACAAAAAAGAATCGTATTATTAAGTATAGATTAAGTACTTGAGAACCGTTATGTTTTATGCCTACCAATACATCGTAAAGTGAAGCTATCAAATACGTTTGCATTTTTAGGTACATTTACTGTGAATGTTCTGCATCTTACAGCCACACATATAAAATGTTCTAGGCATGGGTAAAAGATTCATCATTTCTTTGCAATTAGTACATTGACCCTCAAAATTTTTATTGGTTTTGCAAAGATAAAAGGTAAAATAAACTAAGAAATAGAAATAAAAACATACTAAGTTCTTTGTGAAAATATTTACTCAGGATTCCTCATCCCATTAAGTTGGAGTAAAAGCTCAAACCGAGACCGATCAAATGCCTTTGTATAAAGGTCAACCAGATTGTCATCAGATATGACCTTAACCAATTTAATCAAATGCTTTTCAGCACAGTCACGAATGAAATGATGTCTTATTTCAATGTGTTTAGTCTTACTATGCTTCACAGGATTATTAGTTATAGACATGGTTGACTGATTGTCAATCATAATAGGAGTGTTAGTGAAATTCAAACCATAGTCGCGCAGCTGTTGTTGTATCCACAATACTTGTGAACAACAACTACCCGCTGCCACATACTCAGCCTCACAGGTTGAGATTGCGACCGAGGTTTGTTTCTTACATTGCCATGAAACAATGCGACCCCCTAAAAACTGACAACCTCCCGTGGTAGATTTCCTATTCAGGTTACAACCTCCATAATCTGAGTCAGTATAAGCAACAAAGTCAAAATTGCCTCCCGAGGGATACCAAAGACCTAACTTACGTTTTCCCTTAAGGTAACGCAAAATTTTCTTTGCTGCTTTCATGTGCGATTCCTTAGGGGTAGATTGAAAGCGCGCACACAAACAGACTGCAAATGTTATATCTGGTCTAGAAGCTGTCAGATACATGAGAGAACCAATAATGGCCCGATATAGAGTCGGATCCACATCTTCAGTACTTTCAGAATCTGGTCCAAGATTGTGATTCAATTGAATCGGAGTACCATATGACGAGCTTTCAGTCATCTTGAAACGCGTGAGCATTTCATGAACATACTTCGTCTAATGGATGAAGAATCCATCCTTCTTTTGATCAACTTGTAATCCTAAGAAGAAATTCAATTCCCCCATCGCACTCATTTCAAATCTTCGCTTCATGACTTGTTCAAAGTCTCTGCACATTTGCTCATCGGATGATCCAAAAATGATATCATCGACATACACTTGAACAAGTAGGAAATCTTCCTTTTGCCATTTGATGAACAATGTACAATCTATCTGCCCTCTTTTGAACCCATTTTCCAAGAGATAAGTAGATAGAGTCTCATACCAAGCTCTAGGTGCTTGATGCAGTCCATACAGAGCCTTGTCTAATTTATAGACTCGGTCTGGATAGTCTGGATCACTGAACCCCGGAGCTTGTTGGACAAACACAAGTTCCTGAACTTTACCATATAGGAAGGCACTCTTTATATCAAGTTGATAGACTCTGATTCTTTTATGTGCAGCATATGCCAGAAACAATCGAATTGCTTCCAACCTTGCTACGGGTGCAAACACCTCAGTAAAGTCTATTCCTTCCTGCTGATTAAATCCTTGAACTACCAGTCTGGCTTTGTTGCGAGTTACAACACCCTTGTCATCACGTTTGCACTTAAACACCCATTTGGTGCCTATTGCATATTCCCCTTTTGGTAGATCAACTAGCTCCCATACCTTGAGCTTCTTGAATTGATCAAGCTCCTCTTGCATAGCCTCTACCCAAGAATTATCCTTAAGAGCCATTTGTACATTTTTGGGCTCAATTTGAGAAATGAAACAACTAAACAGGCACTTATGCATGATTCCAGTATCTTGAATCGATGCATATAGACTGTTGCTTTCTGATATTTCTCTGCGAGTCTTTACTTTAGAACTCGGATCACCAATGATATTATCAATCGGATGATACTTGTTCACACGAGTTGAGAATATAGAGTCAACCGGTAAGTCAGATCCTAGATTTGATCCAATCTCCCTTTGAGGTGATACTTCATCCTCTGCAATTTCATGCATAGGATCTGTAACCTTTGAGGAAGATGGAATGTCATTCAGATTTGAATCACTATCCGCAATAGGATCGACAGTAGTTTCTTTCCTTTTATCATTTGCATCTTCCGAACTTGGAATGCTAGATCTTGGTGCAAACGCATTGATTTCACCATCATCTAGCACAACATGTTCTAGCCCCAAGGTGTCAGCTTCACTTAAGAACGGAAGATTGAATGATTTGAAGACAACATTATAGTCAAATAACCATTCTGGTCCAGTTTGTACAGCTGGAGTATAGGATGTGACTTGTATATTATATACAATCTCAACTCTGCCAGTTGCCTTATTATAGACCCTTTTGTTTGGAGATCCAGCTTCATAACCTAGGAATAATCCTTCGTCAGCTTTCTCACCAAATTTTGATTGATGTTTGGTTTTTAATAAGGTACATTGAACACCGAAGGGTTCAAGACCAGTCAGGTTTGGTTTTCGACCATTTAGGAGCTCATAACACGTTTTGTTATGCTTCTTGACGGTTAAAACTCTATTGAGCACATGACAAGCTGTATTCACTGCTTCTCCCCAAAAAATGACAGGTAGTTTTGAATCAGCCAGCATTGTTCTTGCTGCTTCAATCAAGGTACGGTTTTTCCTTTCAGCGACACCATTTTGTTGTGGCTCATAAGGTGCACTGAACTGGTGTTTAATTCCTTTACTTAAGCAAAAGACATTCAATACCGAGTTCTTGAACTCTAAGCCATTGTCGCTTCGTATCTTCTTGACTCCTTGACCAAATTGATGTCCAATCTGGGTAAAGAATGTCATCAGCATTTCTGCTGTCTCATCCTTTGATGCCAGAAAGAATACCCATGAAAAACGAGAAAAGTCATCAGTGATAACTAGACAGTAATGTTTACCACCTATACTCCTTGCGTTCACAGGACCAAATAGATCCATATGAAGAAGATCAAAGGTTGAGGCAATGGAATTTTGAGATTTTTACTGATGAGGCTTCTTGTGTTGTTTGCCTTTTTGACAAGGCACACATTTATCCTCTAGACCAAAACTCTGTACTGGAACACCTAGCACTAGTCCATTCTTGACTATATAGTTCATCTTTCTAAAGTGTAAGTGTGCCATTTTCCGGTGCCACAACTGTGAATCGAACTCAGATGCAGTGGATATAAGACATGTCGACTCCGGGAAGGAATCAGTAACACTCATGTCCAACACATAAGTATCATTCCTTCTGGGAGCCCTCATGATTATCCATTCATCTGGAATGACAAAACCAGGTTTTAAAATGAGTGCATCTCTATCCGTAAAATGGACAGGATGTCCTTTGTCACAGATCTGAGATACACTCATCAGGTTGTGCTTCAGCTCTTCAACATATTTGACTTGCTCTAGCTTAAATTTTCCATTTGTTATTGTACCAAATCCTGTGATTTGTCCACCTTTTTCACCAGCGAAGTTCACATATCCTCCCTTCTTATGTATGAAATCCACAAGAAGCTGCCTTTCCCCCGTCATGTGCCTTGAGCAACCGCTATCCACATACCACCAGTTGGCAGCACGTCTGATTAACTCCTGCACACATAATATAAAAGATTAGTCATCAAGGGGGACCCAAGCCGTGACGGTCTTGGGTCTGCCATTCTCATCCACGAATGTAAATTCCTTTAAGTATCCATTACTCTTTGGCTTAGAGGTGGATGCTTTGAGAGTCGCATTCGTTTGAGTATGGGAGGAACTACTACTAGACTTTCTTTCCGGAGACTTCTGAAAAAGTCTCGGATTTACTAGTCTAGGGTTGGACGTAGATCTAAACACGTTGGAGTAGTTATAATTTGAATTGTGATAATTCCTATTATTACTATTTGTGTTAGAAAAATGATTATATGGAGTATTAAATCTCTGTGGAGTTCTAGACCTGGATGACTGTCCATGGAACCCTTCTCTTGAAGGAGTATTGTTCCTAGACACATCATTTGTCGTGAACTTAACAGATTTCTGAACAGGTCGAGTTTTCTGAGTGCTTAATGTTCTCTTATAACCCAAACCAATTCTTCCAGAGGAGCTAGCTTCATGTGTATTCATTGTTTTAGAGAACCAGCTAGCCACTCTATCACTTACACAAGTCGTATCAGGAACAAGAGTTTTCTTCTCCGGAGACGAAACAGATTTTTCAGGTGATTGGTCTTGTTTCACCTGAGTCTTTCTACTTTTGCCCTTAGTTGGACAAATACTTGCAACGTGTCCCTTTTCATGGCACACGAAACAAGAACGCTTCACTAAGGCCTTTTTCGGGGCCTTCTGAACTGTTGATTTATCTAACTTTGGCAAACTTGGAAGTATGATAGTTTCCACCTGTTTACCCTTTTCTTTTTCAGATCTGGGTAAAACAGATTCAGTTGTGGTCTGTACCTTCTTTGTGACACTCTCCTTTTCACATTCATCCACTGGTATAGTATTTAATTTTAGTTCAGAGATGGATGACATTAAAGTGTCGGAAGATGTTGATTCAGTCACGGTAGTAACCTCAGCTTCCTCAGATCTCACAAATTGAATGAAACCAGGAATGGTTGAGTAAACTACAGAATCACTAGCAGGTAACTGCTCAGATTCATCAGGTGAAGAAGTATAGTTATGATTAAAAGGAGGAGGGGACTCAGTATACCCCATTCCTCGAAGGTCTCTTGGCTGTTTTTGTGAGCTTAACATACTATCCAAAGTTTCGATTGAGAATTTTCTTAATTCAAGTTTTTTATTTAATTCTGCAATCCTAACTTTTGCATCAGCAAGCTCCTTTTCCTTTTCAGAGGACTGTTTTGTTATATCAAGAACATGTTCATGAGCCAAGTCAATAATCTGACTTTGCTCATTAACCCTTTCTTTCAACTCCCTTAAGTCCTCTTTGTCAGCCTTGACCTTATTCAAAAGCTCAGCATTTCTTTGTTTTAGAATAGCATTTTCCTCTTTTACAGAGTTTAGCTGAGCTGATATCGAGTTGGATGACTCGATTAATTCCTCAGCTTGTACCTGAAAATTAGTACATAATACACAGGCTTTAACAACTAAGTCTAAATTAAGAAATACCTTTTGCTTTTCAGCATCCAGATTGGCCATGTAGGCGATAAAGTCTTCTGAGCTCATGTTTTCAGTGGACTTCAATTTTACCTCTCTGGTCTCTTGAGCAGGTGCATCTATCTCCATCTCTGTAGCTACTTCCTTTTCTGTATCAGATTCAGCATTGCTTTCCTTCTTTTCTTCAGTGATGGAGGCCATGAATGCTTGTGATTCCTCAGACTTTGAACTCCAATCATATGCTCCATCTTGAGTTTGAACCACCAGAGCTCTAGAAGTATGAATACTTCCTGAGGTCTGATTGTTCTCAGAGGAACCTTGACTGTGGTATCTTGATCCGTTCTGACCTAAATTTTGATCTCTCTTCGGTCTCTGACATTCTCTAGCAAAGTGCCCAAAACCATCACAGTTATAGCACTTCACTTTAGACTTGTCGAATCCCACTTTGCTACTCATGAATTTTCTCCCGGTTCTATTCATAAATCGTTGGGCTCTTCTTGCAATCATGGCCATTTGCCACTGCAAGTCCATTTCTTCTAGGTCATCTTGATCCAATTGGTCATAATCTTCGTTGATTAGTTCAGGATCAGTGATTTTTCCCTTAATGAAGTTCTCACGGGATGCAATGAAAGAGGCAAGCATGGCTATTTCCTCTTCTGCAGACTTCATGCTCATGGGCATTGATTTAAAACCGCTTGTGGTTCCAGATTTCGGTTTTCTATCGACCCCTTGATCATCTGACGAAGTAATATGACAGACATTGCTATCAGAACTTCTGATAACCGAGTCTGTTTCATCCTCAACAGTATAAAAAGCTGCAACACCACTACTTGTATATGCAGTGGAATCAGTTCGTTTACCATGGTAAACGTTGGGATCTTGAACCTGATCAGATCCCGTCTCTTTCCTCCGCATGTTTAAGTCATACACACGCAGCTTTCCAATCACATCATCGAGAGTCAGAGCGTCATACCCTGTACTCTCCTTGATCATCAGAGTATAAATGTCCCATTTTGGTGGGAGTGATTCAAGGAGCTTATTGCTCTTGACAGTGTCGGTGAAGGATAGACCATTGTTGTCTAGTTCAGTCATAAGATGATAGTATCTGGTGATAATTTCTTCTAATGACTCTCCCTTCATATGTTTGAAGACATAGAACTGTTTGGTCAGTAAATCAGCTCTACTCTCTTTGATCTTATCGTTTCCATCAAACCCCTTTTCTAACGCTTCCCAAAGCTCTTTTGAGAATTGGTATCGTTTAAAAGTATGCTTGATCTCCTGAGGGAGACACATAGTAATTGCTGACAAAGCTTTATTCTCAGCCTCGTACATCTTTTTGTCTTCATCTTTCATGACAGAATATGTACAGAACTTAGTCTTTCCCTCAAATTCGTAAGTGGGTAAGTCATACCCATCTTTAATGCATATCCACATGCGGATATCGTGAAATCTCGCAAATGATTCAAATCGATCTCTCCACCAAAAGTAGTCCTCTCCTTTGAGGAGCTTAGGTGGTGAGGCTGACTTACCAACCTCGTGATCCATTTCTAACAGTTTATTGAGATTTGTCATCACTAGAAACAGTCAAACCAAGTCAAAAGTGTAAAAACAGAAAAGTCAACAGAAGTCAACAGCCCTAGGTTCGTACGAACTTAGATTACTTCGAACTTATAGGTTCGAAAACTATCTAGGTTCGAATGGTCAACCTTCTGGTCAAACTTGACAGAAAATTCAAACGTTCGAACTTATAGGTTCGTATGATATTTTGGGTAAGTTCGTACGTAACTTTTTGACTTGTACGAACTTGCTGTTCAACACCCAAAATCGAACAAAAACTTAGATCTACAGAGATTCAACCGATGAATTCGAATGAAAATTGATAGATAAGAACCACAAGAGCTTAAGGAATCCAAAAGTACAACTTTTATCAACTTAAACACTCAAAATCTTGTTTTCTTTGTGATTAAAGCA
Organism: Logfia minima; assembly: GCA_963921325.1. NCBI lineage: Eukaryota > Viridiplantae > Streptophyta > Magnoliopsida > Asterales > Asteraceae > Logfia > Logfia minima. Next base: position 21,483,745 of record OY992769.1, read on the forward strand.
ATCCCGAACCCAACAATGACTTGTTTAAGCTCTGATACCAATTGAAAGTCCCTTTGCACGGATCCAAACAGGATTACAATGTGTATTAGATTGCGGAATGGTATAATACACAATAACCAACAACAAAACAAGTAAATGCAAGTGTTAAGTGTATAAGTTCGTAGGTATTCGAAGATAGCACTGTATGTTCGAATATAACTGATTCAAAAAGCCCATTAATGAAATATTACAACTTAGTTTTTATACTCAGTAAGTTCGTACGAACTTACTGGTCCTAGGTTCGTACGAACTTACATGTTCGTACGAACTTCCTAGGTTCGTACGAACTTACAAACTAAAAACTAAAAAGGCTAAGTTAATAAACACTTTACATTATTAACTATAAAACTAATAACAAAACTAACTATTACAAAATAAGAGCTGTTGTCACCAAACGTGCACCAACAGTAAAGAGCTCATCTAAATAGGAAAACTTAACGAACATTAATTAATTGTAAACATTGATGTATTGTGAACAAAAATGGTCCCAAACATCCAAGTTTACTATTAATTAATAACTTAATTTACTGAACTTAATTGAACGATTAAGTATACGAGACTCAATTTTCAGTTATATTCTCTAAATTATATACAGTTCGTAAGTCATAACAGATACGCTGAAAAATCATACCGCCGATAAAAACCAGAACACGCCGCACGACTACATATGAGTCGAAAGTCTTTCGATATAAGAGATCAGAATATGTAAATTAGAAGTGATATGGATTTAACTTATAAACATAAGTTCTTAAGTCTAAACGTATAACTAAAAGTTAACAAGTCCAAACTTGTAATTTATTTGTAAGCATAAAGATCGCAAATCGAAAACAAGTCTAACATGTTAAAAGTAAACAAGTCAATCAAAAAGTCAACAGGTTTCAGTTCGCATCGCAGGTCAACAAGGTCAAAAGGTCAGTTCGCATCGCAGGTCAACAAGTCAACACATTTGGTTCGCTTTAGCAGAAGACCAAACTCAGTTCGCTTCGCAAGAGCATATCCAGATTCACTTCGCAATAATGATTTGCAAACTGAGATTGGATCTCAGTTCACAGGAGCGTGCGGACGAACCCAAATTGAGAAATCAATAAACAAACTCGTGGATGTACAATTAAATAATAATAACATTTGGATTATGGACTGATTTTACAATCTTGAGTAGTTTTAGGCTTTATTTTTCACTAATAATTAACAAATCCGTGAAAAACTAAAACTAAACTTTGAAAGATGTGCAATGAAATCAAGTGAATCTTACCTCAAAAGATGCGTATTTGAAAGATGTAAAAGATCTACGGAGTGAAAAACCGAGCCTTGTATTGAATATTTCAAAAATCAAAGAAAAATGCTCGGGTCGCTTCGCAAAGTTTCGAATCGCAGGAGTTGTGAGATTAGGTTCGCAGGAGAGAATTGGAAAGTGAGAGTTGGACCCGTTGACTTCTCCCTTTTATATAGCAAACTCAGATCGCAAGTTTTGGGTTCGCAGGTGTTGGTTTCGCAGGTGTTGGATTCGCAGGTTAAGGTGGAGGTCGGTTCGCAAGAGATTTGACTTGTTGACTTTCCCTTTTATATTCTAAATGCAAATCGCAAGGTTGACGGATCAACTTCGCAAGTTTGACCAAAAATGCCAATTGAGTTTTAAATATAAATTGAAATTAGTAATTGGTTTACAAGTCAAAATTTAAACTTTCCATTGTGTTTTTGTCACATTTAATCAACATGGAATGATAAAAGGTAATTTAACTATATTCCAAAGAGGCAAAATTATAAAAATATAAGAAAACGATAACATAAATAGCACGAACGAATAACAAAAGAAAAAGGGTATCAAGTACCATTTTATTAATGAAACAAATAGAATAAACAATACATATTTGTGACTTTAAGAATTTATCTGCTTAGGGATCATATTAGTGAGAATACTCTTTACATTATTACTTATTAATAAGTCTAAGAAGATTGTTAGTATACATACTTCATGAAATGCACAATAAGTTACACAAAACATACAGCGTAACTAGTTATCAACTTATATTTATGAAAGTATAACTTGGTTACCTTGCTCCACATAATATAACACGTTCGTTAACTATACTTGTATAGTAATTGAGAACGAAGGATTCATCACAGTGAAACGTTCAAATTTCATAGACAGTTCAAGACGATTACTGATATTATGATCCACATAAACACAGTCTACACTGATTTCCAAGCAAACATATATTATTGGTATGCATAATACCTAATGTGATCCAAAATACGCCATACTGAGAAATCAAGTAGAACACATAACACTGTATCTTTTAGATTCAAGGTAGAGGTTACTAAATGATGTTCTGTTCGAAGCATATAACATACCCTTGAGTTATTTTTAAAGTTTTGACAAACATCAAACCTATTTTGAAGATACTAGTGGTTCTAGGTCTGTACTTAGTACAACAGAAGATCCCTTAGTATAATAAAAATAAGTTTGAGACCATTGGCAAAACTAAAAGTGTCAGGTCTGTACTAAGTACAACAAAGTCACCAGTAGTTTTGCTAAGAGCAATAATTCTTACTATTTGTCTTGACATATATTCATAGATCTTTGATAACAGTGTATGGTTATACTATCATTTAACAATTAAGACTTATGTCATACATCATATATCAGATCACAGTAGATAACACACATGAGCATTATTACTTATTATATGCTCAGAAATCATAGTAGAATATGCCTACCAGTACATCATATAATGAAGCAGTCTAGATTTCATTTATTCGAAGCAAATTATAGCGTGTGGAGACAGGTGAATAATAAAATAAATATAAGTAAAGGCATGGTTTTAGAGATGTAACGTTAATGTAACCTATTGGAATCTACTAACACATCTAACTTAAGACTGTTACTTATTATTGTTAAGCATATTCCCCTAATGTACTATCATTTCCCAACAGATAAACACTTAACTTATTTATCCCAGGCGATTCCTCTTTAGGTAACAAGCAAATTAATGCCATACGCCCTTTTTTTATTTATTTTTATTTTTTATATAAAGGTATAAACGTGGACTAATACAAACATCTTTGGAAGACTAGTTATTTTGGATTCCTCATCCCGTTTAGTTGAATCAATGTCTCAAAACGCGCTCTATCAAAAGCTTTAATGTACAAGTCTGCCAAGTTATCAGTTGAGGGAACTTTGACTAATTGTATCAGCTTTTTCTCAGCACAGTCTCTAATGAAATGATGACGAATATCGATGTGCTTCGTCTTGCTGTGCTTGACTGGGTTATTGGTAATAGACATGGTGGATTCATTATCAATCATCATCGGAGTGTTGGTCAAATTTAACCCATAATCTCGTAGTTGTTGTTGTATCCACAATACTTGTGAACAACAGCTGCCAGCTGCGACATACTCAGCTTCACATGTAGAAATGGCTACCGAGGTTTGCTTCTTGCACTGCCAAGACACAAGTCTTCCGCCTAAGAATTGACATCTACCAGTTGTAGACTTTCTATTCAGATTGCATCCTCCATAATCAGAGTCCATGTAAGCAATCAAATCTAAATCTCCATCAATTGGATACCAAAGTCCCAGCTTCGGCTTCCCTTTGAGGTAACGAAGAATTCGTTTAACGGCTTGCATATGAGACTCTTTAGGAGTAGCTTGATATCTTGCGCAGACACATACTGCAAACATTATATCAGGCCTCGATGCAGTAAGATACATTAACGATCCAATCATAGCCCTATATAATGTAGGATCCACATCTTTATCGCTCGATGTATCAGGACCAAGTCCATGAGCTTCTGGAATAGGAGTGTGATAAGTTTTGGCTTCATCGATCTTGAAACGTTCTAATAGTTCATTTGTATACTTTGTTTGATGAATGAAATACCCATCTATCTTTTGATCGACTTGCAATCCTAAGAAAAAGGTCAGTTCTCCCATAGCGGACATTTCAAACTTGTTTTTCATTACTCGTTCAAATTCACTACACATCTTTTCGTCAGATGACCCAAAAATAATGTCGTCCACATATACTTGAACAAGTAGAAAAGCTTTCTTTTTCCATTTTACAAAAAGTGTACTATCTATTCTTCTTCTTGTAAAACCATTCTCAAGAAGATAAGTTGATAGTGTCTCATACCATGCGCGCGGGGCTTGATGTAATCCATATAGAGCCTTATCAAGACGATATACTCTATCTGGATACTGTGGATTAGTGAACCCCGGTGGCTGAGAAACATACACCGTTTCCTTGACTTTGCATACAAGAAGGCACTCTTAACATCCAGCTGAAAAACTTTCATTTTCTTTGAAGCTGCAAATGCTAAGAGTAACCTAATTGCTTCAAGCCTAGCCACAGGTGCAAACACTTCATTGTAATCAATTCCCTCTTGTTGGTTGAAACCTTGAACGACTAGACGAGCTTTATTGCGAATCACTATTCCCCGATCGTCTTTCTTGCACTTAAACACCCATCTAGTTCCAATTGGATACTCACCAACTGGTAAGTCAACCAACTCCCAAACTTGCAATTTTGAGAACTGAGACAACTCTTCCTGCATTGCTTCTACCCACAAATTGTCCTTTAAAGCCATTTGGACATTCTTAGGTTCAATTTGTGAGATAAAGAACGAGTAGGAACATTGATTGATAATCCCAGTCTCCATGATTGCAACATATAAGCTTGAGTACTCAGATGTACTAGCTCTAGTTTAACCGATGCATTTGGATCACCAATGATATTCTCAGTTGGATGATCACTGTGAATTCTTGTTGTTGTAATCGGTTCAAGCGGTAATTCATCATTTAAATTGGTGCCAATTTCTTCCAAGGGTGGCATATCCTCATCAGTACTGTACATCTCATCAGAAGTTATTCGATCTGTAACTTCTGATGACTTGTCAGTCTCGTGAGTGTTATTCACCGAAGGTTGTTGTGTGGCACTTGTTGATGCATGATTAGGATCCACAGTAGTCTGATTTAGAGAAGCATTCGATGTTGGAATGGGGCCAATATCCCCATCACCAGACAATAAATGCTCAGAGATTAAAGGATCAACTATGTAATCACACATTGGGACCTTAAATGACTTAAAGAGATCTGAATAATCAAATTGCCAATCTAATCCCTTATGTGAGTCATGTGTGTAGCTCATAACTTCAATGTTATAAACTATTTCCACACGTCTCGTAGCTTTATTGAAGACACGTTTGTTTGGTGAGTTAGGCACATAACCTAGGAAATATCCTTCGTCAGCCTTCTCACCAAATTTTGGTTGAGAACTAGTTTTCAATAAAGTACATGAAACTCCAAAGGGTTTAAACCCTTTTAAGTTCGGTTTCTTATTGTTTAAAAGCTCATAAAAAGTCTTGTTCTGCTTTTTAACCGTAAGAACCCTATTTAGAACATGAAATGCAGTGTTCACCGCTTCTGCCCAAAAGATGACCGGAAGCTTTGAATCTGCAAGCATCGTTCTTACTGCTTCAATCAGAGTTCTATTCCTCCTTTCAGCAACACCATTTTGTTGTGGTTCATAAGGTGCACTGAATTGATGTTGGATACCTTTGCTTAAGCAATATACATTCAATGTAGAATTCTTGAACTCAGTTCCATTGTCACTAGGAATACTCTTTACTCTCGTTTTGTAGACATTCTCTATTAAATCTAAGAACTCCATAAGAATTCCAGGAGTTTCATCCTTAGATCCCAAAAAGAATACCCACGAGAATCTAGAGTAGTCATCTGTGACAACCAAACAATACCCTTTGCCACCTATGCTTCTCTTGCTTATGGGGCCAAAGAGATCCATATGTAGCAATTCAAATGGCATGGAGATGAAATTTTCAGTTTTAGACCTGTGTGGTTTCTTATGCTGCTTTCCTTTTAAGCAAGAAACACACTTGTCTTCAAACTCAAAACGTTTAGGTGGTACACCCAGAACTAACCCATTCTTGGTTATATAGTTCATTTTTCGAAAGTTCAGGTGTGCCATTTTCCGATGCCATAAAACTGAATCTGCTTCAGAAGCCTTGGATAATAAACATGTCGACTCCATTGAAGATGCAGGAACACCCATGTTGATAGCATATATATCCCTCTTCCTTGGAGCCCTCATTAAAATCCATTTATCTGGAATTACCAGACCCGGCTTCAGGACTAAGGCCTCTATATCATTAAAGAGTACAGGATGACCTTTATCACAGATTTGGGAGACACTCATTAGATTGTGAACCAGTTGTTCAACATAGTTGACATTCTCAAGAGTCAAAGTTCCATTAGAAACTTTTCCTTTCTCAGTGATTATTCCACCCTTTTCTCCATCGAAATTTACTCTCTGCTTTAGTCCCCCTTTGAAGTCCATCAGTAGACTTCTATCTCCTGTCATGTGTCTTGAGCAATCACTGTCTACGTACCACCAGCTATCTCCGTTCACAGTTTGCTCCTGCACATGACATTTATACATGATTAATCATCAAGAGGGACCCAAGCCATAACAGACTTGGATCGTCCCTCATCATCAACAAACTTAACTTCTTTAAAGTAACCCTTTTTCCCATCTGGAGCCTAGATTACTTTCGAAGGACTTTGAGTTTGTTGAGGAACGGTGGTCTTGGGTCTATGAGGTGAATGAGATGCAAGCCTCCCTGACACATAACCTTGGGATTGTTGTCCTTGATTACGATTATAGTTATACCCGTAGTTAATCCCATGTGTACGTGAAGTAGAACCATTCTCATAATGACTATGGTTTCTACTAGGTGTCCTAAACCTCGACGGTGTTTGATCTCTAGAATGATTGAAAGTATTATCATTGTGAGTTGAAAGCTGTTTAGGTTTAGGTGGAGAAACACTATGTGTTCCTACTCTTCTCAAAATGTTCACAGGTTTAGTTATGAGTTGACTACCCAACCCAGGTTTAGGACTTAACCTGTCTACATTCATCCTAGAAGTACCCGGTAACAGGTCTCTGTTTACCGGTCTATGTCTTGCTTTTGATTTCTTATTTGGACAACAAGAAACCACATGCCCTTTTTGATGGCATTTGAAGTACGACATTAACTTTTTAGACTTAACTTCTTTTGCCTTTTTCTAAGTCAGTATGATCCCGAGTCACTGAAGTTTTACTTTCCTGTTCTTTAATATCCTCAGCATCTAATTCAGTTTTACACTCGTTAGATGTTGGATCTTTAATAACAGACTTCTCTAACTCAGATACCTCTGACTTATTAGTTGGAGTTTTCTCAGAGTTAACAGGCACATCAGTCATTTCTAAGTCTTCATGAGCATTAGTGTAATTAGAATTAAATGGAGGAGGTACATCATGACAACCTAATCCAGATTTATCGTTTACACTACGTTGAGAACTAATTATATGATCTGAAGTTAAGGAAGATGTCCTATAAATTTCAAACTTACGATTTAACTCAACTAACTTCATTTTAAACTCAGATAGCTCTTGATCTTTATTAGCAATATCTTTGTTTAAGTCTCTTAAGTTTAGATACAGACCGTCTATTCTAATAGCTTGTTCATTAATGGTATCTCTAAGTACAGTCTTATCTGCCATATTAGACTTAATCTTTTCTTTAAGAGCTAGTTTATCCTCACTAAGCCTACGGACATCACTTTTTACTAGTTCTAATTCAGATGAGATAGTCCTATGTGATTCAGCATAAACATTCACTTGGGACTACAAACTAGCAACTAATTGACATACATCAATAAGAGTGAGAGTATCAAGACATACCCGTTTTTTGTCAGTTTGGAGATCAACCATTTGAGCCACGAAATCTTCAGGACACAGATCCCCCGTTGATCCCAGGTCCAGCATATCATCAACTGCTGTCACCTTTGTATCCTATGTTTCCACTTGATACTCTTCTGCAGTTGGCATGTATGATGTGGATGCAACAGTTTTGTCTTGATCATCAATTTCAGCCATGAGAGCTTCGTCAGATAAAGCACTCCAGTCATATGAACCATCAAGCTGTTGAACCACCAAGGCTTTTGATGCTAAGGAAGTGCCTTGTTTTACTGGATTTGCAGCTTGATTTACCTTGGGTCTTTGACATTCCCAAGCAAAGTGTCCAAAATTCTAACAATTATAACACTTTACTTTGGATTTATCAAAACCCGACTTATTTCCCACCACTCTCCTACCAGTACGCTTCAGGAAATTTTTAACTCTCCTTGACACCATAGCAAGTTGCCACTTGAGATCCATTTCATCTAAGTCATCTGGATAAATTTGATCATAATCCTCGTCAAACTGAGTAGGATCATTAATCTTTCCTTGAATGTAATTCTCATACGAAACGAAGAATGAAGCAAGCACATAAAGTTGTTGTTCTGCAGATTTCACACTCATCGGCATTTTATAATGCCCTTGAGCTGACTTCTCAGAAGAGACATTCTTGCTTCCATTCTCACTTCCAGCTGAAGCTATAAAACACAAGTCCTCAGAGATAATTTCACCATTTTCATCAATTCCATCAACCAGTAACGTAGAAGTTGATGTTGATGAAGCATTGGAGAGACTAGATTTTCCATGGTATAGCCTAGGATCTTGTACCTTATCAGAATCTGTATCTCTCGTTTTCTTGGTAAATTCATATCCTCTGAGCTTGTCTATAGCCTGCTCCAGAGTCATCTTAGTGTATCTTTCTTCGTTGTCTTTAATCATCACTCCGTATATTTCCCACTTAGGGGGTAAACCCTCAAGAAACTTGTCGGTTGTGGATCCCAATGGGTGATCTTTTAATCAAATCAAGAGGAGAAGAAGACAAGAACACAAGCAAAATGATATAAAGTTTGGACAAAATGATAAACAAATGAGATAAAACTTTATATTACTCAATCCCCAAAATATTCTCTCAAAGTGAGTGTAGCAGCCAAAATACAGAGAATAAAGTGAGTGCAAAATGTCTTGTTCTAAATATCTCTAACTTTGATATTTATACTAAACAAACTGGCCGTTCTGCGACACAAGCTTTGTGTCGCAGAGATCACTAATGCGACACAGGCACTGTGTCGCAACTACAACTAATGCGACACAAGCCTTGTGTCGCAGTACACAGAAAATGTAATTTTTACTAAGTCTATTTCATTTACAAACACAGTACAGACTAGACCAACTGACAGACACTCTAAGATGCATCAACAAACTCCCCCGTGTCTTCAGCTTGGTCTTTAAAATCTTCAATTAAACCCAGTCTGTTTGGAAATACACCGCCAGCATGTATTCCATGTGTTACACAAATTTTGACAATCCGCTGAAATTGAAATGCGATCTTCTTGTTCACTGCATTTCTTTCATTAAAGTGAATCGGATTATCAAACAATTTTCTGAAGAATCAAGAATCAAGAATCTGACTGTTCACCAAAATTTAATAATTACCCCCCATGAACAGCAGAATCAATCGTTGTCTTTTCTTCAAGCAACAACTTTAGGAACCCATTTGAGCACGCTGCCAATAGGATTCTTCTTTTTCGAAAGCCATTTGTAAGTTGCATCGATATAATCCAAAGACATTGAGTTCCATCTGAAATTGAAACGTGATGTTTCATATCTAATAACTTTTCGTGGAACCATTGTTGGTAGAACCATTCTTGAGGAGAAAGGAACAAAATCTCTTTGCATTGTCACCACCATACGATGAGATGGTGCAAGATCAAGCATTTGCTTTCTTGAATATACAAAAGATCTTGTTTCACCAGATTCCGATTGTGTCGGTTTCAATACGTTTGTTGGCTTTTGAGATCTTGAAACCGATCTTTTGATTCGTTCAAAGGCTACGGAATCACAACAATCAACCTTATGATGATCAAAATGTTTGGTTGATTGTGATTTCTCAGAATACTTCTTATTCTTTTGCAAAGAATAATTAGTAAACTGTGAAATCTTTTTCGCACAAACCATTTTTGAACATGGTTTGGAAGATTTAGTCGGGTAAATCTTCTTAGTCACCTTGACTTGTTGTTCAGGTGGGTGAGAGAGTTGAGGTTTGGTTAGATGCTCAAATTTTAAAATCCGCTTTTCAAGTTCAACAATTTTTGAATGCATTTCTTCACGTTCAGTTTCCATGTTAAGTATTTGAAGTTGGAAAGCTTTAATCTCTTCTTCCTTCTTTATCAACTTCTCATTTATCCCTTTGTCTGAACATTTATTCAACTTATCACTTCTTGCTTCGCGTTTAGATTTCCCTTGTTTAGAAGCCCCAATATACTCAGTAGTAATGATGTGATTTTCAGGCTTGACATCAGATTTGTTAATCTGTTGTGTTGGCACATCACATGCTTCGACTTCATGAACAATTTCAACAAACTCATCATTGATCGGTATTGATGTATATCCGATACCAGCTTTAGATTTCATATCCTTTTTCTGAGAATGAAGCAGTTGATCTAACCTCAAGGAAGATGCTTCAAAACTTGAGAGCTTGCATTGATATGTTAAAACTTCACTTTGAGCTGCAGCCTTTTCTTTATGAAGTAAATTGATTTCAGTCTTGTAACTGTCGATTTCAATTTGTTGATTTGAAACTTTAACTTTCAAATCATGCATTTCAATGCTTGGATCTTTTTGAATTTGCTGTTTATCATTTCCTCCGTAGCTCTCTCCAAGTGATCTCCACAATTCATAGGATGTATCTTTATATTTGTAAAGTGGAATATCTTGTGCCACATCATTTGGTACACACATGATAATCTCTTCACGTGCTGTCTTGTCGTTGTCAAAAGCTTTTTATTCTACTGAGATACACTTTTTAGGATTCTAAAAAAAATTTTGTTTGAATTTATTGAACATTTTAACCCCCATGAACATGTATCACAACAAGATTGCTCACAGAAAGGTAGCTGTTTGCGCATCAGTTTTGTGTGAAACATTTGGAGGTTGTAAACTCAATGGATTTGAGTGAGACCAGTGGGGTTTTAAAGGTAGGACATTAAGCTAAATTGTAGAAGAAAAATCAAGATTTTTGGACCATTATTCACTGAGTTATGGTCGTTTCAAGTAGGGTCAAAATCTGGACAGATTGCATGCATGACAAAGTGATCTTTTTGGTGTGATTTCACTACCAAACGATTTTTAGACCTCATCCAAAGATTGAAGTCTTGTCTTTTATGCATGAACATGTGTTTTACAGAAACATAAACATATTTTAACATTTTAACCATTTATTCTAGCAAGAACATGTAAATAAACTCTATAACATCAAAAAGTCGATTTTTCGGTTTGATTTTCGGTTTGATCATAGGTTGCCCTTTTGTTTTAACACTTAAACAAGTGTAAGGAACCTAAAAACCATCAAACCTTGTATGAGATTTTTAGCCATGGTAAAAGGCATAAAAATCATGTTTTTACAAGATTCAAAGTTTGAAAATGCAAGAATGGAAGTTAAAGATGGTGTTCATACCTTAGAATGTTGGTTTAGGTGTATGAACACCTTCAAAGAGATGATTTAAGGATGATAAGTTGCTGGAGTTTAGTATGTGTTTAGAGAGAATTGTGTGTGTTTTTGAAAGTGGAAATGAGAGAAATGATGAAAGTGGAAGAGTGTGTAAGTGTAGAAGGCTTTTTGTATGGAATCTTGATATGTGAGTGGGGGTTTTGAGTGGTCAAAGGGGGAGGCCGGTTTTTGGGCATCAAAATGAGTTATTATTTTCATTTTTTTGTTAAAATATCATATATATTATTTGTGATATTTATTTGTATTAAAATCTCACAAGTCTTACACATTTCAAAGCTTTAAATTGTGTTGTTTTTATGCTTAATATAAGGGTTATAAAAATTGATGTTCTAACTTTCTAAAATACATCAAATTGTATTGTAGATTTTTTATAATGGATATTCAAGTATTAGTTTGTCGGATTCGAGTTTCTTTTATTCGATTTGGGTCGCGTTCGCCGAGTTACGAAATTTCGGTTAATTCCGATTTTTGTGATGTTTTTGTGGTTAAAGTTTGAGTCATGAAAATTTATTTTATAAGTTTATAACATTCATCAAAATGTATTTGATTCGATCACGATTGACATTCGCGAGTTAATTAACTGATTTCCGGTTGCGTTTACCGAGTTACGGAATTTCCGGTTAAATTCTGATTTTTGCGATATGATAATGACTTATGAAATTTAATTTCATTTGTTTTCTTTGGCACTTTGTAACCTAATTTTTGTGTTCATCGCGGTCTTAAAGTCCGCTAAGCAATCTCCTAGAACGTTACGCGATTTCGGTAACTTACGGTTTCGGTACTTAAGGAGTCGTAACCTAGACTTTTCACTAGGATTTTAGAGTGCTGTAAACGTAAAAATATGTACTAGGAATTTAAGTGCGGTGTTGACCTGAGATTTTGACAGTTGTCACAGTAACCGAGTTTATGTTCAATAAAGATTAATATGCATGTGCTTTACGTATTCGTTATACTTGTTGATTATCGTTTATATCTATATTATTGGATTCCACATTCTAATATAGTTGAGGACCTTGTTGATCCGTCACCAGGGGATCCTACAGTTAGTTTTGGGACTAACAACTGGTATCAGAAGCAGTTGAGATTGTTCTAATCTTAGATCTGTTAAGACGGCCACATATAGTTCAAACTCTACTTACTTGGAAAATGGTTCTGTATCAAGACCTCCTAAGTTTGATGCTAAGGAATTTAGAACCTGGAAATCTAGGATGATGTTGCACTTTGAATCAATTGATCCAATGATGCCTAACAATGTCTTAGAAGGCCCATTTGTACCCACCACCTCTATTGATGTCCTGCTTCTGGAACTACTCCTGCTACATCTAGGGTAGTAGTTAAAGCATCAAATTAGTGGTCTGATGAAGACAAAAGAATAATAGGATTAAATGTTAAAGCTAGAACCCAAATAGCTATTTCACTACCAAATTCTGTATACAACTCTGTATGCAGATTACCTTCTGCCTAGAAAATGTGACATGCTTTGGATATAACATATGAAGGAAAGGAAGAGGTCAAACAGAACAATATCATTGCATTAAAAAGGCAATATGAATTGTTTTTCTGTTATAAAGGAGAAACTTTAGTAGACATGTATACTAGATTCACCTCCTTATTAAATGACCTGGTAGCCATGGAAGTTCATATTGATGTGTTTGAAATAACGAACAAGTTTGTTGATTCCTTACCACCATCATGGGAATCTGTTGCTACATCTCTTAAAGTTACTCACTACCTCAAGAATTTTGATGTGGCCTCACTTTATGGTGCTTTCATGAATCATGAAAAATCAAAGGCTATGCATGACAAGAATGTTAAAGAAAACTAGAAGCATCTTGAGCATTCTAATGTTGCCCTTGTTGCTGTTGAACCAAAAAGGAAAAACTCAAAAGCTATGATTGTTTATAAACCAAGAATTAGCAAAGAAGAAGCATAAACAAGTGATGAAGAACCAAGTGAAGATGAAGTTCTGATGACAGTTGTGATGATGATGATGTGGAAAGCTTTGCAAATGGAATGGATATGCTGGCCCAGAAGTTTAGAAAGTTCAACAGAAGGAAAGGTAAGTCAAGTTTCAGATTCAACAGAAGAGCTAGCACAAGCAACACTGGGAAAACAAGAATGGTTGCCAAAGCTGAGTGCTACAATTGTGGAAAGGTTGGACACTACGCAGCTGATTGTGAATCAAAGAAACCATTCACTCAAGTAGATACTTATTCAAAAGCTGCCAAGTATAAGGCTAGGTACAAGGCAATGAAAGCTGAAATGAAAGTAGATTCCAAAGAAAAGAAGAAACCTGAAGTAAAGAGTTTGATTGCTGAGTCCCATGAATGGGATGACTACAGTTCATCATCATCATCTTCGTCAAGTGATAGTGATGATGGCTGTAGCAAGAATAGCAAACATGGAAAATGTTTGATGGCCGAAGATGATACTGTAGAGGACAAGAAGGATAGTACATTTCTGGATGACATGAGGGAAGCAAATACCAAGATGCAATCTGATGATTGGAAAGCTACAATGCTATATAAGGTAGAAAACTTCAGATCATATACTGATGATGAAAAAGTAGAAATGTTTAACTATCTTATAATTGATCTTAGCATTGCTTGCAAAAGGGAAGATGAATTTAAGATAATAATTGAGGATTCAAAATCTCAAATAAATGTTTTGGAAAGTGAAAACAAGTGTCTTAAAAATGATAAACTTGAACTAGAGTCAAAAGTTTATGCTTCCCAAGTATACTTGCAAGAGTCAGCAGGCTGTAGGTTCCAATAATCGTGTAATCTACACAATCACAACTTGTATCGTGCGGAATTCTAATACAAACTGAATAATCCGAATGAATACGTGAATGAATAAATGCACAATCGTAAATAACTTTCTTTCTATTGATTGAATGAGTTAACTGATTACAAAGATATAGTATAAACTCACAAAGCTCTCAAGTACGTTCTTACTCAGTTTTTTTTTTTTTTAAATAAGTTGACCTACTGTTCTATTTATAGACATTCGAATATGCCACAATATTCATATATACGACAATGTTCACTTGTCGCAACATGCAACATACATCTCATTATCACAATATGTGAGTTCAAACTCAAACTGTCGCATAAACAATCAAAACTATTCTAAGTCTTTAACCAAGATGTTTGACATAAAGCTTCTTGCACCAACAAACTCCCCCTTGTCAGTAGTTTGGTTGATTTATCTTGTTTTTAGTTCCAGCTACTTGGGAGTTGGCTTCCAGCACATATATCTTTCTCAACACACAAATTCACCACCTTCTGGAATTTAATTGCTTCACTCTTCTCTTCAGTATTGAACATTATTAGATTCTCTTTGAGCTTCGACAAATTTAGTCTAGATAAGTTTATCAAACTGATCGGATCATAGACATAAACAGTTTCTATTTTCTCCGTCTCCCTCTTAACAAAGCATTCAATTACAGCCTCTCCTGTTGTTCCATTGTAATACCACCACTTTAAATTTTCAGTAAAATCTATTGGTAGCTTTTCCAAAGGAATCTTTTTCAGCGATTTAATTGGAGGATAAACAAGCTTCACCCAAGGTTTGTTTGTGACAGGACTTATTTTATTTTTATAAACCTTTTGTTTTCCCATCGTTAGCTTCATTAAGTTAAACCCACACCTGATCTCCTTCCTGACTGTATCTTCAAAAAATCTTCCCCAATCTGACCCTGACTGATTGGTCATATTTAGTTGAGTCAATTTGTTGATCTCTCACTTTGGTAAAGTACCGAATTCCTTAAAATTCTTTCTAAAGTATTGAAGTCCTCCTGTTCTCTTTATGACGATTAAGTCATTATCACCATCATATTTCCAGCTAAGAATCATCCTTTTACAAGTATCCTGAATCTTGTAGAATCTCTTCTTGATTATAGGAACCTTTTCGGGTCTGAACCATTCTGAATGCATCTATTGTCTATTTGAGCTTTCAGGAACATCAGGAGCTTTATCAGTTTCATTTGTAGAATCAAGAATTTCAGTTTCAATCTCATCGTCATCATCTTTGAACTCATATTCATGAATATTTACCTCTTCATCTCCACTTTTTACATCTTCTACTTTATTATTTTCATTGTCGCTCAAATCCTCATTTGTAAAATCCATAAACTCTTCAAACATTCTTTCACTGTCATCCTCTACATCTTCCACTCCTGCTTCCAACAAATTTAGCAAAGGAACCAAATCTTCTTCATCCATTAAAGAGATTGATATAGGTTCTGCTTCAAACACTTCCTCATCAACCACCTTCAACTCATCAGATCTATCTGCACCCGAACCTTCATCATTATCATCATCTTCAACATTTTCAACATTCTCCCCCTGAACAATTGATGTTGATTTCAGCAATGCAAGCTCCTTTTCTAATGTCTCAAGCTGCTCATTCTGATTATCAATGCGTTGAGGGATTGAGCATTAAGTTGTTCTTGTTAACGGTCAAGTTGTTGTTTATGACGTTCAATGACCCGTCCCTGAGCTTCTAGCTTTTGCTGTTGAGAAGATAATATCTTTGATTGTATGGTAAATGATTTTTGTAACTCATTCATTGTCGTTAGCAAAGATGTTAAAAGTGTAGCTGCATCATTTGAGGATTGTGCTGCTGAGGTTGTTGGTTGAGAAGAACTCGGTTGAGAAGATGAGGGAGGCTCTTGTCGCCTTGTGCGCACAAGAGGTGGTTCTGGAAGATAGTCATCATCAGCATCATCTCGCATACGCTTTTCTTGGCGAGCAAGAGTTATGGTTGCAGTACGTTGGGTTTGGTTTTGAGCTTGTAGACGTCTTGGATGAATTTGATAAGCATGAGTCTCATCACTATCAGACGAATCACTGGCAGTTTCAATAAGTACATTATTTAACCCAACTTGTGGTAGCTCATTTGCCTCCACATTTTCAGCAGCAATGTTAGCTTCTTGATCTAGTTGATCATTAAAATCTTATTCCATCTTAACTTCTATCAACGGTTCAGATTCATTCTAAATTTGAGGAGGATTATCTACTCAATGATCATTAGCTGGTTCTTGATAGTTTGGATCAATGATATGGCCAAGGAGAGGAACTGTAGGAGGTGCAGGAACTCCTTTGCCGTAAAATTTGCAATCAGCGAACACTCATTTTGCCATTGGAGTCAATCTAAGGTGCATCATCCCTTCAGTTACTAGATTCGGAACTAAATGATTAAGAAATAACTGCACAAATCTGGGATACATATGAAACTTTGCAGGATTGTTGATATTCGAGATCATGTTGGCGAAAATATAGCCAGAGAAATTGAATGGTTTATTCATGTTGGCGAGATCATTGTTGATGCATCTTAGAGTGTCTGTCAGTTGGTCAAGTCTGTACTGTGTTTGTAAAAGTAGTAGACTTAGTGAAAATTACATTTTCTGTATTCTGCGACACAAGGCTTGTGTCGCATTAGTTGTAGTTGCGACACAGTGCTTGTGTCGCATTAGTGATCTCTGCGACACAAGGCTTGTGTCGCAGAACGGCCAGACTGTTTAGTATAAATATCAAAGTTAGAGATATTTAGGGTAAGACATTTTGCACTCACTTTATTCTCTGTATTTTGGCTGCTACACTCCTTTTGAGAGAATATTTTGGGGTTTGAGTAATATAAAGTTTTATTCCATTTGTTCATCATTTTGTTTAAACTTTATATCATTTGCTTGTGTTCTTGTCTCCTTATCCACTTGATTTGATTAAAAGATCATCCTTTGGGATCCACAATTGGTATCAGAGCCATAATCTTTGATTGTTAGTGGTATCAAATCATTTGGTTAAGTTTTTTAATACTTTTTTGATCATTTGACATTTTCTTGGTGTTTGATCTTCTTTATTAGTATTAAATAGCTGTTTTCTAGTGTTTTTGAACCTAGAAATCTTTACTGTTACTGTTTTTTTTTTATAAAAAACATTTAGGGTTCGAAAATATGTGTTTTTGAGGTTTGTTCGTACTAACAGCGCCGTTTTGCGACACAAGGTTGCGACATAATATTGTGTCGCTTTAGGGTTTCAGCGACCTTAATTCTGCGACATAGTGTTGCGACACAAGGTTTCAGCGACCTTAATTCTGCGACATAGTGTTGCGACACAAGGTTTCAGCGACCTTAATCCTGCGACATAACACTGCGACATAACCTCTGTGTCGCTGTGTCGCTGTCTGTTCAGTTGCGACATAACCATTGTGTCGCTGCTAGTCTTCTTGCGACATAACCTCTGCGACATATCCTTTGTGTCGCATTTTTCAGTTTTTTCAAAATTTTTGAAAAGTCTCTCGAGCCCATTACCATGTCTGCTTCTACATCAACATCACTTCAACAGGTTGGGGCAATGTTAAAGCATTCTAGTGAGGTGGGCTCTACAAACAAACCACCGATGTACACTACGGGTATGAACTACTTAGACTGGCGTCAACGGTTTGAAGCGTTTGTATCTTTCAACGATGCTGAGATGCTGATCTATCTTGAGGAACGATATGAACGCCCTGTTCGAACCGGTATATTTAATGGACCTATTCCTAAAAAGTCCATTAAATCAATGACTCCTGAAGAACGTAAGGCTTTCGATACTGAACGAAAAACATATTCTGCGATTACTATGGCCTTACCTCAACAGATATTGAGACAACTACGCCATCACAAGACCGCTTATGATCTATAGAAGGGGTTTGAAAAGAAATGTGGTGGTAGTGATCAATACAAACGAAACAAACTGGATCTAGTTAAGAAACAGTTTGAGGTCTTTGACATGTTACCTACTGAGTCTCTGGAAGATATGTGTAGTCGATATTCTCAGCTCGTAAGTGAATTGGTTGAGGGAGGAGTAAATCTCGACAAAACTGATGTAAACAAGAAGCTTCTGGGTTCATTACTAAAGAAATGGAATACACGAGTGCTGCTAATGAAAAAGACGACGATATAATGGATATGGAGCTTGATGATCTAATTGGACAGATTGCTGCTGACCTCCTGGACATGCAGAAGAAGGAGACCAAGGCTACTGCACATATTCAGAATCCCATGTTATATGGTGTGGATGTTCCTGCTACAACGACTCAAGCTGCTGGGGTTGCATTCTTCTCTGGGGGTTCTGGTGCTCCTAATTTATCTGGTGGTTTTGGATATACTACCACAAACTCTGCTAGTGGGGGTGGTACTTACTCAAATCTTAAAGGAGCATCTCCTGCAGTTGCTGAGGAACATGCAGCTGTATTCACCGCTTTCTTGTCAGCATATGATGACTTCCTATCCAACAAGAACAGCACTGTGAATATGACTGAAGAAGATTTCAGTCAAATTGATCAAGAAGAGCTTGAAAGAATGGACTTGAAATGGAGCATGGCTATGCTCACAAGACGTGTAAAAAATTTCTTGAAGAAGACTGGGAGGAAGAACGTCACTGATGCGGAAGAGAAGGGTCTTGGATTCAATAAGAGCAAGGTAAAATGCTACCAGTGTCACAACTATGGACACTTTGCTCGTGAATGTGACAGAAAGAAGAATCCACCTTCCGGTTTGTCCAAGCCCTCTCAGTCCACCTCATCTGAGAAGACCAGATCTGATGAAAAAGCGATGATTTCCGCTGCGCTACTGCTTTCCAACAATGCTTGGGAATGGTCTGACCCAGATGAAGATGATACAGAACGGGCACTAATGGCTGAAGTGCATGAGGTACATGATGAACCCTTATCTTGTGTATCATGCATTAAATTAACTAACCAGCTAAATAGGTATAGAGAGGATACCACACGCCTTAACACTATCATAGAAAATTTAACTGAAACAAATAATATGTTACGGGACAGTGATAAGGCCAGTGGTCAAAAGTTAAAAGCTATTTTAGAAGAGAAAAAGGAACTAAAAGCTAAAAATTTTGAACAACAAGATGAAATTGGTAGCTATGTTGACATGCTATCATCTGTTAAAAGGGAACTTGTTGAATCTCAAACTGAGGTTTTAAATTTAAAGAAAAAGCTTTCAAACTTTTCAACATCCTCTCTAGTCTTTGATGAAATCCTACAAGCACAGAGGACTGACACTAAGAGTAAGGCAGGACTTGGTTTTCATCAAGTCCCACCTCCTAAGGATTATTTACCTATGCCTGTTAGGGATAATGTCAATGATATGATGCCTATCTTTACTAAGATAGATGTTAAAACTGTCAAACCAACTGTGAGCATCAATATAAGTAAGTCTGAGCTAGTTAAGGCTGAAAATGTCATCATTGCATGTGAACAACCTGAAACTAGTAGGCCTGAGCCTATTAGGGCTAATACTAGTGAGTCTGAAACAAGTAAGACTCAAAAGGTTGAAAAAGTTAAAACTATTAAGGGCAAGATTCATCAGACTGAACTTATTAAATCTGAAAATATAGTTGAGCCTAAATTAGGAAAGACTCTTTCTGTGCTTCCTCGTATTATTGAAGAGGAAATTGAAATTGAGGATATAACTGATCAAGAGTATCGACAAGTTAAGAAAAACGTCAAGCCTGAAAATCATATAATTACTATCGAACAAAGAGAACAGGCTATAACAAAAGGAAAAGGTAAAGCTATGGCTGAACCTCAAAAGAAGATTGTTTCTAAAACGATTAAATTAAATAAATCTTCTAAAATTTCAACTAAAGCATCTGCTGCTGTTGAATGCTCACACAAGTGTGATTGTTCAACACATGCTTCTTTTGGTCGAGCTCATCGGTTTGTTCCTAAATCTCAATCTTGTTTTGAGCAACGATCTTGCTTCTACTGCAAGAAGCAAGGTCATTTGATAAATAATTGTCATGTGCTTGCAAAGAAACAGTCTGGGAAACAGGTTTCTCAAGTTTCAAAACTTAAAAAACTTTCAAAGAAGCCTATTTCAATGAAATGCTCTAAGCCTACTATCCCAGCTGTTAAGGTCAACAAAGTTGAGCAAAATACTTTGCAAAACTTAAAGCCCAAAGTTGTTGACCTGCAAGCATCCAAACCAAAACAAGTTTGGAAGATTAAGGAATCTTGCAAAGATTCTACATCTAACAATACCTCATCAGTCAAACATTCTAAACTTTTTGAAAACAAAGTTTTGACTGATGTGGTCATTGTTGATGATGTTACTGGAGTACCCAAGACTATAAAGGCTTGGGTCTCCATTTCTAACTAATGTACCTTGTTTGTGGTGCCGCAGCAACCTGAATCTGTAAAGAATAGTAAATGGTATATCGACAGCAGTTGTTCTCGGCACATGACCGGTGATGTTTCTCTTTTATCTAAAGTTCATGCTTTCAATGGAGGTTATGTGGCCTTCGCTGGTGATAAAGGGGGAGTTATTTCTGGTCAAGGTACGCTTACCAATGGAATGGTAAGCTTTGAGAAGGTAAATTTTGTGGAGCAATTACAACACAATCTCCTCAGTGTCTCTCAAGTGTGCGATAAAAAGTACACTACTACTTTTACAGACACTGAATGTTGTATATTGAAGCCGGGATTTGTGATCCCTGAAGAATGGGTGCTACTGAGGGCACCTCGGGAGCGAGACACGTATATTCTGGACATGAGTACTGTGGAATCTACACAACTCACTTGTCTTCTTTCTAAAGCCCCTGAGAAGGAATCGTTATTATGGCACAGGCGTATGGGACACTTGCACTTTCGCAAGATGAACTACTTGATCAAGATTGATCTAGTGCGAGGTGTCCCTAAGCAATCCTTTGGACTGAATGATCATTGCGTCCCTTGTCAGAAAGGAAAGCAACACAAGAAGTCTCACAGACCGAAGCTGGCCAATTCAACTGGGCAGCCCTTGGAGCTGCTTCACATGGATCTATTCGGACCAGTCAGAAAGAAGAGTTTGGGAGGTACTTCTTATTGTCTGGTTGTGACGGACGACTACTCGCGGTTTTCTTGGGTTTATTTTCTGAAGACCAAGGATGAAGTGCCTGAGATTCTCATCTATCTATTCGACAAACTGCAAAATCTTTGTGATTTGAGAATCAAGAAAATTAGGAGTGATAACGGTACAGAGTTTAAGAACTCGATTATGGAACTGTACTGTTTGAGTAATGGTATTGAACACCAATTCAGTGCCGCAAGGACTCCACAGCAGAACGGGGTTGCAGAACGCAAGAATAGAACCTTGATTGAGGCTGCACGTACAATGTTATTTGACTCTAAGCTTCCAATCACCTTCTGGGCCGAAGCTGTGAATACGGCCTGCTACGTTCTAAATCGGGTATTAACGGTTAAGAAGAAGAACAAGACATCCTATGAATTGTTCAACAACAGAAAGCCTAATCTACAATTTCTTGAACCGTTTGGCTGTCTATGCACTATTATGCACACCAAAGAACGAATTGCTAAGTTTGGTGAGAAATCTTGTGAAGGTGTTTTTCTAGGATTCTCTAATAACTCATAAAACAAACGCGTGTATAACTTAGTGACCAAGTGTGTGGAAGAACATTTTGAAGTCACCTTTTTCCATTACACTGACAACCCTCAGGGGAAAGGACCCGAATATTTGTTTGACTATCAAACACTGTTTGATTCTTTCAATATTCCTGAAGAAAATGAAGAAGAGGATATAGTGACACTACTTCATGGGCTGGACATCGCTTCTGAAACACCACCTATCTCTGTTCCTCCACCACCTACAGGAACACCAGCAACTGCTCCTGCTGCTACTTGTGAGACTCCACCTCCACTCGTTACTGAGAATGTTCCTGATCCTACAAATGATGAGGAACAAATGTTTGAGGATTCTGTTCAATCACCTGCATCTGTCCTTGAAGATTTACCGGCACTTCAACACGAACTTGAAGCTGACTCCACAAACCTTGATTCTATCATCGTTCCAGCTGCAATTCCGAGTTCTCGGATAAATGTGTCACATCCAGTTGATGCCATTCTTGGTGATTTAAAAAAGGTGTTTTAACGAGAAGACAGATTGCTGCTGCTGAACAATCTGTGTTGACACCGTCTCCTATTACCGTCACTGATCCTGTTTGTCTTGCTTCGAAAATTGAAGAATGCTTTCTCTCCCAAGTAGAACCGAAGAAGACAGCTGATGCGTTAAAGGATCCATACTGGGTTGAAGCTATGCAGGAAGAGCTTCAACAATTCAACAAGCTGCAAGTATGGACTTTGGTGCCTTTACCCAAGGGTGTTCATCCTATTGGCACTCGTTGGGTATATCATGTGAAGAAGGATGATTGGGGCGTGGTAATTCGCAACAAAGCACGTCTACTGGTCCAGGGCTTCACTCAAATTGAAGGTTTGGACTATGATGAAGTATTTGCTCCGGTTGCTCGTTTGGAATCCATCCGCATTTTCCTGGCGTACGCTTCATTCAAAGGATTTCGGGTTTACCAGCTTGACGTTAAGAGTGCTATGTCAAACAGCCGCCTGGATTTGAAGACTCTGTTCATCCGAACTACGTCTGCAAGCTGGATAAGGCATTGTATGGTCTTCATCAAGCTCCTAGAGCTTGGTATGAACGGCTTGCGACTCATCTTCTGAAGAATGGTTTTGTACGCGGAACGATCGACTGTACTCTCTTCATCATGCATGCAGGGGAGGACTTGTTATTAGTACAGGTTTATGTGGATGACATCATCTTTGGTTCCACCAAGGATGAACTGTGTCGCGACTTCGAGCGGATCATGAAGTCAGAATTTGAAATGAGTGCAATGGGGGAGCTGAACTTTTTCTTGGGCGTACAAGTCGGGCAATCTGCTAAAGGGATTTACATTCATCAGTCCAAGTACGACAACGACATGCTTACGCGGTATAACTTGACTGACTGTAAATCCTATGGGACGCCTTTAGAGCTGAATCATCACCTTGGTCCAACGGAAGATGAAGAGGACTGTCCGGAAAAAGATTACCGATCTATGATTGGTTCTCTGATGTATCTCACTGCATCGCGTCCGGACATTGTCTTTGCAGTCTCTCTCTGTTCTAGGTATCAGGCTAAGCCGAAGGTGTCTCACATGAAGGCAGTTACGCGAATCTTCGGTTATCTCAAATGTAGACCAACTCTTGGTCTCTGGTATTATAATGAGAAAACCTTCGCGCTCACTGCTTACTCGGACTCGGATTATGGGGGATGCAATATGGATAAGAAGTCCACTTTTGGTGGATGTCAGTTTCTTGGACCTCGGCTAGTATCATGGCAGTGCAAAAAGCAAACAACTATTTATACCTCAACTGCAGAGGCTGAATACATTGCTGCTGCTAGTTGCTGTTCCCAGGTTCTTTGGATACAAAACCAGTTGCGCGATTACGGTTTACTCTTAACTATGACTCCTATTCATATAGATAATATTGCTGCTATATGTATTACTCGTAATCCTGTCCAACACTCTAAGACCAAACACATAGAAATTAGGTTTCATTTCATTCGTGATTGTTATGAAAAACACCTAATTGATCTGGTCCAAATAGATACCCTTAAGCAGAATGCCGACCTGTTCACCAAAGCCTTTTCCCGTGCTCGTTTCGATGAGCTAGTCAACATGATAGGGTTACGTTTCTTTCCCATTCAAAAGTAATATTTGTGACCTTAGTCTGTTATGTGCTTATTATTTAAGTTTTGTTTAAAAAAAAAAAAAAAAAAAAAAAAAAAAAAAAGGGGGTAGGTAAAGCAATAGCCATTCTTTATGTTATTTAACATTTAAGAAAAGCAACGTTGCAACATTTGTTAAAAGACGTTTAGTTGTGTCTCAAAACATCTAGGGATATGATAGTACATTAGGAGACACTCCTCAAACGACAATCTCAAGTTTTATCCTCGATATATCAGTAGGTTTATCTTGTATGTGTTACTCTTGCTCTTATATACATCTGATTACTTGCACGATGTATTGGTAGACATGTTCACACTCTTCTTTGAGCAACTAAGAAATACTTTAATCCGTGCTTACTCTTTTGTGATGACCATCATATGATGTATGACAATGTGTCTTAAATTCTTATGTATTAGCTTGTCATGCTTCAATTGACTTGAGTTTGTATTTGACAACATTTAGGGATTTATGATGTCTGTTTCCTTTGTTGTACGTCCGTACAGACCTGGTCTCAGTCAGTATACTTTCAAACATTAAGCAAACAAAAGTCAACGTACTTTCAAATCTTATAAAATCAAAGATTACTTACAAGGTCGCCAAATGGTTTGACCAAGTCTGGCTTTGCTTACACCTGAATCAAGTGTATGTCGCTTTGTTGTACGTATGTACAGACCTGTCACCGCTGGCTTGATTCTTAAAAATGTTGAATTCAAACGCTTTCTCTAACTAATCGAAGTTTTGGGCATGACTTGATACTAAAGAGTATATCTATGGGGGAGTCACAGAGATCTATTCACTCTCACAATAACTGCTAAGCTTGAAGTTGTGTGTGTTACATGTTTAAGTGGACAAACAATACTGATAATCGTTTTGTTTCAGACTGCGTCTAAGGCCTGATAACTTTCTTGATAAACTTAAAATTGGACAACTATACTGATAATCGAATTAAAGTTTGATATTGTCTTACGAGTCTGTCTTTCTAATATGATTCCTACAATGACACATCTCAAACTGTTCTTTTCTGTTTTTACTTATTATTTATTTATTTTGCTATTTGTTTTCTTTAATTCGTTCACTAAGTGTCACAAATATAAAATATCTTAAAAACGTGAACTCTTGATTGACTTCTGCGACACAAGGCTTGTGTCGCTTATTTGTGTTGACTAACCTGCGACACAAGACTTGTGTCGCATACTTTATGGCCCAGCGACACAATCATTGTGTCGCCCTTTTATGTCGCCTATTGTGCTGACCCTTCAGCGACACAACCCTTGTGTCGCACATTGTGTCGCTGCCTTGTGTCAGGGGTATAAATACCCTCGTGTCGCTGTAATTAGTATCTAATTACTAGCGACACAACATTTCAAATTCAGCGACACAAGGCTTTCCAGCGACACAACCAACCCGCTTAGTTTTTCGATTATCTTGTTTGATTATGTGGATTTCTGCTGCTTTCTTCGCTTGCATTTTGTTCTACTTACTCAAACGCGCTTATAGGTACCAAATATAACATCTATTACTCAGTATTCAATCCAATATGTGCATTTGAACATTCGGTTTCTTAGGGTTTATATATTTTGCGAAATTAATTGACTAAATGTGTTCTAATATGGATAATTCGTGTTGATTTATACTCCTGCTATATTAATACACCTTCGGACATGATCAAAACACAAAATCCCTATTTTTTGTTCATCAGAATAATCTGGGTTTCAAAGTGTTCATCTTTGCGACACAAGCGTTGTGTCGCTGTCTTATGATGCTGTCATACTGCGACACAATACTTGTGTCGCTGTCTTATGACACTGCTCATGCTGCGACACAATTCTTATGTCGCTGCCTTATGACGCTGCTATTCTGCGACACAATTGTTGTGTCGTTGCTTTATGTCGCTGATCGCATTGTGCGACACAATCCTTATGTCGCTAATAAATCATTAATTTGATTAAATTGCAAAACTGCGACATAACTCGTTATGTCGCAGTATATCCTGCGACACAAGGCTTGTGTCGCAAGACATTTTTAATTCACAAATGTCAATGTTATTTATTGAAAATAACGGCTTTCAAGTTTCTCGTGTTCTTACAGATATGGCAGGTGTAAATGTGAACGCTTTGTTCTGGGAACCACGTCACAATGTGACTGCTTTTTTAGATGATGACAAAGAGTCGGCCGCACCATATAGACCCATGATCGCTTTTCTTCGCCGCTCTCGGATCTATAATGCCATCACGGCCTCTACCGCTATCTACCGTGATCACGTCACGGATTTTTGGGCTAATGCGGCGATAAACTCAGATCTCCCATACACCAGGATTATCTCCCGAGTTCATGATCGTGAGATCATAATATCCGAACAGACTATCAGAGAGTTCTTTGAGTTTCCTGACGACTCAGAAATGCCCGTTACTTTTTCAAATGCGTTTATATCTGGCGGTATGATACGTCTGGGCTATCCAACCATTCCCAGAGATCAATATCGCAAGGCCTTTCTCACCAAGGTCTTGCGGTATTTGATGCATATAATGATCGTGTGCCTTTCTACACGAAAAGCTGGTTTCGATGGCATCAGCCATTCGACTGCGTCAGCAATGCTGGCGCTGGTATACAATAAGCCCTACAATTTTTCAAGATATATCTTTCGAGCTTTGGTAGACCACACTCAAGCAGGTGAGAGCCAATGGGCTCTGTACCCACGATTCGTTCAACTACTCATCAACCACCTGCTCCACAGCACCAATTCAGACCAACGCCAATGAATACTAGAATTTTTGTGGTCTCCGGCCAATATGCTAAGGGTGCACCGGTTCCACCTGACGTGCCTCTTTTTGGACACATTGTGGATGAGGCCTATGTGCCTCCGGAGGGTGACGAATTTGCCGAACCGGCTCCTATTCCTAGGCCACTGTCACCTCCACCACAGGCACCGACTCAACAACAACAACAACAACAACAGATTCAACTACAACAACCACAACAACAGTCTCAACAACAACAATAACAACATCCCGATCCTCAATTTGAAGATATTATGCGGGATATTGATGAGATCTGTCCCTCTCCTCCCAGGTCGACAGGCAAAAGGCCACGTGCGGATGTCACTTACATTGTCTCAGACGACATTCCTACATCCATTCGACCACGCACTTCTTCAACTGCTGGGCCTTCGGAGGTTCAGACTCCTGTGCATCCTCATCCTGATATTATAAAGCAACTTTTGGATCGGATGGAGGAGATGCAAAAGACTGTGCATGATCAAGCCAATCTCATTCAGTCACAAGCCGCCCTAATTGAAGCTCAAACGTCTAGAATCACAAAATTAGAGGATAGGTTTAGGGAGTTTGAGACCCGGTCTATTGGTCCGGGTGTGACAACCCTCGAAAAGCGGTACTTTCCGTGCACTTTAAAATCATGCATTCTTACGCTAGTTCCCTTTAATGAAATCAAACGTGTTTTAAACTGAGATAATTATAGCACACGCCCACGTTGCACGTTTTGGTTCACACTACTTTAATGCTTGATGCATTTCGTTTAAGTAATTATTGAGAATTTCACAATATAAATCGGATGATTTCCAATAAACACGAACGTTGGTGATAACTTTTTCCCGAACGGTATAAAACTATTGAATATAATTAGTAGTTAACTACTTATATTGTTATGCCACTTAAACTAATCATTTAGAAGCTCAAACATGTCAAAATAATTCCAAGCAAGCTAGCACATAGCTCTAATTTAACCAAGCAAGCTAGCACATAGCTTTAATTAAATCCAAGCAACCTAGCTAGCATGTCACTTAATTCAAATACAGATTCCTTTTCTACGTGATCTCACTTCGCAAGCTCCTTTCTCAACCATATGTTTTCTCCTACTTGGTTACTTGCTTAATTTCACACTCACATGTTTACTTGCTTGCTTATAATCCAACGCCACTTACTCCCTTGATTGATTGAAAGACTAAGCACCTCCCATCACCACCTCCTCTTGCTTCACATTTAAGAAAGGCATTAAACAAGAGAAAACATTACGTACACACACTTCACAATTTCATTTCAAAAATTCTGCACATTTCTCTCTCTCATTTTCCCTCTCATTTCACCACTTTCACTACCTCCTTCAAGAACAACCACCACAAACCACCACAAACCACCATGAACCACCACCTTTTATACCTTATTTTTCACCTCCTTTCAAGCTCTTGATCATCATTAAGTATTTAAAAAAGGAGATTTGGGTTGAAGATTTCAAGTTCTCTTCTTTTTACCATTTCATCCTAGAGCATTGTAAGGAAACTCTCCCTTTTGATCTCTTATTTTCTTTCATTTTAAATACCTACATGCTAGATGTTCACTCGTACGTTAAAATCAACTAATATATATGTATCTATGTGTTATTAATGTTGAAAACTCGTTAAAAAGAACTAGAGAAACTCAAAACTCAAAGAAACTTACTGGACAGAAACTTTGGACGAATTTGGAAGACCATAACTCGGTCATAAAATAACCAAATCTAGTGATTCTTGAGCCTAACATTAAGTTTAAGAAGTTAGGTTTCCAACCCAAGTGGTCTCATGTAATTTGGACAAGTTTTGATACCTCAAAACGATTTTATAAGAACATGTATCTAATCTGTCTTCAGGAGACGAAATATGACTCTACTTTACGAGACCATAACTTTTTACCCACATATCCAAAAGAGATGAATCTTTTTCCTAAAGGTCACAATTTGTCTTATCTTTAAAAGTAGTATGATCACGTTTTGTGAAGATGAGTCTAGCTCTGTGAACAAGTGATTTTCCTATCAACTGTCCAGAAACGTAGCTGCTATACCTTTGTGTACTAATAAATAGTTTTGAACGCCTTATACTTGTTCAAAAATTATGAATCTTACTTTTCTATAAACCTAAGACATAGGGGAACATATGATAAAAATTTCATAAGAAAATAAGTTCGTTTGACCAGTCAAAATGATACCACAAGAAGGGTAAAAAAATGGGCAGAATCTGTTAAAAATGTAAACAGCACTAACTGTGGTCAAACAGTATTAACTTTGGTCAAACAGCACTAACTGTGGTCAAACAGTGTTAACTTTGGTCAAACAGCACTAACTGTGACTTAACAGCACTAACTTTGGTCAAACAGTGTTAACTTTGGTCAAACAGCACTAACTGTGACTTAACAGCACTAACTTTGGTCAAACAGTGTTAACTTTGGTCAAACAGCACTAACTGTGACTTAACAGCACTAACTGTGGTCAAACAGTGTTAACTTTGGTCAAACAGTGTTAACTTTGGTCAAATAGCACTAACTGTGAGTTAACAGCACTAACTGTGGTCAAACAGTGTTAACTTTGGTCAAACAGCACTAACTGTGACTTAACAGCACTAACTGTGGTCAAACAGTGTTAACTTTGGTCAAACAGTGTTAACTTTGGTCAAACAGCACTAACAACACTAACAGCACTAACTGTGGTCAAACAGTATTAACTTTGGTCAAACAGCACTAACAACACTAACAGCACTAACTTAACAGCACTTACTTAACAGCACTAACGACACTAACGACACTAACAGCACTAACGACACTAACTTTGGCTTAACATCACTAATAATGAAAACAACATTACAAAAACAACACTAAGCCCAGTAAACCCAATATTTTCCAATCTTGAACAAATAGATAAATGTATTTAAACGTCACGTTTTGAACCAATGACAATGAAAATTTTTAATCGATTTAAGAATCGCGTTGTCACTAACGATATACATTTTAGGTTTAAAAACCTTAAATGTACACGGTAATAGCAAAGTAATTATGTTTTCGAGAAACATACAAGTATGCATACAAAACTATCACCAACGAGTCGTACATACGTTTAAATGGCAAGTAATACTCCTACTAGTTGAGTGAACAACTAGCATAGACAGGCCATTAGAGCCGTCTACTTATATAATTGACCTCATGCGTATAGGGCGTTAGGAGGCTATTTCTATTTGGGCAAAAGATACATTTTGAAACGCTAGCACTCTTGCTCACCAGGTGAGTTCGCAGCCCCTCTTTTACTGTTTTTACTGCTTTATAAATTGGGGTGAAAAACATATGAACTGTCTTGTAAAACATGACAATGAATCTTATGCGACCCTAAGTTAACATGATGTAGTGCATTGAAGTCCTCTTGCTTACACAATATGACCATTAGCTAGATGACGCTAGCCACATGGATATACGGATAGTACTATCGGGGTGACTACCCGCCATAATTGTTATCGGTTAGTCGCGCTAACTGTCGACGTTGTATCGAAATAAGGATCGTATATCTAGTTTGTTGAGAGGCACAAACAAGTAATGTGAGTCGTGGATTGGTTATAGACATAGGTGTTGTCACATTAACTCGTATGACCTAGCTAGTCTATGGGGGATCACAGTCATGGCTTTGTTTAAATGAATATGTTATTTATCTTATAATGTTGCAAAGGTTTATGCTTGCAAACAATTGATTTATACAAGTAAAGGTTTAATGATAGAGTCTTAAACCTGTGGATTCACTCAACAATTTTGTTGACGATTTATAAATATGTTTTTCAGGGAATTAGCAGCGATGTAAGATTATGCATGCATATTTTGGGACCCTAGCTCATCACGATGAATAGGATGCCATCCTTTTGATAAATATTGAAATTATGATTTGTGATTAAAATGTTAATTATATTGTTTTGCTAAACATCTATTGTTTTGTAAACACGACGAACATGTAACCGTGTTATTTAAACTATTTATGGTATTCTAATTATATGTTTGCGATAATCATACGCTTATTGATCGTTCTTGTCACGCCCCCGAGCTTCCGCACTTGTTACTCGTGAAACGATTTTATCGGGGTGTGACACCGGGGGAGTCTGTTCCCGCCGGTCCAACAATAGAACCAATAGGACCGGGGTCAGAGTCTGTATCTGATGATGTACAAATTGAACCATCTGATGAAATACCTTCTTTAGAGTACTTTCCTGTGCATCGGATTCCTGGCCAACCGAGACCGTTAGCAGTTGATTATTCTTGTGCAGACCTCTCGTTTATTCAACGCATGATAAACGAAGTCAATTCCGAAAATGATAGTGATAACTTTGAAGAAGATGCTAATTTTGAGGTTGAGGAGGAAGAGCTTGATGATGATGAGTTCTATGATGATGCTCCAATTATTGAGTCAGATTCTTCTGAAGACGAAACTGAAAATAATTCTGAGACTCAAGATGAAGGAACATTGGAGACTCCTATTCCTGATGATGAATCGATTGAGACCAAAGATGAAAGACTTGCTAAATGGTGGCCGCACGGAAAAGATGGGAAACAAGTGCCGGTCACCTGCAAATCATACAAGGTCACTGGAGTGTATACTGGACTGATAAAGAGTTGGAAGATTTCAAATGGATTATTTATGATCAAAAGGCTTGATGGTATCCAATATTTCAATAGATCATTCTCAAAGCTGAGCACCTTGCCAAAAGGAGAAATCAATCGTCTCGCTCAGCTTGCTTTGATTAATCCTTCGAAAGACGATCGTGCCAACTTCATTCAATCTACTCTTCAACGTGAAATTCGCACTAAACGGTACAGTTTCATCAAACCGACATTGGGAACAAGAATTATATATAAGAAACGGTTAGATCCTGTCACCAAACAGCCATTGATTAAAATGCGTTATCCTCCGGCTGAGTGCTTGAAGAAGATACCTCTGGAGACAGTTCCCTTGGACTTTCTAAGAAGACTTCATTACTGGGAACTGGATGCTCATACTGGTGAGGCAGTTTTGATATTTGTGCCTGAAACCGAGCAACCAGAGAAGAGCTCACTTTATAACTTGAAGAAAACTCAATTCAGAGTTTTTGATCCGATGAGCTTAATAAATTTCTCTAAGAAAGATTTGAGAAAACTATTTGACAATCCGATTCGCTTCAATGAGAAGAACGTGATGAACAAGAAGTTCGCACTTCAATTTCAGAGGATTGTCAATGTGTGTGTGACACATGGAATACATGCTGGCGGTGTATTTCCAGCAGGCTGGGTTTGAACGAAGATCTTGAAGACCAAGCTAAAGACACGGGGGAGTTTGTTGATGCATCTTAGAGTGTCTGTCAGTTGGTCAAGTCTGTACTGTGTTTGTAAAAGTAGTAGACTTAGTTAAAATTACATTTTCTGTATTCTGCGACACAAGGCTTGTGTCGCAGAACGGCCAGACTGTTTAGTATAAATATCAAAGTTAGAGATATTTAGGGTAAGACATTTTGCACTCACTTTATTCTCTGTATTTTGGCTGCTACACTCCTTTTGAGAGAATATTTTGGGGTTTGAGTAATATAAAGTTTTATTCCATTTGTTCATCATTTTGTTTAAACTTTATATCATTTGCTTGTGTTCTTGTCTCCTTATCCACTTGATTTGATTAAAAGATCATCCTTTGGGATCCACACTAGATTATGACCCAGTCCATCTAAACCACCTTTTCGTCTGGATAAACAGACGATCAAAAAATGCATAAAAAATCTCCAAACAGGGGTTAACTTAGCTTAGCGATACTGATTTGGAGCAATTTCTGGATAACCGATTCGTTGGAAGAATCCAGATATCAAAGATGTCGGGAAAATCGTTCGTGCTTCAGCATCATTACCTAACTGTAAAACAGTTCTCACCTAACTGTAAAATCGTTCGGGATAATCTGTTATCACCACTTGCTGATTCTGAACTGTAGAGATAATACTTAATACATCATCTTTAGAATTGTATGAAGCATTTGCCCAAAAGTCCATTATGTGATTCCAATAGATTTGGGTATGTGCCATAAGAGCATAGGCAATCCTTGATCGGTCAGAAAGTTAATCATTTCACCATACATTTGTGCACCATCAACTGAAGTGTCAAGTAAGGCCGTAGTATTATGACGAGCCTCAAACATTTTCCTCACTCCAGCAGGTTCAGCCATCTGTATCTATTACAAAATATAGCACGATTGCATGATAGATATGTCAAACACTTGTTGAATATTTCTTGATTTCACATTTGGAACTGACTGCGACAGAATTCAAGTCATGCGACAATGTTAACTTGTCGCAGGATGCGACAATATAACAAATTATTGCAAGGAACTTTGTCGCACATGTCAATGAGTCAACAAGTTTCTGTCGCAAATTATAGTTATGCGACAATGTAAGAAATTGTTGCACACTTTAAAGAAACCATTTATTGTTACATAGAATAGTTCTGCGACAATGATAAAATTGTCGCAGGTCACGCAGTCATTCAAAGAAAAATTCAATAAATTGTCAATTTTATCAATTTTCCACCGAAGAATCATATCATCAGGTCGCTTTATACTTGTATATTACTTTTAAAACACTTTTGACCGTTTAAACTATTCAGTTTATTAACAGTTTATCAAACCGAGATAAGATAAGCAATGTAAAGCTGATAAATAGAAAATTATGATTTGAAAAATCATACCAGTTGTAGATCAATAGGAGACTAACACGTTTAAACAGAAAGATTCAGTTTTCACCGGTTGAAAATCACAAATTTTGGAATTCAGGGACTGTCACATAATTGTTCATATTGTTGCATAAAGATTAAGAAAAGTGATTAAGCTTTGTCGCATAATTAAGTATTTATACTCTCACTGTTAGTGCGATAATACGGTATTGTCGTAGTGAACAGTTATGTGACAATTTCCTGCGCCAGTGTGCTGCTTTTTATCTTCAAGTTTTTGTATTTTCAAATTTGCGATGAGTAATCTAGGTAGAAAATAACATAGAAAGATAAAACCCTTTTGAACTATCTAATTTTTGAAACGAATATATAGAAAAACTAAAAATATTTTTGTGAGAGAAATTATTATGCTTCGGAATCACATCAGTGTAAGTCTGAATTTATTTTAGAAGAGTAGGTCTATTTTGATTGGTAACATATTTATCCATTTTGAACTTGAAACTAACAATTTTATACTTACGCTTTTTAAGTTTATATAATAAAGACATAGATTTCACATTTTAAAGAGATACTTAGATATTTTTAAAGTTTTCAGTGAATTATACACAAGAACAAGAGTACATAACTTTATTTTAATCAGTATCCAAAGATTATAAAAGATATGAATTGATATGAGAAAGTACACTCAAGTGAGTACATAAACAGTCGTTTGGACTCACATGCACATAGGGACTTATATGCTGGCAACTGTTTATTATACTTCTCATATCATCAAAATACTACTAATATTCATTTATATAGCTAAATCGGTCATAACTAGCATCGGATCATGTTTAAATACATTCAAGTGAATACATATACTGATGTTTGGACTTACATGCACATACGGACTCACAAGCCGACATCAATATACTGCATTTAAACATTTCTCTGAAGAATGAAAATAGGATATATACTTATATGTACGACTTTGCGTATCTTTTGCATTTATTTAAGTATTAGCACATTTGTTATGGACTTATATCCTTTTCAAGTTAATCATAAGTGTTTCGGAATTACATGCAACAACGGTCTTACAAGCCCTAGTTATAAATTGTGCCCTTAAATCAATGATCTTATTTGGCCTCATTGGACTCTTTTAGCTTAATTCTTGAAACACTTAGCACATTTGATTTTATCAAATTATAACCTAAGGAGAAAGGTGTATATATAGCAAGAGTATAACTCAATTTTGTTTTGAAAATATGTTTGATGCGCCCCGAATGGTTGGTCTAATCTTGACGAGGTGTCGTCAGTTTGTATTTGATGCAAGATAGAGACCGAAGGGGCACAGTCAGTGTGTATTTTAAATTTATAAGAGCAGGGGCTCAAACTATATGTACTACCTACTACAATGGGTGAGTAAGCAACAAGTATAACTCGAGATCGTTCGACGATCGTCACGAATTGAAATGAAGGTTATGCGTAGGATAGGTCCTATATTAGGATGGGTTTGTGTAAGGTAGGTAGATTTGTGTTGTTTTTAACTAAACTACTTGCATAAAAATTCTAAACTACGGATAGATAAATCAGATAGATAGAGTGTGATTGCTGAAACTTCGACAATTAGGTTTTCTGGATGATATTCATTATAAAGATAATTAGGGACATTCATAAATATATATCAGATAAACTTTTGGTGTAAAACACTAGCACCCTACAAATCTAGTCTAGAACCTAAATATGTATGTCACTAAGTACTAGGTTATCATGAGGCTGATTCATGTCATTCTACCCCCAACACTGTCCGATGAAGACTAGTGACCCATCTTGGATAAATATCTTAGGTGCATGAATAAGGTAACAGACTATTTATAGTATCTGACCTTTCTTAACACCTAAGTTTAATTGATTTTATTAAGGTATTTGCTAATTGTTTACTATGTATGTTAAACTATCAGTTTTGTAGAGTTTAGCGGTTTAAGCATCTGGGACTATCGATGAATCCTGGCTTACATTTCTAGACTCCATATAAAACATTTAAAAGCTCAACTACTTCTGTCATGGACTAGACCCTCCTTTGCGATCATTTGTTCATCCCTAAACCTACTTACGATGAATCTAACG
Organism: Logfia minima; assembly: GCA_963921325.1. Lineage (NCBI taxonomy): Eukaryota > Viridiplantae > Streptophyta > Magnoliopsida > Asterales > Asteraceae > Logfia > Logfia minima. The sequence continues at coordinate 21,519,388 of OY992769.1, forward strand.
TTTACCGGTATATTCATAGCTTTCGCGTTCAGACCATGTCTAGGGTTAACTCCTAGGTATTTCACAAAATAGGATACCAACGGCTTTTCCTGGGCTTCCACAATTGTACTACACACGATGGTGGTTCCATTGCTATACCAGGTACTTAGTCGAATTACGGCAGTTATGTCACTTTATACTAATACACAGATAACTACCTACTGTAATTAGGTTTGATCAATTCCTAATAACTAAGTAATAGCCACGTGAAGAACTGGAAAGGGTAATCTATAAATTAGGTCTAGTGCATGATGAGTCTAACCAGATACATAACAAAACAATTCCTAATTATATATTTAAAAGATTAATCAAACATCATCCATACTCCTAATTATCTGTGACAACCGTCAAAAATCTCAGGTCAATAACGCACTTAAATTCCTAGTCGATCTATTTACGTTTACAGCACTCAAAAATCCTAGTGAAAAGTCTAGGTTACGACTCCTTAAGTACCGAAACCGTAAGTTAACGAAATCGTGTAACGTACTAGGAAACTGCTTAGCGGACTTTAAGACCGTGAACAACATTAAATTAAGTTACGAAGTGCCAAAGAAAACAAATGAAATGTAATTTCATTCATCAACACAAAATATTTATCGTATCACAAAAACCGGAATTTAATTGGAAATTCCATAACTCGGTTAACGCAACCGAATACCGCACGATTAACTCGCGAATGACAACCGTAAACGATCAAATACATTATGATAAAACTTATAAACTTATGAAATGAAGTTTTACAACCCAAACTATAACTCTCAAAACATCACAATTAAACTTCACATCTTATGCAAACTTACACAATTTAAATATGTAACAAGTTAATCTTTATTTCACAAACATTTAACAAAATAAAATGAGGAAATAACCCCCCCCCCCACCACCATCACCAAAATTCTGCAGCCCCCTCTCTTGCCCACTCAAAACCTCCACTCACATATTAAGATTCCATGCAAAAGTCTTCACGATTTCCACACTCTTTCCTTCCATCATTACCTCTTTTTTCTCTCAAGAAAACACACACAAACACTCTCTAAACACACACTAAATCTCAGCAGATTTTCAACTCTAAATCACCATCTTGAAAGTGTTCTTACACCACTACAAGAACTTTAAGGTTAACTACCCTTCCTAGCTTCCATTTTCTTATTGTATTATGTTTATTTCATGGATTTCATGCCTTTTTCATGGCTTAAATCTTCATACAAGGTTTGATGGTTTGTAGGTTACACCTTACACATATTCATTTTTTAAAAGAAGGGTAACCTATGATCAAACCGAAAATCAAACCGAAAAGTCGACTTTTTGATGTTATTGTATCTATTTACATGTTCTTTCTAGTTTGAATGGATTAAATTGCTAAAAATAGTTTCTAACACATCTTGGATGTATTTTAACACCAAGAATGTTCTAATTTAAAGGATTAAATATGATCAAAAGCTTGGTTGCAAGTTGTGTTCTTGTAAAAGAGCCAAAAACCGATTTTTGGGCTTATATGCACCAAAATTCGTAGCTAGATCTTGATCCAAGTTAAAATTTGTTGATTTTTATGTCAAAAACATGTTCATGCATAAAAAAACGCCTCAATCATTGGATGAGGTCTAGAAAATCGTTTGGTTGTGAAAACACACCAAAAAGATCACTTTTGTCTTGCACGTAATCTGTCCAGATTTTAACCCCACTTTGATCGACCATAACTCAGTCAATAAAGGTCCAAGAATCTTGATTTTTCTTCTGGAATTTATCTTAATGTCTTACCTTTAAAACCCCACTGGTCTCACTCAAATCTATTGAGTATTCAACCTCCAAATGTATCACACAAAACTGATGCGCAAACAGCTACCTTTCTGTGAGCAACCTTGTTATGATACATGTTCATGGGACTTTAGGTGTTCAATAAATCAAAAAAAGTTTTAGACTCCTAACAAGTGTATCTCAGTAGAATAAAAAGATAGTAATTTATCTTGTTGATCTTATATTTTTAGAAAATGCATGAACATCATGCATTGTTGAAATCTTATAAATTGTAAATATTTGTGTTCTGATGATTCAAAAATACATAAGTGCTAGATAAAACGTGTTAAAATTTTGGGGATTATTTTTTTCAGTAACTAGATCATGAAAAGCGTCTTGAAAATAAAAATGGGAATTTTTGGTAAAACATAAGTATTTTTCCTAAATTAATGAAAATAAAGCCTATAAAAGGTGAAATATTCATGAAAAATATTTTTGGACACCAAATAATTATATGAAAATTCCTATGTCATTTTCCTCAGAAAATGAAACTATCCTCAAAATTTCACACTCTTTGGAAGTGTTTTGATATGTTTTCCGATTTACGTCTCATTAAAACGCATAATGTGGGGAACCAAAGTTCCATTGCCCAAAACGACTTTAAAATTTTACACAAACCTAAAAATGGGTAGAAACTGATCTTGTAAAAATTTCAGAATTTTTCGTGAATAATTACTATTTTTCCCATATTTATCCCACTTTTTAGACATAAAATGATTATAAATAATCGATAAGTCAAAAAATCCCCTAATTTTACAGAAAATTTGTGAACTATATTTCATGTTTTATACCAAGTTTGGTAATTTTTAGATGTTGTATACATATATTTTCATTATTTTGTTTACAACTCGAACAATTACCAACAACGTAAATTAAATGGAAATTCGAACTTTAACGGCACTTTGTAATTTAATTAGCTAGCTAAGCAATCCTAACAAACCATATTAGTCGAGAAACTAATTAGAACCTTGTGTTCTTAGGACTTGGATAGGACTCATACCCGGTCAACACGCACATTACATCCATCCGTATGCTCATGCTATATGCTATGCTTATTTTCGAATGCTTGACATGGTTAAAATGTCGTATTGATTACGAAGAACGTCTTGAATGTTAACCGTTTATACGAACGTGATTATATGCTTGTTTTTCTATCGTATCTAAAGTCCCCGGTATATCTACATGACCATTAACTCTATATGAGCCAAATGATGCATTTGAATAAACTATTTGGGAGCGAGACCTCCTCCCCACTCACGCGGCCACGTGAGTGCATCCCATCATCCTAAATGCCAATGATAGGGCATCTCTCTTTGGGGCAAAGGTTTGTCGGTTGTAGGTTTCGTTGTGGACTCAATCATAATAATTCATTGTGACTATAGACATTATAACATGATAGCATAGAAACTCATAAACGAATATGAACGTGTGACATTTTTTTGACATTTGAAATGATATCTCTTTGAACCTATTAACTTTACGACCCGAGCTTTACAATGACTTTGTCATTTGAAATGATATCTCTTTGAAACTATTAACTTCACGACCCGAGCTTTACAATGACTTTGTCATTTGAAATGATATCTCTTTGAAACTATTAACTTCACGACCCGAGCTTTACAATGACTTTGTCATTTGAAATGATATCTCTTTGAAACTATTAACTTTATGACCCGAGCTTTACAATGACTTGACATTTGAAATGATATCTCTTTGAAACTATTAACTTTACGACCTGCGTTTTACAGTGACTTTGGCGTTTGAAACGATATTTCTTTTAAACCATAAACTTTACGATATGAGTTTTATACTATGAATCATTGTGGTTTTGGACAATGATAAACGTGGTTTCATAATAACGACTCGTATTCTTATGAAATTCGACATAATAATCCGTTGAGATTATAAACATTTTGACATTGAATTGATGACCCATTGATTTTATAAACGTAACTTGAACTTATTAAATACTACAATTTGAGTTTTATAAACGTAACTTGAACTTATTAAATACTATAACTTGAGTTAATAAAACGTGACTTGAACATTTCTTTGAAAATATGAGTGTGGCGTTATAAATGAATCATGACTTTTAATTGAGCTCCAAAAGGACTCGCTCCTAAATGGGTCTCGTTCTTAGATAAACCTCCTTTGCAAACAAAACATCGATTCACTAATGAACATAACTATCGAATGAGTATCGCTCTTAAATGAGCCTTGTTTTAATGAATTACTTTTACAACTACCCGCGTAATAGCGCTTGTCTATCCTATAAATTGATTTCAAGAACTTATCGGATGATTATCGCCTATATATGAGCCTCGGCTCTAAACAGACTACTTTTGTGAACTAATCACGTAGTAATGAGGAACGTCTAAACTAGTTTTTGAAAACTCTTGAAAAGGTCTTTCATTACACAAAATATGTGTACTCACCAACTATGTTTCATAGTTGACCTAATTACTTTTACATGCTTTTCAGGAATTAGTCACAACTTGTCTATCGAAGCTAAACCCGTTATATGATCTATGCTGCTGTAGCGTTACAGAATTTTGTTCCTTTTGGATGTAATCGCATGTTTAGATTATCTACTTTTGTGTTGTAAACGCTTGTAAGACTGAATGTAATGTACTAATTGTAGACCGTTAAACGGTGATCTTTTCTAATTTTCGATTATGAAATCATTGTACTGTCACATCTCGTGTTTCCACTTTAGCGGGGTGTGACATTATGTACATTTCAACAATTACAATAATAAACTACTCACTAATCGTGGAAACAAACAAACCGCATACAAGATAATCACGCAAAATAAACATATTCTAATTATGAGAGAAATATATGTCACCTGGAGATAAGCAGCGTAATATCGAGAACTTTGCACTTTTGAATTAATACTTCAATAATCCTTGATTACAATAGTAGCTCCTCTAATCTAGCTTAATTACCACTAACTAACTAACTAACTAACTAATATTTACAAGCTAGTTTCTAGCGTGAGAAACTAGAGAGAGAAGTGTGTGTGTGTGTGTAATGAATTGTGTAGGTGAAGAAGTGTAGACGTGTTTTGAGGAGGTTGATGGAGGGGGGTATTTATAGACTCAAGCACCCTCAAGATACACCTAATTTGCTCACTACCCGTATTGGAGTGTGGTATAAAAATCCAATCTTTGAGGTAAAATTCTACACCCACATTGACACCCCTTGGAGCTTGGGCGTATTCACAAGACCAAATAGTGAGTGAAAATCACCCAAAATGAGAATACACCCAATGCAGGAGGGTGTAATACACCCTTGGTGGTGGTATACGGCCTCTTTGGAGGGTGTATATGGTCATCATGGCCGTATACCACCTTCCTCTTGGTTGTATGGTGCTAGGTTGTGGGTCTTGAGTGCGGGATCGTAACGTGGTTTCTTCGTTTTGCTCTAACTTCTTCGTTCTTGATCCGTTTTGAGCGATTCTTGCCTCCACGTTCTCGTAATCTCCTGAGGAATATTTGAAGATAGATTTGAGCTTCTAATTTGGAATTTATGATAAAATGAACGTGTGCTTGATTTATGCTTGTTTTAACGCGTTTTTCGTCCCTTTTTACTATCTTTTGAAATAATGGTTAACTTTTGACCGAGCTAACAAAATATGATTGATTATGAAAATTGTAGTGTGTCTTTATATATTCTAAGTCCGATATGGGTTAAATAATGTACGTAAAAACATGACTTTTTACGTTACATTAATGTCCGAAATCACTTTAAAAGTTAAATCCAAGTGTTTATTATATAAAAATGAAAACTTCGATTTAAAAGTGTTAATTCTATTAGCATATCAAATATAGTACCTAAATTTCTATTTTCTTCATAGTTTTCTGATGTACTATCATTTCCCACATTTTTACACAAAATCTCCCCGTTTTTTTTTTTTAACAAGACAAAAAGTTTTAGAAATTTCCTAGTTACTCATCGAGATCTTGATCACGCATATTAAGCATCAAAACAAGTTCATCAAATCGAGCTTTGGAAAATGCTTTTGTGAAAAGATCAACTTTCAGTATTAAGGTGTCCACATGAACTAGGGTTATCATCCACTTTTCAAAACATTTATGTATAAAGTGATATGGTATTTCAATATGTTTAGTTTTAGAATGTTGTACGGGGTTTCGAGTGATAGAAATAGCGGCTGTGTTGTCAATATGGATAGGAATTGAAGTCAAAATTAAACCGTAGTCGCGTAGTTGATGCTGAATCCAGAGGATTTGTGAGCAACAACAGACGCAACAATGTATTCCACCTTAGCTGAGGACGTTGAAACAATCGCCTGTTTCTTACATTGCCAGCTGACTAATCGGTTTCCTAAGAATTGACAGCCACTCGTTGTGGATTTCTTGTCCATATTACAACCCCCATTATCTGAATCAGAATAAGCAGTTAATGTAAAATCATCATCTTTAGGGTACCAAAGACTAAGCTTTGATTTTCCCTTAAGATAACACAAGATAGGTTTTACCACTTTCATATGTGAAACCTTTGGAGCTGCCCGATAGCGAGAACAAATGGCGACGCCGAACATGATGTCTGGTTGAGAAGCTGTTAGATACATCAAGGATCCAATCATGGAACAATATTCCTTTTGATCAACATCCTCTTTTTCCAATGAAGGTCCAAGCTTGTAGTTGATCTCAATGGGCGTACAAGCAATCTTACAATCAAGCATCTTAAACCGGCTTAAGATGTCATTGACGTATTTAGCAAGTTTAAATATACGTCGACGATATCATTTCTGGTTCAAATATACCACGCCCTTGGGGCTTGATGAAGTCCGTATAAGGCTTTGTCTAGCTTATATATATGATCCGGATGATGTGGATCTTCAAAGCCTAGCGGTTGGCGGACATACACTTCTTCGTGAACTTTACCATACAGAAAAGCACTTTTCACATCCAATTGAAAGACCTTGAATCATTTGAAAGCTGCATAAGCTACAAACAATCTGATAGATTCAAGTCTAGCAACTGGTGCAAAGACCTCATTGTAGTCTAAACCTTCGATTTGAGTGAAACCTTGAACCACTAAACGAGCTTTATTTCTGACAACAACCCCACAATCATCCTTTTTGTTACAACATACCCATCTCATCCCAATTGGATGTTCAGATTTGGGTAATGGAACAAGCGTCCAAACATCAAGTTTTACAAACTGCTGTAGCTCTTCTTGCATAGCAGCAATCCATGAAGAGTCTTGCAATGCTTCTTGTACTTTCTTTGGCTCCATTTGAGATTGGAAACAAGATTCCTTCCGAGCCATCTAAGCTATTAAACAATTATCATTTCTTTGAAGTTGATTCCGAGTACAAACATCGGCTAACGGATTACCCAAAATTTGGTCATTGAGATGATTCGAATGAATTCTAAGAATAGGGATAGGATCGAGAGTGAATGTTGAATCCAAATTTGTCAAATTTGGATCAACATTTTCTTAAGCAACACAAGGATCTTCAACGTCTGCAATACTATCATCACTAGTATTTTCATTTGTACCTGGATAAGAAACAGAATTGGAGCGGAAGAATATGGAATAGTATTTTTAACATAGGGACCATCATATCCCCCATAAACCATGTTTAACACATCATTGTCATCATCTGAAAGAAGTGGAAAGGACTTAAATATTTTTTCATAATCAAAAATCCAAGTTGGTCCAAGTCCTTGTGGCGGGTCCGTGTACCGAAAACATTTTACCTCAAAGTGTTCTTCAATTTTCCTTGTCAATTTATTATACATTCTTTTTTTGGCGATTTAACTGAATAACCAAGAAAGAGGCCATTACTTTTTTCTCGCCAAATTTAGAAAGGTTATCTTTAGTGTTTAAAATTGAACAAGGACAACCAAAAGGTTCTAAGAGCGAGAGATTTGGTTTTCGGTTATTTAACAGCTCATAACATGTTTTGTTTTTCTTTTTGATTGTTAATACTTGATTTAAAACATAACACACAGTATTTACAACCTCTGCCCAAAAAGTTATTAGCAATTTGGAATCAGCAAGCATTGTACGTGCTATTTCGATTAAAGTTCTGTTCTTTCTTTCAGCCACTCCATTTTGTTGTGGAGTTCTAGAAGCACTAAACTGATGATGAATTTCGTGTTGTTAACAAAATAACTCCAAGTTGTGGTTTTTGAATTCTATTCCATTGTTACTTCGTAACTTCTTGATCTTCAGTGAGCATATACTTTCCAATTTTAAGAAAAGAAACTTCAGAATTTCTGGATCTTTAGAACTCATAAAATATACCCATGAGAATCGAGAATAGTCATCAGTGACTACTAGGCAATATGATTTGCCTCCAATGCTTCGCACATTTATAGGACCAAAAAGATCCGTATGTAACTATTTCAATGGAGTTTGAATTGTATTCAACGTTTTCAAAAAATGCGATTTACGATGTTGTTTTCCTTTAGTGCATGAGTCACGGTGATCATTCAGTCCAAATGTATGACGTGGTAATCCTTCAACTAAGTTGAATTTTACTAAGTCATTCATTTTTCGAAAATGAATGTGACCCATATACTTGTGCCATAACATAGAATCCTGTTTCGAAGCCTTAGATAGAAGACACGTATATGAACTTGAAGATGAGAGATTACTCATATCAAGACATATGTTGGTGCACGTTGTGTGACAACAGCTCTTATTTTGTAATAGTTAGCTTTGTAATTAGTTTTGTAGTTAATATATGTTTTTATTATTAACTTAAGTCTTTTTAGTGTATTTATGTAAGTTCGTACGAACCTACATGTTCGTATACATGTTCGTACGAACATGGTAAGTTCGTATGAACCTAGAAGCACGAACTTAGCTGAGTATAAATACTAAGTTGTAACACTTTATTTGTAGGCTTTTGAAACTGTTATATTCGAATATATTGTGCTATCTTCGAATACATACGAATATACATCTTAAACACTTGCATTTCACTTGTTATATTGTTGTTTTAGTGTATTATATCATTCCGCAAACTAATACACGTTGCAATCTCGTTTGGATCCATTCAAAGGGGACTTTCAACATACTTGTTTTTCTTCCTTGGTGCTTTCATGACAACCCATTCTTCTGGAATTACGAAACCGGGTTTCATAATCAAACATTCGGTTTCAGTGAAGGCAGTTGTATATTTCTTGTCACAAACTTGTGAGACGCTCAAAAAGTTGTGTTGGAGTTGTTCGCAATAGTTAATGTGTTCAAAACTGATATTTCCATTTGAAACTGTGCCTTCTCCTGTAATTTGACCACCATTGTTTCCGGCGAAGGCAACATATCCCCCTTTAATAGGCTTTACGTCTGATAGTAGGGATAAATTGCTTGTCATGTGTCTTGAACAGCTACTATCAACGTACCAGATGTTGTCAGGTGTTCGCCCACTCTTTTCAGACACAAACTGTATAAAGATTAGTTCAAAGGGGACACCCAAGCCTTAACGGCTTTGGGCTGTCCATCATCACCAAAGTCTTAACAAGTTGTGTTGGACACCCAAGCCATAACATAGATAACTGCGTCAATTTGTTTCAAAGTCTTTTTGAAATCCAAATTAATTGTGGACACATTATCACATGATAATGGTTGTTTTGGTTTCCAAACCTTCAATGTAGTAAAAGATTTCTTTTGTGACATTTGAAGTTCAAATTTTGGTTTTGGAGTATTCACTACGTGAACCTTTTTCTCCTTTTGACCATTTAAAAATCTTGAACGTTCTTTCGAAAACATATTTGAAAATGGCAGTTTATAATATGTTTGTCGAAATTGTGTTGTGCGTTCAATTTTCTTCCTATGTAAGCAATCTTTAACTATATGACCTTGATAACCATAACCAAAGCACGTTCGCTTTTCAACAAAAAATTTATGTGGTAAAGTCTTTGAAGGAATTTGCTTCTCTACACAAAATTTTTCTTTTAAAGATTGTGAAGACAATAGTGTCTTTTTGGAATGTGAAGAACATGACGAGCATGATTGTGAAACTTAAGCACTTGTTTTTGAAATTTTCCCTGAATTAGATTCTGGTTCTTTTCTCATATAATTTTTCGTATAATTTTAAAACTCTGTTTGCAAATTTAAGTTTTTCGATATCATCTAACAGATTTTGATTTTGATACATTGTGAGCTTTTCTCTAAGCTCAACACAGGATAAGTAAGTTTTAGTGAAAGAATCTGAATCAACCTCAATAATATTGGCTATAAAGGCTGATTGAGTTTGATTCGCATAGTAGATTGCTTCTTCAACCTGATTGCTCCAATCATATGTTTGATCATTTGTGGAGACTAGAGCTGCGGAAGTACTTCCTTTTTGTACATTCTTGCTTTGATTTCCATTGTTGTTACTGTTTTGATATGGTCGTGACGTGCTAGGATTGGTAAAATCAGAGGCTGGTTGTTTAGCCTTTTCACATTCCCGAGCAAAATATCCAAAGTTCTAACAATTATAACAACGAACTTTGCTCTTGTCAAAACCATACCCCTATCGTGAGTTATTTCCTATTTAAGAACGACCTGTTCTTTGAAGGAACTTTTTCACCCTTCGTGTTAACATTGCCATGTTCCATATTAAATCCACTTCCTCTAGATCATCGGGATGAATCTGATCATAATCTTCTTCAGTTAGATCCATATTAAATCCACTTCCTCAGATCATCGGGATGAATCTGATCATAATCTTCTACAGTTACATCCAGATTTGCAGTTTTCCCTGCTAGAAAACCTTCATAAGAACTCATAAAGGCATGAAAGACTCCAAGATGATCTTCAACGTTTTCCGGAGATGTTTTCATGTTTACTTGAGACACATAAGATGGTTTATTTGAACATTGGACACAAGTAGCACATACACTACTAGTTCCTTCTTTTTCAGGATTCAAAACATCTGAAACAGTAAACATTGCAGCCCCGATTGAGTCTTTACTAGAAACTTCACTGTACAAGCTCGGATCTTGTACTGCATTTGTTCCAGTTTCCCTTGTCTGCATATCTAGTTCATATGCCTGGAGCTTTCCGATAAGCTCATCAAGCGTCCATCTAGATAGCATCTCATTCTCCTCTAATAGCATTACTCTGAAATGCCACTTCTTGGGCAACGAATGAAGTAATTTTTTATTTACCACAATATCAATCTAAGTGACGTCAACCTCTCTAAGTTCACACACGAGCAAAGAAAATCTTGACATTAACTCATCAAATGTCTCGTTTAGAAGCTGAGCAAACATATCGAATTGCTTTTGGAGCAATTCTTGGCGACTTTGTTTGTACTGATCATTGCCACCAAATTTGGTGGCAATGGCTTCCCTAAGCTCAAAATTCTTTTGCTTTTTCTTAAAGAGCATCATCATGTCTCTTGACAAACACATTGTGATTGCAAGCATACGCCTTTCTTTCCTTTTTGTAGTCCTTTTTCTCTTTTGGGGTCATTAAGTCGACTGTTTTATTGTAATTACCCGCCCTTGCAGTTCCATCAACTGGTGGAGGAACATACTATTTTTTCAAATACACTAATAGTTCTGGATCGTTGAATGCAATATAGTTTTCAAACCTTTGTCGCTAATTAGCGTAGTCACTTGGTTTAATGAATCTGGGAGGTTTATTCGGAGTTCTGATTTCATTGTCGAACTTAAGCATTGCCGCCATGTTGTATGCCATTTTTAATTTTTAAACCAATTTTAATCCAAAAATTACCCAGACTGTCGCAAATACAGTAAATGCGACTATTATGCAACAGAATAAAGTTGTGCGACAATCTGACATTTGTCGCACTCAAAATGTCCAAGAAAGCTCAAAAAAATCTTTAATGCGACAATTAAGATTGTCGCAAACAATTTGTCGCATTAGATTGTCGTAAAACGCGAACTGAGTTTGTTCAAAATAAAAAAAAACACTAGTTTTCTTTGAATTAATTGTTTCAAATCATTTATGCGACAGTATACAAGTAACAACAATATTACTGATTGTCGCAGGTGTAAAAACTTAGAGTTTTTTGTGTAATCCGTAACAAATTAATTGAATTCAATCAAACACCGAAAAATTCACTGAGTAATTCTTCAATTCAATTAGGAACGAACTTGTCTGAGCACTAATATCCAGATAACGATCACAAAACTCTGCTAATTTTGATGTCCGTACACTTCAATCTCCTTCAATATCGTTTGACCAAATTCTAAGCTTAATTCATGAATCTATCCGTTCAAAACTTCAATTAAACACTTAAGACAGCTTCAATAAATCAAACTTCGATCAAATTTCCAGAAATGAATTCGAATTAAAACTTGAACCGAAACGTATTCCGTAACCTCAATCAATTCATCACGTATATGATTGCATAACCTATATTCAGCTCTGATACCAATTGTAGGCTCCAATTATCGTGTAATCTATACAATCATAACTTGTATCATGAGGAATCCGAATACAAATTGAATAATCCAAATGAATACGTGAATGAATTAATTCCTAATCGTAAATAACTTTCTTTCTATTGATTGAATGAGTTAACTGATTACAAAGATATAGTATAAACTCACAAAGCTTTCAAGTACGTTCTTACTCAGTTTTTTTTATTACAATAAGTTGACCTACTGTTCTATTTATAAACAGTCGAATATGCGATAGTATTCATATCTGCGACAATGTTCAATTGTCGCAACATGCGACAGACATTTCATTGTCGCAGTATGTGAGTTGTCGCAGCATGCGACAAACTCAAACTGTCGCATAAAGAATCAAAACTATTCTAAGTCTTCAACCAAGATGTTTGACATAAGGCTTTTTGCACCAACACAGTGATACATACATGGATAAAGAAGGCCCGGAAGGTGATGGGATGTTGGATGATGGGTTGGCGCTTACTATTGGGTTTGAAGCTGGTTTGGGCTCAATGACCCATGGAGTGTGCATGGTAACCTTGGTGGAATAAAGTTTGCATGGTGCATTTAATTATGAACGAATTTTCAGTTTTATAATGTGGTTTTATTATGTTTTAATTAGTCTTTAATAGTAGTTAAAAGTCCTCATTATTGTAAGGCTCTTGGAGGTTTGTAACCTACCAATTTTGTAGGCATTATTGCCATTTTCGTTTTTGTGGAGGGGAATCAGATTTTGAAGAAGAAAAAAATAACAAAACTCTCTAGAATTATTGTTATAATTCTTTTGATTGTCATTTTTGGGATGTTTTCCTGATTTTGGCCAGATTCAAATCAATAGGTCTTGATTTGCAATCTGTTTAGCAAATTATAGGTCTAATTTGTTAAACACATCTATCCTACACACTAATTCCTATTTGTTCCAGCCCATACACGCATCATTAGTGGTATCAGAGCCATGAATTTCGATGATCCAGATTTCCTACAACAACTCCGTGAGGCTTTAAGAGGCTTGCAAGAAGAAGGACGACGGTTGCCTATACGAGGGCAGCCAAGATCAAGGGAGGAGTTTAAGGTGAACGAATTGCCTGAATTTGCTGGGGGTACAGATCCAGAAAAGTATTTGGAGTGGGAGAGAAAGATTGAACGTATGTTTGACTTCAAAGAACTTGACGATGAGAAGAGGTGCAAATATGCAATTCTGAAATTGAGTGGTGGTGCTTCTTTGTGGTTCGAAGGGCTTAAGGCTAAGAGGACACGGGAAGGCAAAGAAAAGATTTCTTCTTGGGATTCTCTCAAAAGAAAGCTGAAAAAAAGGTTTGTTCCCATAAATCACCGGATTACCACTTATAGAAAAATAGATGAATTGAAACAAGGCAAGATGAGTGTGACTGAATACATTGATGAATTTGAAAAACTAACACTAATGGGTGATTTAGAAGAAGTGGAGGAGCAGAAAATGTCTCGATTTTTGCGCGGTTTGAATACGAATATTGCAAATGTTGTTGATTTGTACCCATATGCTGATTTTGGTACACTTTGTGGGTTGTGTATAAAGTTGGAAAATCAGGGGAAAATAAAGTATGTAGGGGGTTCTAATATGGATTCTATGAAGCCTAGACCTTGGGCTAAACCCGAAACTACTACACCTAGTCACGTGGGTGCAAGTAGCTCTTCAGCTGCTCCTAAGATAGTGACTCCAACCAAGGAAACAAGCCTGTCCAAGGTTCGTTGTTTCAAGTGTCAAGGGTTCGGACATTTCCAAAATGCATGTCCAAATAAAAGAATAGTGACTTTAAGGGAAGCCCTTGATTGCCGGGAAGAGCTGATCGAAGAAGAGGAAAGGTTGGGTGACGTTTTTGTGTTTGAAGAGAAAGAGGATTCCGAAGAGGAGGAAAGTTATGAGGCACCGTCTTATGACACGACTTTGGTTCTTAGAACATTACAAACTAAAGTTGTGCATGCTGATTCCGATCAAAGAGACCAACTTTTCCATACCAAATGTCTCATCAAAGACAAATGGTGTAGCGTGATTATTGATGGGGGAAGTTGCACTAATGTTGCTTCTAGTGAAATGGTGTCAAAATTGGGTTTACTCACTACAGCCCATCCTAAACCATATGCACTACATTGGTTAGATGATGGCAATAAGGTGAAGGTGTCAAAACAGGTTAGGGTTGGATTAACTATGGGTTCGTACAAAGATGAAGTCCTTTGTGATGTGATTCCCATGGATGCTTGCCATGTGTTGTTGGGACGTCCTTGTCAGTTTGATAGGGACGTGATACATAAGGGGAGGAGCAATGAATATGAGCTGAAGGATAAAGGTAAAAAAATTGTGTTGAAGCCCATGTCCTCACAAACAGTTCGTTCGATGAGTACCAAACAAAAAAAGAACCCAAATCTCACCATGTTGGCTAGTGAACGGGAGGTTGAGCAAGCTCTTGATTTTGGAGAAGTGGTGTATTTGTTGGTGTCCAAGGAGAATTCTATAGAGAACGTGAATTTGATGGAGGGCAGCCCCATTGCTGATTTGTTACTCGAATACCAAGATGTGTTTCCCGATGACTTACCACCTGGTTTGCCTCCTATCCGTGGCATTGAACATCAGATAGATCTTATTCCGGGAGCACCATTGCCTAATAAGGCTGCTTATCGGTGTAATCCGGAGGAAACAAAGGAGTTACAAAAACAGGTGGATGAGCTTGTGAGCCGAGGTTATGTGCGTGAAAGTTTAAGCCCGTGTGCTGTACCTGTTTTGCTTGTACCTAAGAAGGATGGAACGTGGCGAATGTGTGTTGATAGTAGGGCGGTGAATAACATTACAATCAAATATCGTTTTCCAATCCCAAGGCTGGATGATATGTTAGATGAGCTCCATGGATCGGTGGTGTTTTCAAAGATTGATTTGCGGAGTGGTTATCATCAGATTCGAATGCGTGAAGGGGATGAGTGGAAAACAGCCTTCAAGACCAAGCATGGGTTATATGAGTGGACCGTGATGCCCTTTGGTCTCACGAATGCTCCTAGTACATTTATGAGGCTGATGAATGAAGTCTTGAAGTTGTTTCTTGGCAGGTTCGTTGTGGTTTATTTAGATGATATATTGGTGTATAGCAGGAACAAGGAAGAACATTTGAAGCATTTGAAGCAAGTCTTTGAAACCCTTAGAGCTCAAAAACTCTTTGGAAAACAGGAGAAGTGTTCATTTCTAGTTGATAAGGTGATGTTCTTGGGTTATGTGGTTTCCAAAGATGGGGTGTCCGTGGATCAAACCAAGATTGAAGCAATCAAGTCCTGGCCTAGTCCTAAAAACATAAGTGAAGTGCGTTCGTTTCATGGTTTGGCCTCATTTTATCGACGTTTTATTCGTGATTTCAGTACTCTTACTAGTCCCATTACTAATTGTTTGAAGAAAGGTGCTTTTGTATGGGGGGTAGATGCCCAAAAGGCATTTGAAACAATCAAGGAGCATTTGTGTGCTGCTCCTATTTTGGCTCTTCCAGATTTTTCGCAACCCTTTGAAGTTGAGTGTGATGCAAGTGGGGTCGGTATTGGTGCTGTTCTGATTCAAGCCAAACGTCCCATTGCTTACTTTTCGGAGAAATTGGGAAGTGCTCGTTTGAATTATTGTACTTATGACAAGGAATTTTATGCAATTGTTAGGGCATTGGATCATTGGAGTCATTATTTGCGTGCGAATCATTTCATTTTGCATTCAGATCATGAATCCTTGAAGTATATTAATGGGCAGCAGAAGTTGAGTCCAAGGCATGCTAAGTGGGTGGAGTTTTTGCAATCCTTTCATTTTTCATCAAAATATAAGGATGGTAAAAGTAATGTGGTGGCTGATGCACTTTCACGTCGTTATGCTTTACTTGCTACACTTGATGTTCGTTTGTTGGGCTTTGAAACTTTAAAAGATTACTATGGTGATGACGCTGATTTTGGTGAGTTGTTTGGGAAATGTACTAATGGTGCCCAAGGGGAGTTTTCGGTGCAAGATGGTTTTCTCTTCAAGGGGAACCGGCTTTGTGTCCCGAAACATACTGTTCGTGAATTGTTGATACGTGAAACACATGGTGGTGGGTTGGCTGGCCATTTTGGGGTGGTCAAGACTTTAGAAGTGTTGAAAGAGCATTTCTTTTGGCCAAAGATGTTAGGGGATGTAACTAACATTGTGGGTAAGTGTGTGACATGTCATATGGCTAAAAGTTCGTTCAAACCTAGTTTGTACTCGCCTTTACCAGTTCCAGTTCGTCCTTGGGAAGATGTGTCCATGGATTTTATTGTAGCTTTACCTCGCACTCAAAGGGGTAAGGATGCTATTATGGTTGTTGTTGACAGGTTTTCCAAGATGGCTCACTTTGTTGCTTGTCACAAAACTGATGATGCTAGCAATGTGGCTGATTTATATTACCGGGAGATTGTACGTTTGCATGGGATCCCCAAAACCATTGTTTCTGATCGGGATTCCAAGTTTTTGAGTTATTTCTGGAATACTTTGTGGAGGAAGGTGGGAACCAAGTTGTTGTTTAGCACATCACATCATCCTCAAACGGATGGCCAAACTGAAGTTACAAACAGGACCTTGGGGATGTTGTTGCGGGGTTTGGTGAGCAAGACTCAAAAAGATTGGGATGTTAAGCTCGCTCATGCTGAATTTGCTTATAATCGTTCTCCTACTTATGCTACTGGTCATTCTCCGTTTGAAGTCGTTTATGGAATTAATCCCTACCTGCCATTAGATTTGATCCCATTGCCAAAGGAGGAGTTGGTTCACAAGGATGCTGATGCTAAGCTGAAATCTATGATGAAGTTACATGAACAAGTTCGTAATCGTATTGAGGCTGTTAATGCAACTTACAAACAGAAATCCAATAAAAGTAGGAAGCCTCGGGTGTTTGCTGATGGTGATTTGGTGTGGGTGCACTTGAGAAAAGAGCGTTTTCCAAGCAAACGTAAGAACAAATTGATGCCAAGAGCTGAAGGTCCTTACAAGGTGGTTGCACGTGTGAATGATAATGCATACAAGGTGGAGTTACCCGGAGATTATGGGGTGCATGCTACTTTTAACGTGGGAGATCTTTCACCGTATCTTGATGATGATGGTCTTGCTGAATTGAGGTCAATTCCTTTCAAAGGGGGAGGGGATGATACATACATG
This sequence comes from Logfia minima, assembly GCA_963921325.1. Lineage (NCBI taxonomy): Eukaryota > Viridiplantae > Streptophyta > Magnoliopsida > Asterales > Asteraceae > Logfia > Logfia minima. The sequence continues at coordinate 21,536,776 of OY992769.1, forward strand.
GATAAAGAAGGCCCGGAAGGTGATGGGATGTTGGATGATGGGTTGGCGCTTACTATTGGGTTTGAAGCTGGTTTGGGCTCAATGACCCATGGAGTGTGCATGGTAACCTTGGTGGAATAAAGTTTGCATGGTGCATTTAATTATGAACGAATTTTCAGTTTTATAATGTGGTTTTATTATGTTTTAATTAGTCTTTAATAGTAGTTAAAAGTCCTCATTATTGTAAGGCTCTTGGAGGTTTGTAACCTACCAATTTTGTAGGCATTATTGCCATTTTCGTTTTTGTGGAGGGGAATCAGATTTTGAAGAAGAAAAAAATAACAAAACTCTCTAGAATTATTGTTATAATTCTTTTGATTGTCATTTTTGGGATGTTTTCCTGATTTTGGCCAGATTCAAATCAATAGGTCTTGATTTGCAATCTGTTTAGCAAATTATAGGTCTAATTTGTTAAACACATCTATCCTACACACTAATTCCTATTTGTTCCAGCCCATACACGCATCACACAGGCACCAAAAATCAATTAGTTAATCTTAAAAAGATTGTTGAATCTTGGTGTCACTCTACTCAAAGAACTGCTAAATGTGTTCAAGAGCAAGTGCCACATCAATTTAAAGCTATTTTAAATGGTGATTTTGAATCTGCTGCTGTTATAACTGAAGTGATGGATCCAATACTTGACCTAGTAGAAATACTACAAGAAACTTTTGCTAAAGTTGATGCTGGCAAAAAGGTTTTAACCAATAAATTTGTAAAACCTGCTACTAAAGTTGAATCCTTAAGATCATTGAAGAAACAAAAGTTAAAGGGTCAAGTAATTTAATAAATGAAACTACTAATCCTTCAATATATGTGTGTATTGCTGATAATCTTCTCTATGAAAACCCTAAGGTAAATCTACCCAAAGTTTTCAAAGCTGACAATACTGCAAGCTCAAATACTGGTAGCATTGTTAAACCCAATGATGGGTTCATATGAGACATTGGATGTGAAACATCTAATGCTGGTAAAGCGAAGAGAAATAAGAATGTGGCCCAAAGAAGGAAAGTTGATATCAATTATACAAATGCTTCCAAAGGCCAGCCAGCACATGGCAAGGGTAAACAATCCAGAGCTGACTTAACTGAAACTCAAATTTTGGCTTGTAAGCTTGACCAGCTCACAACTCAGGTTCAACAACTGTTTACTTTTAGCATTCATCAGTTAAACCAGAGTAATACCCAGCAGTCAAAGGTTACTCAACCTACACACAAACAACTAAAGAACAGAAAATGCTACAATTGTGGTGAGAGATTAAATATGTCTCATTAATGCAATGCATAATACTGTATGATTCCCAACACAATACTGTATAATTCCCAGAGTGTTGTTAAGTAGATTGACAACACAACTAGCACATAACTGTGATGATGCTCCCAATGCTAACATTAGCAGAAGGAATACTAGGAGGATACCAAAACTTAATGGTAATCCTCCTGAACCCATCTCTGGATAGGTTTCCAAAATGAATTAATCTTTTGTGCTTGTGCAGGGCATTCAAAACAAGCAAATCTGGTACTTATATAGTGGATATTCAAAGCATATGACTGGATGTAAGTCCCTACTACTGGACTATAAGGAAAAATATTGTCCAGCTGTAACATTTGGAGAAATGAGAATGTTACTTGGATAGGGGTATACCAAAGGTTTTGGCATTTTGAGCAACGGGAATGTTACCTTCAAGAATGTTGCTTATGTGGTTGGATTAAAACATAATCTGATCAGTATAAGTCAACTTACCAGCAGAAGGAAAGTGGTTCAGTTCAGAAAGAATTTTGGAACCATATTTGACATTATAGATTGTGACACCCGACACTTTAGGGTAATGATTACCTTAAACTAGAACTCTAATTTCGTGTATTTAGTTCTTTATTAGGCTAAGTACTTGTGATTACTTGCAACTATTTGTATATATGTGTATATACACTTACGTAATTTTTTGAATTACACCTTCGTAATTATTCGTAATTACGCGAAACAACCGGACGTGGTCCGACCATTTATACGACGTTGGTGAAAACTATTCATAGTGTGACAACCGTCAAAATCTCAGGTCAACATCGCAATTAAAATCTTAGTACTTTTAATTTCTTTTATAGAAATCTAAAATCCTAGTGAAAAAGTCTAGGTTCGACTCCTTAAGTACCTAGTCCGTAAGTTACTGAAATCGCGTAATGTCTTAGAAGATTGCTTAGCGAACTTTAAAGACTTTAAGGAACATTAAATTAGGTTACAAAGTGCTAAAGAAAACAAATGAAATTAAATTTCATAAGTCGTCACCAAATATTTATCATATCACAAAAATCGGAAAAAATTCAGTAAATCGGTAATCACAACCGTAAATCGATTAATTAATTCGCAAAAATCATTATAAGTAAAATAAATACATTATGATGAATGTCATGAACTTATAAAAAATAAAGATTCGTAACTCGAATTAAACCGCAAAGAAATCCCAATTAAACATCTATAAACTCACAAAACTAGTACAAATTAATTATATAAACTTTGAGACTTTTATATAACACATTTTATAAAAAAAATAATAATAATTAAAATGCAGCCCCCCCCCCCTTGAAAAATCTGGCCAGCCCCCCCCCCCCCCCCTCCCCCCTCCTTTTGTCCATTCCACTTCTCTATACATAGAGACTTGCACTCACACTTCCCAAACTTTCCCTCATCATTTTCTCTCTTCCTCTCCAAGAAAAACACACACTTTCTCTCTAATTTCCAGCCACTTTTCAACAAAATAATCTCATCTTGAAGGTGTTCATCCACTTCAATCCATCATTCAAAGGTAAAACATTCATCCCTAGTCTCCTTTCTTGTAATCTCTACTTTGAATCTTGATGAAAAACGGATTTTATGCCCTTTTCCATGGCTAAAACCCTCAATAATAGGTTTGTAAGTTTGTAGGTTCCCTTACAATTGATAAAGTGTCAAAACAAAGGGCAACCCATGATCAAACCAAAAACAAACCGAAAAATCGTCTTTTCTATGTTTTGATGTTCATCTACTAGTTCTAGTTAGTATAAAAATGTTTAAACTACTAAAAATCATCTCTAACACATCTTGAATGTATTTTAACACAAATAATGTGTTAGATCAAAGATTTAAAGGAGCAAATAGGATCTCGAGCTTGGTAGCAAGGGGTGTTCTTGAAAAAGAACCCAAAAACCCGATTTTTGGGCTTGCATGTACCATTTTAGTATCTAAATCTTATTTTATGTTAAAGTATATTTTTATTTCTGTAAAAGTACATATTCATGCATGTAAGACAAAGCCTCAATCATTGGATGAGGTCTAAAAATCGTGAGATGTGGAAACACACCAAAAAGATTGCTATTGTCTTATATGAATCTGTCCAGATTTTTGACCTCACTTGAGACGACCATAACTCAGTGAATAATGGTCCAAAAATTCTGATTTTTCTTCTGGAATTTATTTCGAAGTCTTACCTTTAAAAGCCCACTGGTCTCACTCAAATCCATTGAGTTTAAGACCCCCAAATGCACCAAACAAAACTGGTGCGCAAACAGTGAGTTTGCTGTTAACATCATGCATTGATAATTGTTTAAGGGTCTTAAACAATTCAAATACATGTGAGAAAATTATTTTATATTCTTAACACATGTATCTCAGTAGTATAAAAAGATAGGAATTTATTTTGCTAACTAAGTTTTTTTAGAAAATACATGATTAACATGCATAATCTAAGTCTTGTAAATGCATGGAAGATGTGGTATGATGAATGTAAAATACACAAAATATAGATAAAACGTGTTTAAAATTTGAGGATGATTTTTCTCAGTATCTATAACTTAAAAAGAACCTTGAAAATAAAAATGAGAATTTTTGGAAAAACTTAAGTATTTTTCTAGAATTAATGCAAATAAAGTCTCTAGAAAGCCAAATATTCATGAAAAATACTTTTTGACATCAGAAAAATATGGGAAAATTACTGTGTCATTTTCCACATAAAATGACACTATCCTCAAAATTCAACACTCATTGGAACTGTTTTGATTTGTTATCCGATGTACGATTTGTTTAAACACCTACGATTAGGAACCAATGTTCCAGAGCCCAAAATGGCATGAAATTTTTACACAAACTTAGAAATGACCTAAAACTGATCTAGTAAAAATTTCGTAATTTTTCAAGAATAATTACTATTTTTCTCCTATTTATCCCACTCTTTTGGTCAAGAAATGATTAAAAATAATCTGTAAATCTAAAAATTCCCAAATTTTCACAGAAAATTTGTGAATTATTTCTCATATTATATACCAAGTTTGGTGATTTTTGGAATCTTTTTTCAAGTGTTCACATTATTTTAATCATAACCCGAGTAATTACCGACGACAAATCAAACTCAAACGGCACTTGTAAACAACTAGCTAAGCAATCTTAACGAACCATCTTAGTCAAGAATCTAATTAGGAACCTTGTATTCATAGGTCTTGGATAGGAGTCACCTTTGGTTGATTCGCGCTTTACATCCATACCCGTACGCTTACTAACAACTGTGAGTACTCAGCCCCTATTCTAACGATTTAATTCAATATTTTGGGGTGAAAAGCATGCACGAATGATTTGAATGATTTTATTTACTTGCGATTGTCATGTTTATGGTACTTGAACTACCATGTTGTGAATACTTATTGATGCTACATGATTATATGCTTGTTTACTATCGTATCTAAAGTCCCCGGAATCTCTACACGACCATTAACTCTATATGAGCCAAATGATGCATATGAATAGTACTATTTGGGAGCGAGACCACCTCCCCACTCACGCGGCCACGTGAGTGCATTCCATCATCCTAAATGCCAACGATAGGGCATCACTATTGGGGCAAGGGTTTATCGGTTGTAGGTTTGGTTGTGGACTCAAGCATAAATAAATCATGGATTTTATTAACAAAACGAATGAAAACAATGATTTCGCTACATATAACGTTTTAATGCCCTTTTAAAACTATCAACCTGTGATTCGAGCTCTAGGATGACTTAGACATTTGAAATAGTTTTCCATTAAAAAGTTACACACTTTGATTCGAACCTTACTCTGACAATGTCAATTAAAAATATTTATTCTTGATGAATCTTTGTATCGTAATCAGAGTGTATAAAAGGAAATCATAACGGTCTTGATGATTATAGGCATGGCCTTAAAGCAATGCCCCTTTTCTTACGACATCTATAGGCTAAACCATCTAAAATATTAACTTTTCAACACTAATAAATAAACCCATCAATTCATGAAACTTATTTGAATTTATAAAATGTTAGCAAAAGAGTTTCAAGTATCAATTCACTTTTATTTTACACTAGACAATACTTATATGCCGTCAAGACTTGAATTCACTTAAACGACAAATACTTATCCTCGTTCTATGAGCTCGACATTGGATCAAAATTTTCTCTACTAATCCCGTACGACACATCATACCACCTTTGGACTCCATTAATTTTAACGGAGGTCTATATTTTTTCATAAAACCTGGGTACTCACCAACTATATTCCATAGTTGACCTGTATTTTTCATGCTTTTCAGGAACCTGTCACAATCTGACGATTGAAGCTAAACCTGCTGTCTGATTTTATGTACTAACTAGCGTACGAACTTTATGTCTTTTGGAATGTATTAGTACGATTTGGATAGTACTTTTGTATTTGGGATTATTGTAAAACTCTATGTATTGTGCTTAATGTAGACCGTTGAACGGTGATGTTTTGTAATTCTCGATTGTGAAATCATTGTACTGTTACATCTCGTGTTTCCGCTTTAGCGGGGTGTGACACATAGATAACGCAATCATATTTTATAGTTAAAATAGTGGTTATATACCTTATATTATTATTTCAAATAATAATACACGAAAAACTTTGATGTTTTGTTTAAAACGTAACAAACGCGACGAAAACGCGCAAACCGAGCCCGACACCCGAGCAACACCCGAAATATACTTTTGTAACTCAATTTAGTATTTTAAGAATACTTACTTATCCCGAATGTTATTCACAAATTAAAAGTATATACAAAAGCTCAACGTAAATTATCAACTTTTTAAAACCACAAATTAACGTTTAAACGAACGGGGAACGAAACACGAAGTCGAGAAAACGAGTCACGAGCCCGAAACACTTTTGGGCCAAGCCCAACTCGGTCTAGGCTAGTCCAAGAAGCCCACCCCAAATAGGCCCAAGCCCACCCCACAAAAACACCTCAACTCACTCCATTTTTCACACACACAAGCCCCATTTTCTCTCTTCCTTCTCTCTACTCTCTCTACTCTCTCTCTCTCTCTAAAATCTGCCACCATCCACCACCCACTCACCACCATCAACCACCTCCTCACCACCATCAACCACCACTCCACCACCACAAGCCGCCATCACACTTTCAAGGAGAAGTCAAGAATCCTCACTTTCCTCTCCTTTTAGATCGGTTTTCAATATTGTAAGAACATCTAACTCATCTACAATACTTGTAACACATTTATAAACATGTTAAAATGCTCACTTAACAAAGATATGTCCAAAAGATTGCACAAAAATCGTTTTTCATAGCTTAAAACATGCAAGAACCTTACATGAAATCCGGCCAGAAACTTTGTCCGACTTTGGGAGGTGATATCTCCCTCAAAACTTAACCAAACTGAACGATTTAAAAGGCTAAAACTAAGTTTAAGAAGTTATCTTTCATTTTCCACTGGTTTCATAATTTTTGGAGCTCGTTTGATACCAGAAATAATTTTTACAAAAACATGTAGACGGGCTGGGAAAAAGGCAGAAAAATTGTCCCTCATTGTTTTAGTCATAACTCGAGATTTACGTGTCCAAAAGACTTGAAACCACCGCCAAAATTTCAGAAACTCGATCTCAGAAACTCGATCTCCTTGCATGTCTCCGGATTGGCTACTTTTTGACCTCTGTGAGAATTTACAATTTATATAAATACTTAGACTTGTCTAAAAATTCTGTAAAAATTATTTTAAGTACCTAACATACTAAGAAACAACATATATTTTTCTTGAATTTTATCTCAAACATTTGATTTACGAAATAAAATCTGCAAAACTGGTCTGTTTCTGACCCTGTGTCGCAGAAGCTCAATAGCCAGTAGCGACACTAACCCTTGTGTCGCTATAACATTCAACCGTCACATTTTGCGACACAACCCTTGTGTCGCTATAATAATTGAACCGTCACATTTTGCGACACAACCCTTGTGTCGCTCTATCATTCGAACCGTCACATTTGCGACACAACCTTTGTGTCGCTATATCACATTTGCGCCACAACCCTTGTGTCGTTATAACATTTGAACTGTCACCTATGGGACACTAAAATTGTGTCGCCAAAACCACATTAGCGACACAAGCCTTGTGTCGCTGATGACCAAAAATCAAAACATTTTTACTAAAGAAATATAAGTTGAAATAAAAATTGTTCGCGCTGACCTGTCAGCTCGACCCCACCAGGGGTTGCCACCCCTTGGACCCCGCCACCAGGGGCACTGCCCCCGGAACCCCGTCATTCGTAGGCTTCGCCCACTTACCACACTAATCAACATTATGTTTTCACAAAACTTTCACCAACGGGTCGTACACGTTTTCGATAAGTAAACAAGAATGGACATACTAGTTAAGTGAACTACTAGCAAATAGGTGGACATTAACCCTCCACCTACATGATTGGCTTAAGTGGACATTAACCCTCCACTTATACAATCACTATAGATGGTCTTTTGAGACATCTACTTACACAATCTTATACGTCTAGGACGTTAGAAGATTACTCTTGGGAACACAAATTGCTTGCTAATTGTTATTTGCTAAATAACCTACTAATCTCAGGTGAGTTTCATAGCCCCTTTTTCTACTATTTCCACTCAGGGGTGAGAATACATACAACTGCTTTTAACAACTGCTATTTTTATGTGAACGCAAGTACAAAACACGATATATTGGTTGCATGAGTTATTTAACTAGTCCTGAAAGTCCCCCACACATAGTTTGTTAGTATCGTTATAGCGTGAATGTTAATGAATAGTACTATTTGGGATTGACTCCCCCCGTCCGGGTTAGTCGAACTAACTGGTCAAACGGACGCATTATCATTTGTTCTTACGAGTGTTGGATTAGGCACTCGCAGGGAGGCACCACGATCGTGGCACTTGATTGTGACCCGACACCACAGTTTAGCTCGAACTATGGGCTCATGGCAACAATATACACCTCTTTTACATTTTTGTAATACATTACTATCATTGTTGAATGATACAAACAGGAAATCTTGTGTTCCACACGTTCCATACGATGTGATATCAACTGTTTTCAAACCTATGAACTCACCAACTTTATGTTGACTCTTTTAGTATGTATTCTCAGGTGACTAGCCGAAGTAGGATGCTTTGGAAGCAATAGCTCGAGTCGCATATTTTGAAACAACCAAGGAATTAGATTGCATTTACTATATTTTGTAATAATAGTTATGTAATTCTACGTATCGGATGCGAACTCCTAGTTTTATGTGAACACTTTTAAGTTTGTAATGTAATGATTTTTGAAAACGTCTCATATAGAGGTCGTTTGTTGTAACTCTTGTGTTGTGATATTTGATTTGGTCGGCGCCCCCTTGACACCTCATACCTTCCACTGCCACGCGTCTTGGGGGTTGCGACATAGATAAACCTTTGCTAATTGCATATAGGCATGAGGGTATGTATTAAATTGATATGAATACTATTGTTACCACCTGTGACACATGCTTTTACTCTAAGTCAGCAAACAACCTTAAATGGTTATGGCACAAGAAGCTCTCACACCTCAGTTTCAAAAACATCCTTAAGCTAGCCAGAAGAGGACTGGTGTCAAGATTACCTTGTATAACTTATGTCAAGGACATATTATGTCCAGGTTGTGAAAAAGGCAAGCATCACAGAGCTTCATTTAAGTCCAAGCAAGCTTCATGCATCATGGATCTATTTGGTCATATAAGCACTCCAAGTTTGGGTATAAAGAGGTACAAATTGGTAGTTGTTGATGAATATTCAAGATACACTTGGGTATACTTTTTGAAGCATAAGGGTGAACCAGCAGAAGAAATCATTGAATTTGTGAAAAAGAGAGAAGTTCTAAATGGGCAATAAGTGAAGCAAATCAGAAGTGATCATGGTACAGAATTTAGAAACCATGTGTTGGAATCATTCTGTGCTGACCAAGGCATTTCACAAATTGGTGTTGTAGAAAGAAGAAATAGAACACTCATTGCAACTGCAAGATCTATGATTGCTGAATCAGGACTGAAGAGCTATTTTTGGGCAGAAGCAGTCAACACATCATGTTTTACTCAAAATAGATCATTAATTGTTAAAAGGCATCAAAAGACAGCTTATGAAGTGTTGAAGGGAAGAAAACCTAATATTAGCTTTCTCCATGTATTTGGAAGTCCATGTTTCATTCTCAACATTAGAGATCAACTTGGAAAATTTGATGCAAAAGCTGATGATGGTATATTTCTTGGTTATTCTACTCTGTCAAAAGCATACAGAGTATTTAACGAGAAAAAAGGATGTATAGAAGAGTCTATTCATGTCACATTTGATTAAAATACACCATCTGCATCATCTCTTCCTGATGATAATGAAGATTCACTATTGGATTTTGAAGAATCAGCACAATCTACTCCTACTTCATTTGCTCCAAATGATGATCATACTGATCAACATATGGACTCTCCCAAATCCAGTGAAGATATGTCAATCACATCTTCTAAGACATGAATGTTGGAAGTTGTACTTATTATTGAACTTATGACAAATCCTAATGAAGAATCAGAAGATGATAATTCAGATTGTGACACTGTTAGTGCAGGCAGCTTAGAAGACTTAAAAGATGTGTTGATTCAAGAGCAACCAGCACAAGCTGTAGTAACCACCAATGCTGGTTTCACTAGTTAACAAGTTTATGGTAGAGCACCTGAACCACCTATATATGCTAGGAAGTGGACAAGAGCATATCCTATTGAAAATATTATTGGTGATCTAAGTGCTGGTATTAATACAAGAATGCATGCTACAAGTAACTTTTGTATGCATGTGAATTTTGTATCCAAGATTGAGCCCACAAAGATTGATGAAGCACTTTCTGACCCAAGTTGGGTATGAGCTATGCAAGATGAGCTCTCTCAATTTGAAAGGAATAAAGTGTGGACATTAGTTCCTGAATCACATAAAAAACTATTATTGGTAACAGATGGGTGTTCAGAAACAAGATGGATGAGTATGAAGTTGTGATTAGAAACAAAGCAAGATTAGTTGCTCAAGGTTTCAGGCAAGAAGAAGGATTGGATTATGGAGAAACATTTGCCCCTGTAGCAAGATTAGAAGCTATCAGGATATTTCTGGCATTTGTTGCTTATGGAAACTTTAAAGTATTCCAGATGGATGTGAAATCTGCATTTCTATGTCAAGCAACCTCCAGGTTTTGAATGTAGTAAATTTCCTAACTATGATTATAAGTTAGACAAAGCTCTATGGTCTAAAGCAGACACCTAGAGCTTGGTATGAAACACTTCACAATTTTCTAACTGAATGCAAATTTAAAGTTAGCAAAATTGATACCACTCTTTTCATAAAAGAAATAGATGGTGATATCATGTTAGTACAAATTTATGTGGATTATATCATTTTTGGGACAACAAATGAAAAGCATTGTCAACATTTTTCGAAACTTATGTCAAATAAGTATGAAATGAGTTTAATGGGAGAATTGACCTTCTTCCTTGGTTTGCAAATTAAACAACTTGATGATGGTATTTTCATAAGTCAATGGCAAGTACATAAATGACCTTTTAAATAAATTTACCTTTGCTGATTGTAAGACTATTGGAACTCCAATGTAGCCATCTATTAAAATTGATGTTGACACTAATGGTAAAGCCATTGATGTTACATTGTATAGAGGCATGATTGGATCCTTGTTAATCTTACAGCCAATAGACCAGATATTATGTTTGCCACATGCTTATGTGCAATATATCGAGTTTGTCCAAAAGAGTCTCATTTGCTATCTGTCAAAAGGATTTTTAGGTACCTCAAGGGTACTCCAAACCTTGGTCTATGGTATCCTAAAGACTGTGGTTTTGATCTAATTGGTTATTCAGATGCAGACTTTGCAGGTTGCAAGATTGACAGGAAAAGCACTATTGGTGGTTGTAAACTGCTGGGTAGTAAGTTGGTCAGCTGGACATCCAAGAAACAGAATTCTGTATCAACATCTACTTTCGAAATAGATCTTGAGGATCATCCTTTCGAAATAGATCTGTTGCCAGTAGAACTAGGTAGCTTTGATATCGTAATCGGAATGGATTGGCTATCCAATAATCGTGCTGAAATTCTTTGCTTCGAGAAAATTGTACGAATTCCGTTGCCGTCTGGTGAAACCATAATAATCCAAGGAGAAAAGAAAAGGAGTGCCCTGAAGATGATAAATTGTATAAAAACTCGCAAGTACATACGAAAGGGGTATCAAGCTTTCCTAGCCCACGTAGTGGAGAAGAAACCGGATGAGCGACAAATAGCCGATATACCGATTGTACGTGATCACTCGGGAGTGTTTCCTGAGGATTTGCCAGGATTGCTACCCCAGAGATAAGTTGAGTTTCGCATCGACCTAGTACCTGGAGCTGCACCAATTGCACGCTCACCCTATCGTCTTGCTCCATCTGAAATGCAGGAGTTGTCTACACAACTACAAGAACTCCTAGACCTAGGATTCATCCGTCCGAGCTTTTCACCTTGGGGAGCTCCAGTGTTGTTTGTGAAAAAGAAGGATGGATCCATGCGCATGTGTATCGACTACCGAGAACTAAACAAAGTAACTATCAAGAACCGATACCCTCTACCACGCATCGATGATTTATTCGATCAACTTCAAGGTTCCAGCTTCTATTCAAAAATCGACTTACGTTCTAGATACCACCAACTGAAAGTTCGAGAAGAAGATGTACCCAAAACTGCGTTTAGGACTCGCTATGGTCATTACGAGTTCCTAGTCATGCCTTTCGGGTTGACAAACGCGCCAGCTGTGTTCATGGACCTTATGAACAGAGTCTGCAAACCTTACCTCGATAAATTCGTCATTGTATTCATCGATGACATTCTTATATATTCACAAACGAAGGAGGAGCACGAAGGACACCTGAAGTTAATTCTCGAACTATTAGAGAAGGAGAAGCTATACGCAAAGTTCTCTAAGTGTGAGTTTTGGATGCGAGAAGTCCACTTCCTCGGTCATGTAATAAACATGAAAGGAATTCATGTGGACCCGTCCAAAATTGAGGCAATCAAAAATTGGGAAGCACCAAAAACCCCAACAGAAGTACGTCAATTTCTTGGTCTGGCAGGTTATTATCGTCGATTCATCGAAAACTTTTCCAAAATAGCCCAATCCCTCACATCTCTAACTCAAAAGGACAAGAAATTCGATTGGGGCGAGAAACAAGAATCCGCTTTCCAACTCTTAAAACAGAAACTGTGCACCGCGCCTATCCTGTCCTTACCTAAAGGAGTTGACAACTTTGTTGTCTACTGCGATGCTTCGCATCAGGGTTTAGGCTGCGTACTAATGCAACACGACAAGGTCATTGCTTATGCTTCTCGTCAACTAAAGATTCACGAGAAAAATTACACTACTCATGACTTAGAATTGGGAGCAGTCGTGTTTGCACTAAAGATTTGGAGACATTACCTCTACGGTACCAAGTGCACTATCTTTACCGACCACAAAAGCCTCCAACACATATTTGATCAGAAAAAACTTAACATGAGACAACGTCGTTGGGTTGAATTGCTAAACGACTACGACTGTGAAATCAAGTATCACCCGGGCAAGGCTAATGTAGTAGCTGACGCCCTGAGTCGCAAAGAAGGAATCAAAATCCGCAGAGTTCGTGCGTTGGAGATGACCATCCACACGAACCTCACCACTCAAATTCGCGACGCACAACGAGTGGCTTTAACGACTGAACGCCTGAAAGGCGAATCCCTAAGGGGAATGGAAAAGCAACTCGAATCTAAGGAGGATGAAACGTTATACTTCATGAACCGAATTTGGGTACCATGCATTGACGAACTACGCAAGCTGATACTAGACGAAGCTCATAAGTCCAACTACTCAATACACCCAGCTGCTGATAAGATGTATCACGACTTGAAAGGATTCTACTGGTGGCCAAACATGAAAAACGATATCGCTACCTACGTTAGCAAATGTCTGACATGTTCGAAAGTCAAAGCCGAACACCAAAAGCCGTCAGGACTTTTGCAACAACCAGAAATGCCACAGTGGAAATGGGAGCAGATAACAATGGACTTCATTACTAAGCTACCCAAGACGTCAGCTGGAGCTGATACGATATGGGTGATTGTCGACCGATTGACAAAGTCAGCCCACTTTCTAGCCATAAAGGAAACTGATAAGATGGAGAAACTGACAAGGATCTACCTGAAAGAGATCGTCTCTAGACACGGCGTGCCACTGTCCATTATCTCTGATAGAGATAGTCGATTCACATCTCGCTTCTGGCAATCACTACAAAAGGCACTAGGTACTCGCCTCGATATGAGTACTACCTATCATCCTCAAACCGACGGCCAGAGCGAGCGAACAATACAAACGCTCGAAGATTTGTTACGAGCCTGTGTGATGGACTTCGGAGGAAATTGGGATACTCATTTGCCCCTAGCTGAATTTTCCTACAACAATAGTTATCACACTAGTATTCAAATGGCACCATTCGAGGCGTTGTATGGTCGTAAGTGCCGATCGCCACTCTGTTGGGCAGAGTTGGGCGATAGACAAATTTCTGGCCCTGAAATTGTCCAGGAGACGACGGACAAAATAGCTCAAGTTTTAAACCGATTGAAAGCGGCCCGTGGCCGACAGAAGAGTTATGCAGATAACCGCCGAAAACCTCTTGAGTTTCAGATAGGAGATAAGGTTCTACTTAAAGTATCGCCCTAGAAGGGGGTAGCTCGATTTGGAAAACGAGGTAAATTAAACCCGAGGTTTATAGGACCCTTTGAAATCCTGGCACGGATTGGTCTGGTAGCCTATAAACTCAAATTGCCTCAGGAATTAAGTAACATTCATGACACATTTCACGTCTGCAACCTGAAGAAGTGTTTATCCGACGAAACCCTAATCATCCCTTCTGACGAAATCCATATTGATTCTCGACTAAACTTTGTAGAAGAGCCAATCGAAGTGTCGGACAGAAAAGTCCAGAAACTTCGGAATAAGCGAATCAAAATAATCAAAGTTCGTTGGAACTCGAAACGAGGCCCAGAGTTTACCTGGGAACGGGAGGACGAAATGAGAAGGAAATACCCTCACCTTTTCACAAATACCCCTACCAACCGCGAGGTTAATTAAATTTCGGGACGAAATTTCTTTAACTGGGGAAGAATGTGACAACCCTAAAATTAGGTACTTTTCGTACATTTTAAATTCGTGCATTTAGGCTAATTCCCGAATTAATCTTGAGAATTCAGTTTTATTAAGCTAAACTTGTTACAAATATTATAATTGCATATGAGATGCAATTCATTTTAACGCGAGAAGCATTCGTAATTCTTTAGAATTACACGAATCAATCGGTAGAAATCGAAACTCCCGAACGTTGTGATCGAATTTTAAATATAACGTAAATCTATTTGATATTAAATAGTAGTTATTATTATTATACATATGCTAATTAAGAGCATAACAACCTTTAAAAACCCATAAACGTTCACACGAATTAGAAAACGTGCGGAGTTGAGATAAATTATGAAATTAATTAAACCGAGTGTCGGAAAATCGCATGATTAGTATTTAAATCACTTAGTTACATCCTAGTAACTTTAATCAACCTTAAACTACTCTAATTAACCTTAATCTACCCTAATTAACCCTAATTAACCTTAATCACCCAATTGAAACCTAAGTAATCAAGATTTTCAACTAACGACTAAAATATCTAAGGTTAATCAAACACTAAACCTCCCTCCCCTAACCAAAATCTGCCCAAGATCTACTTGCCACCCCATGCCCACTCCCTTGAAACATGGAAGACACCCACCATACCCCCCTTACCTCCCTTGCCTATTACCTTGACAAATCTCACCACATTTCATCACAAGTTACACACAAAACCCAAGTTTCTCTCCCTTTTCTCTGCCCCTCCCACGAAATCAGTAACAGCAGCCACCATTGCACCACCCTCCACCACCATAACACCACCCTTCAATCACCATTGCACCACCCTCCACCACCATGAACCACCAATGCTAAAACCCATTTTTAAACCCTTTTAACCACCAAAAATGTGCGTTCATCATCCCTCATATCAATTATAAGTAAAACCACTCAAGAACACAAGGATAGGAAGCTAGAAGCTTACTTACAACAAGATCAAACCCCCACTTTGCTCAAATTCGAGTTTTAGTGCATTGTAAGGAAATTTCACCATGAACTCCTTCTATTTCTTATTAAAATGTTTATATAATAGTTAGAATATGTTTAGATGTTCACTCTTGCTAGATACAATCTTAAAAACACGAAATCATATGAATTATAACAATGCCATGCTAAAAAGAACCAAAACAAGTGTTCTAAAATTCGGACATAAAAATAGGTTGACTTTAGAGAGTAATAAATTGGTCAAAACTTAATCAAATCTAGTGTTTCTTGAGTCTAAAATCAAGCTTAATGTGTTAGCTTTCCAACCCCACCGATCTCATGAATTTTAGACAAGTATTGATACCTCAAAACGTATTTTTAGACCAAGGGGTACTTTCGGACCTTTGTGTAATATTAAATATATTTGAAGCCTTTAAACATAACCAAAAATTATAAAACTTACATTTTTGGAAAGCTAAGATGTAGGAGAACATGTGGTTAAAATTTCATAAAAATCCAAGCTCATTTGGTTAGTCAAAAACGTAGCCAAAGGTAGGCACAAATCTGAAAAAGGGGCTGTGAAAGTGCAGCAGCCTTGCGAACTGAGTCAGTTCGCAACTCAGTTCGCAAGTCAGTTCAGTTCGCAAGTCAGTTCAGTTCGCAAGTCACTCAGTTCGCAAGTCAACTCAGTTCGCAAGTCAGTTCAGTTCACAAGTCAGTCAGTTCGCAAGTCAACTCAGTTCGCAAGTCAGTCAGTTCGCAAGTCAACTCAGTTCGCAAGTCAGTTCAGTTCGCAAGTCAGTCAGTTCGCAAGTCAACTCAGTTCGCAAGTCAGTTCAGTTCGCAAGTCAACTCAGTTCGCAAGTCAACTCAGTTCGCAAGTCAGTTCAGTTCGCAAGTCAAAGTCAGTTCCAAAGTCAAAGTCAGTTCCAAAGTCAAAGTCAATTCGCAAGTCAAATTTTCAAAGTCAGTTCGTGAGTCAGTTCGCTGAGCCCAAAACTCGCGAACCGCGACTTATACGAATTAAAAATACAATAAAACCAAAGGTTAAGTAAAAAGCAGAGTTAAAATGACTTAAACAATATTATAAGGTTGAATTAAACGAGTGTTAATACTTTTGAAAATCAATAAGGATCACAACGTGTCGTTCTCATTGGAAATAACATGATATGATATTCAAGCCGTCGATGGCAACTTATAAACCTAGTTGAGTGAACAACTGGCATAGACTGACTATTGAGTCGTCTACAAATTTTAATCTAAACTCTTGCGTTTAGGGCGCTAAGAGACTTTGGTTGGACGTTATAAATATATAACTGTTTGATAGCACGCTCGGACTCAGGTGAGTTCACAGCCCCTATTTTACTGCCTTTTACTGCTTTCTAAATTTGGGGTGAAAAACATATGTACTGTTTACATACAAACTATTTTCATGCGATGATTGAAAACCTGACAACGAATCCTTGTGCGAACCTATGTTAAACTAGTTGTAGTGCAAAGAAGTCCTCATGACTACAAACTGTAACCATTAGCTAGATGACGCTAGCCACCGAATATGCGAATAGTACTATTGAGATGACATCCCTCCCACTTTTGTTAGTCATGCTAACTGCCGACTATATGTCGAGACGAGGAGCGTATATTTTATTGGTCCCAGGCAAACACAACAAAAGTCGTGGTTTGGTTATAGGCCTAGGTGTCGTCACTTTAACTCGTAAGGTCTTGCAAACCTTCGGGGGATCATCGTCGGTTATTTATTTTTTTAACTATATATCATCGTACTCTTGGCCATGATTGGCACGATATGAATTGCGAAACAATTACTAAACTCTTGGTTTAAACGATTGAGTCTTAAACCTGTGAATTTCACTCAACGATTTTGTTGACCTTTTAACTATGTTTTTCAGGGAATTAGCAGCGAAGTAAGATTGCATGCATATGGGGACCCGCGCCTACCTTATCATTTAGGATGCCATTTTTGGAAAACTCACGTGATTTCATTTGTATTACTATAAGCTGTTTTAGTTATATTGTGAAATCCCCAAACGATTGAAATTTGATAACACTACTACTTTTGCGACTTGAATAGTCGCTACGTTTTGTAACGAACTATTATTGGCATTCTAATATAATGTTCCGTTGATAATCATATGCTCTTGATTAGTTAGATAACTAATCGCGCTCACGCCCCGTTCTTCCGCACTTGATCATGATTTGATTTTGGCAGGGTGTGACATCATAAGAGATCATGTTATGAAAGAGGATGTAGAGTTACATTTTATCTCTACTGACCAACAATTAGCAGATTTTTTTACTAAGCCCTTGGATGAAAAACGATTTAATTATCTCATCTCTGACCTGGGTATACTTGAACTATAATTCCCATCATTTACTATGAAGATTGTTTATTGTCTGAGTTGGTTGCATTGTTATGACCAACCAGCATAGAACATTGTTCATGCACAACCAGCACAAACAACCTCTTCACAATCTGTTCAATCAGGTAAACAGAAAGTCAAACTTTGATTTTCTGAAATTCATTTCTAATTATCATCATATGAAATAATCTGAAGATAATATTTTCTTAAAATGTGTAATTACATTAATGTGATGTGAAGTTAGATAATTTTATTGAAAACATGTTTTCATAATTGGGGTCGTTTGAAATAACGACCACTGTACAACTTGCCTGCTCAATAAACACTATAGCACTGTAGCATCAAATCTCTGTAAAGCATTTGTAATTTCTAGAAACACCTCACTTTCACAGAGATTATGTTTTTCTCTTTCCTACTATAAATAGCCATAATCCCCCGTACGTTTATGTTACCGTTTCCATTTTTCCCTTAAACCCTAAAAGCATAAACGTTAAACCTGTTCATCTTCTCACACTCTGTTCTAACCTAAATTAAATCTCTCACAAAATTGACAATGGTGTTTGTATTTAAACTTATTGAAAAGATGAAACAAGCTCCAAATTCTCCAAATGTTGATGAGATTACCCTCAACAACAATAATTGTGCCACTAGTCTTGCAATTCCAAAGAATTGCATAAACGCCGATTACCGGAATATGGTTCTTTATTTCAAAAATTCAACAATTTTTTATGCTCTAACCTCGACACCTTGTCAAACCTTCCCCCAAACACTCAGATAATTTTGGTATACGTGTGTCATCACCAAAACACATTTAGGTGCAACCTATATCTCTGCAACTGTTGGAAATGGCAAATCCATAGTTATTTCAACAGAGCATATTAGTAGGTATCTAAAACTACCAAATGAACCGTTTGTTGATCTTCCATGTCAGACCCCGCTAAAGCGGAAACACGAGATGTAACAGTACAATGATTTCATAATCGAAAGATACAAGAGTTCACCGTTCAACAGTCTAAAACTAAAGCATTACATCAAATCTTACATACGTTCATGGCACAAAAGTACAGAATCTAAACATGCGATTACATCCAAAATAAACAAAAGTTCGTAATGCAACAACAACATATTTTAACAGACAGGTTTAGCTTCAACTGTCAAATCATAGCCAAGTCCCGAAAAGAATATAAAATAACGGGTCAACTATGAAACATATTTGGTGAGTACACAAGTTTCATGTATGAAAAACCTTTTCAAGAGTTCTCGAACTCTAGTTTATAAAGATCCATGTTGTTACGTGATTAGTTCGCAAAAGTAGTTCGCTTACAAATGAGGCTCATATAAGAGCGATATTTATACAAAAAGTTCTTGAAATCTGTCACACCTCACTAAAGCAGAAACACGAGGTCTAACAGTACAATGATTTCATTACACAAGGTACAAAAAGATCACCGTTCACAACATGCTATTGCTAGGGTTTACATAGTGTTTACATACGTTTACAACACAAGTACAAAATTACACTATACGAATACATCCATAAAATAGAACAAAATAGAGCACATGATATCAGTATCAAAAACAGCATAAACGTGGCTTCAATCCTATTTACTAATCGATTCCTAAAAAGCATGTAAAACGAGAGAGTCAACTATAGAATATAGTTGGTGAGTTCACAGGTTTCAAGTTTCAAAGTCATTTAAAATTTTCAGATACCATGTTTTAAAGATTCACGTCGCTACGTGAGAAGCCATTTAAAAGTTTTGCGTCGCTACGTAGTAATTATTGCAAGACCGAATTTCGTGGTCAAAGTTGTTTTATAAGACCAAATTTTATGGTCAAAGTTGTTTATACACTAAAATGTGACTGCTCATTAGTCGGTGTTTATACTTGAGTCCACAACCAAACCTTCGACAGTCCGCCCTAAAGTGATCATGCCTATCGCATACATGATTAAGTAGTGGTTATATCCACCCCCCCCCCACCCCCCGCTCAGTGCGGAATGGGGGGAGTTTCAATCCCAAATAGCGCTATCCATAATAACCATCGGCTCAAATTGAGTTAATAGGTTATGTAGTAAACCAGGGACTTAACACGATAAAGTCTCAAGCATACAACAGTTGCGTATAAATAAATGCATATCAAAGTAAGTACTTGTAACAAAAACAACATTGTCAATAAGAACCACATGCTTTTCACCCCAAAACAGATAAGTAAAAGCATTATAAAGAGGGGCTGTGAATACCCACAATTGGGAGTGAGCGTACAAATGGATGTAATGCGTGTGCCTTTCAGGTAAGACTCCTATCCAAGTCCTATGAACACAAGGTTTCTAATTAGATTCTCGTCTAATACGGTTTGTTATAATTGTTTAACTAGCTAATTAAATTACAAAGTGTCGTTATAGTTTGAATTTTCATTCGGATTTCGTTATAGGTTAATGTTCGCATTATGAACAAAATAATGGAAATATGAGAAGACAACATCCAAAATTACCAAACTTGGTATACAACATACAATATAGTTCACAAATTTTTTGTGAAAATTTGAGAATATTTAGACTTGTAGATTATTTATAATCAATTTATGTCTAATAAGTGAAGGAAATTTAGGGTATGCAAATACATATCTTGTCGTGGCTGTAGGTCGGCACAAAAAGTGCTCCCTCCAGCGAGCTGATGGACATGTATTGGTTTCCGGCTCGCTTAATTTTGTTGAGTTAAATTTTTTAAACCTACCAGCAACTTTCATTCGATTGTCGAAAGTTCTCTTTAATTAAGTTCCTCACCAATAAGCATTATTGTTAAAAAAAATTCCATAGATTAATAGGTCTAATCAGATTGATAATGACCCAAATGAGTAACTATTAATGCATTGCGCTTGTATATCAGGGAACTTACGAGCAGGACTGCAGTAGTGTATGACTGTTTGTCAAGTATCACCCTAGGTCTTTAGTCATTTTGGTAAAATGTGCTTTCACAAAAACCAGTTTGTGATGTTTGGCAAAAGATTTCGATTCTGAAATTTTAAGTCAAATAAATATGTATAAAATAGCGATCAGTACGAGCAAATGTAGATACAAGTACGAACATATCTTGCAAGTTGCAACCAGTAACAGAGAGGGTCTAAGGGCTGGTCGCCTCCCTTTAGTAACAAAGGTGAAAATAATTGTTCAATAGTTATAGTATAAGATCATAAATTGAAAGATTCAACCAGCTTGTAAATCCAGATCCTGCTTAAAGATGTTAGTGTTTGCAATCGTATGGCAAACAGTCAAGAAAACAACCTACAGAAAATTGACTTCACAAGGTCCCAATTAGATTTAGATATAATACATTATATCCCATTAAAAAACAAAAAATATGCACCCAACGTGAGAATTTGGGGCTCTTTTGCCGTAAGTTAATAATCAAAATCACCAGTTTAACTAAACCAATGTTTGTGCTTACAGTTATATATACACAACTTACTGCTTCAAGACTTCTTTCTTGAACTTGATGCTGACTTTGAACACCCAACCCCATCACCACCGCCCGATTGTGGTGAATACGAGCCACTTCTCTTCAGGGATTTTACCCGATTTCTGTTAAGTAGCAACATAGCATTACGTGACGGTGCAGTCAGTGCCCCTTCAACACAATTTCCCGTTTGCGCACATCCCCACGGTCCATCCTCACGAAACGGTTTGACCCGAGTGATCCCGTTTTTCAATTTTGACACAGCTCGTTGATCAGGAGAGTTTTTAGCACAAACAGGACACGGAGGGTCACCTTTGTGCAATTTTGGTGTTGTTTGGTCCAAACATTCAGCATGGAAGACATGGCGGCATGAAAGAACTCCAGTAACTGGCATATCTCCATTTCTGATTATCTGGCACGAACTCCATGGTGATCTATGGTAAAGAAGCCGCTCACACAGGCTGCATTCGTGACCATTGGATCTGTTAAGGGAATCACCATCGATTAGTTCTGAAATGTCAATATCACTTTCGTCAGGGTCATGAAATCTAGGGGTATCTGTTTCAACTGGAAAGGTGGTCAAGGGGTGAACGGGTTTGGACATGAAGCAACCACGAGCAGTGAAATTATGGTGGGAGGACAGTGATTTTCTTATTGAGTCGTAATCGTTACTGTCTGAATTGGAAGAAATGGAAGCTCTGCGGTCAAGGGGAGCGGAAAGTCCCTACAAAACAAATTGTTCCATCCGAAAGTTCAATTTTTAGTTGCCTGTATGCTAGAGTGGCAAAATGGAGGTCCATTCGGGTTGATCCGAAACACCATTTGAAACAAAAACTAAATTACTAGTTCATTAGTATTGTAAAATTTTGAATAGAATATTTAGCAACCCTGACCTGTTTTTGAAGTAGATCTTTTTTATTTCATTTGTCTGACTTATTAAATATAACCCGAACCAAGCCATTCATATAAACAGTGATCAAAATTGCCACCTCTACAGCATACAGATAAATGATAAGCACACAATGAGTGATGAGTTGTGCAAATTAAAATAAAATACCTCAGAAGTTGGTGAAAATGAGAGCGGTCCCAAAACTGCAAAAAAAGAATCACATAACAAAATATATCAGCATAGGCTTAATGATAAATCCTTCTGAAGTTACAATTACCTAGAGTTTCACAAATATTAGCATTCAGATATAAACCAATTTCTCTATATGTGAAGCAAATGCTATGCATATCCTCCAAAACCGTCCCATATGGTAGCTCACTTTTAAGTCAACATTGTATATGTTGACATAACCAACCAACTTCATAAAAATTATTTTTATGGTTACCTCTCTTTCTTTACTATCATTACCTAATATTCCAAATTAACATTTACGTTGCTTACTTGAAACGACTCTATAATTAGTAAAAAACTATATATAGAAGGATACAGAGAAGGATGAGGGCATACTCTAGACTCGAGAGTCAAAAACACGTGCATTCATCATTCATCCAAACATATCCAGGACATTAAAAAAGGAACAACACTAGCATCCAACAAAAGGTCTATGTAGCAAATTTAATTAAGCTTCAAGAAATCAACTGCCAACACCATATAAAGCATAGGTAGCAAAATGAGCAGCTAACAGCGTAACAAGTTAAATAAAATCAATAAAACATTAGAACTATAAGCTAATAATTTACTCTTTTAATATCAGATCATGTTCACCAAGAAATGACCCGAAATAGGATCTTGGTCTATTTGAGATTGTTCCTTTTAATCGAACGCAATTTAGAAGCTTGTATGCATCTGAATACACTTGAGATGACTTTAAACCTATTTAATCCATTGCATATTTCATTGGAGATAAAATATAACCCAAATCAACCCATTTTGAGGTATATTATAAATTCCAACGTTACTACCTCTAGGCCTCTAATATGAAGAGGCACATCAAGTTGTAATTATACACATCGATACGCCTATAAATGAACTGAACGTTCAGCGAACTTTGTGAACCGAATGAAGAGCGAACATTTAGTAAATGAACGAACATGAACATGGTTAAATGAGTGACCACGGACGTATCTTTCGTTTGTGAACATCCGTTAAGGTTCGTTCATTTCATTTTATATATTTTATATACAATCTATAAATTATATAACTTGCTGTTAACGTAAAAACTTCATATACTTTATTTTTACTTTAATTATCTAAATTAACTTATGTGATTTGCTTAAACTTCATATTTTTCTCGATAATGATATTCATTAGGGATGTCATTTATATAAGTTTGACTTTGTACATAGATCTTGTGGTGATATATTAGTTTATATATTCGTTCATTTATGTTCATGTACAGTCATATTTTCTTAATGAACGAACATAAATAAGAAAATCCGTTCGTTAACCGGTTCGTGTTCACTCATTTGTTTGGTAAAACCTTACTGAATAAGCACAAATAGGCTCTGTTTGTGTTCGTTCAGTTAGTTTACAGGCCTACAAATCGATAATTGCAGTTATCATCATGGTAACTTAGCATATTCTCCACTATACAACTCATTTAAAACGTAACAAGTGGTGCGGTCAGGCACCAAATTTACGACAGTACCAGCACAGCATTAAGCACACACCATGATGTAACATGTATGTCACAAATATCATAATGAATGTTAGTCAGATGTACATATTACCTCTTTGTGATGAATTAGCATAGTCATCAAAGCTGATTTCTTGAATTGTAGGAGGGATCCACTGCTGAGCTGGTGATAGTTCAGATGAACTACTAAAAAATGCCCCAACTCCATCAGAAACAGAATGTCGATGATTAGGTATATAATTTCCTCTGAACCAATTCCTACTTCCTCTACTGTTTGAAGATGAAGAAGAGCCATACAAATGACTTCCCTCTTGAGAACCAAAAGATTGCCCTTCATTTTGGAACCGAAAATCCCATCTTGGTGGGGGCGGTGAGAAACTGGTGTTGGTTCGCCAGTAGGGTTCATGTGGACCCATTGACCAGTCCTGGCTAACCGCATTCGACCCATGTGGCCTGGCAGCCACACAACAGAGTGACCCCGTCTTAGCTATATTTTGTAGCACAGTTGGTTAAGCAGAAATAATTACGCAATATGTTTGATGTCACGGTTGAAGTCCTGAAATTAGAAGAAACAAGGTCATCTACGCACGTATATAGTATACGGAATATTGAGGAATGCAAAAGTAAAATAATAATGTGATGTCATATAATTATCAAACAATAAGATACATAATTCTACTACCTTCTTTTAGCAGGCCATATATAAATATCAAAGAACAAACTGCATGATTCAACAACCGAAGGTCAAACCAAAGAGTCAAGTTTGACCACTGTAAATAACAAATTTTAGTTCACAATGAATGGAAGGTACAAAAATAAAAACTCAAAATGGAATTCATTTCAATACAGAGATGAAAACTTTATGATACTAGGCGATTCAATTCAAAGTTATACATTAATTAAACTGCCGTACAAGTGCTAATATCACAACAATTACAATAATAAAGGTGAAAAGTACTAGTATCAGCATACGTGTGTAGAAAACTACAAATATAAAGTATAATAAATATTTAAAAAGAAAGAAAAAAAAGTAAAGGAAACCCTAAGGAGTTGTATGAGTAAAGCAAAATGGGGAGATAGTATAAGACAAGTACAGAGAGAGTGTTCGGTGTACTTACTGTGTATGGGGAGCGATGAAGATGATTGATTATTTTGGGATTTTGGTGGCGTTGTCTACGGAGAAAAAGCCCTAATAATAATAAAATAAAAAGGGAGACTAGTGCGCCACTGCATTTTTGTTGCCTCTTTCCTTTCCAATTTTTTTTTAAAAGTAACATTTATTAATGAATTGGGATCGGAACGGATAGGTTATTTAGGAGAGAAGAGTGGGCTAAAGATTAGACTCATCCATTTTCTCATCCAATGGTCCAGATTTGGGCGGGATAACAGAGGGTTAAATTTAAAATTATTTAGAAGTTTGGGATGTGTTTGTGTTAGTATGTGAAGGAGTATAAGGGTTATTTTGTCTTTTCAACAACATCAGCACGCAAGCAGTCGTTTCGGTCAGGCTGCATCTTTTCACATATCAATTTGATTTATTTTCCATTTACTGCATAAATCATCTCACATTACTGATTCAGTTAACCTTCTCTCATCAATATCAAGCCCTACTTTCATTCCCAAACGTAAAATCCTCGTATAATTGATCGTTATTTGGTGTTTAATCATGACGAAAGTAAGCAGCAAAGGTGATGAAGTTGTTGAAAGTTCTAAATCTGGCCATTCCAACAAAAAACGGAAATCGTTATTAACTCGTAAGTTAAACTATATGTCGTTGTTTTGTTCGTCATTTTGTTTGTTCGAATTTTGAAGTATCTTATATTCGTTTTCATGTTACAGCTACTCGTAGAAGCCAATGGATGACACGATACCAACTACATGCTACAAATACTGAAGAAGAGGTGACAATCGACCTCACTGAGTCCGATGACTGTATAAATGATGAAGTTCATAAAGTAACACAAGGTATGTACTTATTATTTGCTATTGTTTATGTTTTTTGTTGATTTTTTTTTTTTGTTTTACTTCTTTTTTGTTAAGATGTATTTGTTTTGGTTGTTTGATTGATGTTTTTAGATTTATATGTTTGTTGATATGCTCTTGTTGAAAAGGAAGTTAGGATATATTTGTTAGTTTTTATATGACTGCATTTTATACACTGCATTGTTTATGATTAATCGTAGTTTATGTATACTGCATGTTTGTTTATGCTGCATCTTTTTATGTTTATTGAAACTTTTGGTATATAGTTCATGTTTTTTGTGTTTTTAAATACTGAATTTCTGATGTTATGTAGCAGCATTTAAATGCTGCATATATACTGCATTTTATATATATAATATTTCATGTAGACTGCATTTATTATATGCTGCATCTTTTTATGTTTACTGCATGTTTGTTTTTGTTTTTTGTTTTTGAAGCTGCATTTTCTGATGTTGTGTTGCTGCATTTTTAAATACTGCATTACTGTATTTGATAGATATATACTGCATTTGTTTATTTACTGCTAAATATTTTCATGTATGCTGCATCTTATATATGTTGCATCTTGTATGTTTACTGCAGTATTTTTTGGTATATAGATGATTGCTTTTGTTTTTTTAAATACTGCCTTTTATGATGTTCTTTTGCTGCATTTTTAAATACTGCATCTTATATTTATATTGCATTTTGTTTATTTTACTACTAAATATTGATGATTGTTTTTGTTTTTTAAATACTGCATTTTATGATGTTCTGTTGCTGCAGTTTTGAATATTGCATCTTATTTTAATACTGCATTTTATGATGTTCTGTTGCTGCATTTTTGAATATTGCATCTTATTTTAATACTGCATTTTATGATGTTCTGTTGCTGCATTTTTGAATTTTGCATCTTATTTTTATACTGCAGTTTATACTATTTGTTAGACATACACTGCAATTTATATAGTTACTGCTAAATATTTCATATATGTTGCATTTTGTATGTTTACTGCAACACTTGTTAGATGATTGTTTTTGTTTTTCTAATACTGCATTTTATGCTGTTCTGTTGCTGCATTTTTGAATACTGCATTTTATGCTGTTTTGTTGCTGCATTTTTTGAATTCAGCATTTTATGCTGTTTTGTTGCTGCATTTTTTGAATTCTGCATTTTATGCTCTTATGTTCTATTGCTGCATTTTACTCTTGATGATACTTTTGTTTCGATTTCAAATTATATATGTTACAAGTTATGTTTTTTTATATCATTTTCATGTTTTAGTTCATTTTGTAGGAAAATCAGTAAAACAGAAAGCAAAAAAGAAATCTGTCAACATTAAAACTGTTAAGCTTGAAGTTGAAAATAAAAGAGGAAGGAAGAGAAAAGAACCAGATCAAGTTGAAGATCAGGAAGGTGAGGTTTTTAGTCTTGAAGCAAGATCATCACCTAAATGGTTGACTTCTATTGTTAACACTCTTACTTCTCAACAGAAGGCATTAATAGAAGAACTTGGATTTGGATCATTACTTAATGGATGGTTTAAATATCAGACAGTGCCTGCAAGGTTAGGCTTGTTTGTTGTTGAATTGTTCAACCCACAAACTTGTAACTTTAAGTTCCCGGATGGCAGGTTAATCAAAGTTACAGGGGACTTAATTCATTCCATTACTGGATTTCCCATGGGTGGTACTGCAATTAAAACTAAGGGTAGATCAACTTCTGAAGATCATGTAATTGCAGATTATAAATCAAAATGGGGAATCAAAAAGAAAGGTGATGTGTTTTATGTGAAGCAGATTCATAATTGGATGGTGGATGAGATTGATGCTGATGAATGGTTTAAGTACAATTTTCTGGTTGTTATTAGAACGTTGCTGATAGAGTCAATAAAAAGCGGCGCTGTGAATAACAAGATGTTGCCTGTTTTTCACAACCTGGTGTTGTTATAAAAGATTTGGATTGGTACGGCTACATATGTTACACCCCGCTAAAGCGGAAACTCGAGATGTAACAGTACAATGATTTTATAATCGAAAATTACAAAAGATCACCGTTCAACGGTCTACAACTAGTACATTACATAAGTCTTACAAGGGTTTACAACAAAAGTAAATAATCTAAACATGCGATTACATCCAAAAGAGACAACATTCCGTAACGCTACAGCAGCATAGCTCATATAACGGATTTAACTTCAATAGACAAGTTGTGACTATTTCCTGAAAAGCATGTAAAAATAAACAGGTCAACTATGAAACATAGTTGGTGAGTACACAGGTTTTGTGTAATGAAAGACCCTTTGCAAGTGTTTACAAAGTCTAGTTTAAAAGTTCCACGTTACTACGTGATTAGTTCGCAAAAGTAGTATGTTTAGTGCCGAGGCTCATACAAAACGATAATCATCAGAAAATCTCTTAAGATCAATTTGTAAGATAGTCAAGCGCTATTGAGCAGATAAAAGCATTTATTAAAACATAGCTCATTTAAGAGCGATACTCATTCGATAGTTAGATTAATTTGAAATTCGATGTATTATTCGCAAAAGAGGATTATTTAAGTATGAGATTCATTTAGGAGTGATTCCCTTTGGAACTCAATTAAAAGTCGTAATTCATTCATAACGCCACGCTCATATTTTCGAAGAAATGTTCAATTCACTTTTATAAAACTCAAGATATAGTGTTTAATAAGTTCAAGTTATGTTTATAAAACTCATATTGAAGTATATAATAGCTTCAGGTTATGTTTATAAAGTCAATGGATCATCAAATCAATATCAAAACGTTTATAATCTCAACGGTCTATTATGTCAAAGTTCATAAGAATGCGAGGCGTTATTATGAAACCACGTCTATCATTGTCCACAACCACAATGATTTATAGTATAAAACTCAGGTTATTAATTTATGGTTTTAAAGAAGTATTGTTTCAAATGACAACGTCTTTGTAAAGTTCGGGTCGTAAGGTTTATAATTTCAAAGAAATATCGTTTCAAATGACAAGGTCATTGTAAAGCTCGGGTCGTAAGTTTATAGTTTCAAAGAAATATTGTTTCAAATGACAGAACGTCATACGTTTATAGTTTCAAAGAAATATCGTTTCAAATGACAAGGTCATTGTAAAGCTCGGGTCGTAAGTTTATAGTTTCAAAGAAATATTGTTTCAATTGACAAAACGTCGTACGTTTATAGTTTCAAAGAAATATCGTTTCAAATAACAAGGTCATTCTAAAGCTCGGGTTGTAAGTGTATAGTTTCAAAAAAATATTGTTTCAAATGACAAAACGTCATACCTTTATAGTCGTTTATGAATTTCTACACTATTACGTTATAATGTCTATAGTCACAATGAGTTTATATGCTTAAGTCCACAACCAAACCTACAACCGATAAACCTTTGCCCCAAAGAGAGATGCCCTATCGTTGGCATTTAGGATGAAGGGATGCACTCACGTGGTCGCGTGAGTGTGGATGTGGTCTCGCTCCCAAACAGTACTATTCATATGCATCATTTGGCTCATATAGAGTTAATGGTCATGTAGATATACCGGGGACTTTAGATACGATAGAAAAACAAACATATAATCACGTTCGTATAAACAGTAAGCATTCACGACATTATTTTGAAATTAAGCATATCATAGTATAACATTTGTAAATCGAGAATAACATTTGTAAAACGAGCAAAGCATAAGCATAGCATCAAGTATAGCATAAGCATAGTATTCAAATCATATAAGCATGCTTTTCACCCCCAAAACATTTAAGTAAAGCGTTAAAAGAGGGGCTGTGTACTCACAGTTTGAGCGTGAGCGTACGGATGGATGTAATGCACGTGTTAACCGGGTACGCCTCCTATCCACGTCCTAAGAACACAAGGTTTCTAATTAGTTTCTCAACTAATGTGGTTTGTTAGGATTGCTTAGCTAGTTAATTAAATTACAAAGTGCCATTAAAGTTTGAATTTCCATTTAATTAACGTTGTTAGTAATTGTTCGAGTTGTGAACAAAATTATGGAAATATATGAATACAACATCTAAAAATTACAAAACTTGGTATGAAATATGAAATATAGATCACAAATTTTCTGTGAAAAATTGGGGATTTTTAGACTTATGGATTATTTATAATCATTTTATGTCTAAAAAGTGAGATAAATATGGGAAAAATAGTAAATATTCACCAAAAATTCTGGAATTTTTACCAAATCAGTTTTTACCCATTTTTAGGTCTGTGTAAAAGTTTCAAGTCGTTCTGAACATTGAAACTTTGGTTCCCAACATTATGCGTTTTAACGAAACGTAAATGGGAAAACATATCAAAACACATCCAAAGAGTGTGAAATTTTGAGGATAGTGTCATTTTGGACTTTCCTATAATTATTTGGTGTCCAAAAGTATTTTTCATGATTATTTCACCTTTTATAGGCTTTATTTGCATTAATTTGGGAAAAATACTTATGTTTTTCCAAAAATTCCCATTTTTATTTTCAAGACTCTTTTCATGATCTAGTTACTGAGAAAAATAATCCCCAAAATTTTAACATGTTTTATCTAGCACTTATGCATTTTTGAATGATCACAACACAAGTATTTACAATTTACAAGATTACAACAATGCATGATGTTCATGCATTTTCTAAAAATATGAGATCAACAAGATAAATTACTATCTTTTTATTCTACTGAGATATACTTGTTAGGAGTCTAAATTTTTTTTTTTTAGATTTATTGAACACCTTAAGTCCCATGAACACGTATCACAACAAAAATGCTCACAGAAAGGTTGCTGTTTGCGCATCAGTTTTGTGTGATACATTTGGAGGTCGAATACTCAATGGATTTGAGTGAGACCAGTGGGGTTTTAAAGGTAAGACATTAAGCTAAATTTCAGAAGAAAAATCAACATTTTTGGACCATTATTGACTGAGTTATGGTTGATCAAAGTGGGGTCAAAATCTAGACATATTAGATATAAGACAAAAGTGATCTTTTTGGTGTGTTTTCACAACCAAACGATTTTTAGACCTCATCCAATGATTGAGGCCTTGTCTTTTATGCATGAAAATGTGTTTTACATAAAAATAAACATATTTTAACAAGGGTCAAGATCTAGCTACGAATTTTGGTGCATGCAAGCCCAAAAATCGGGTTTTTGGCTCTTTTACAAGAACACAACCTTGCTACCAAGCTTTTGATCTTTGAATCCATTGAATCTTTGTTCTAACACATTTTTGGTGTTAAAATACATCCAAGATGTGTTATAAACGATTTTAACAATTTAAACCATTTAAACTTGTAAGAACATGTAAATAAGCATCTAAACATCAAAAAGACGATTTTTCGGTTTGATTTCGGTTTGATCATGGGTTTCCCTTTTGTTTTAACACTTAAACAAGTGTAAGGGAACCTACAAACCATCAAGCCTAGTATGAGAATTTTAGCCATGAAAAAGGCATAAAATTCATGTTTTTACAAGAATCAAAGTAGGAAATTGCAAAAATGGAAGCTAGAGATGGTGTTCATACCTTAGAAAGTTGGTCTAGGTGTATGAACACCTTCAAAGAGATGATTTAAGGATGGATATTCTCTGGAGTTTAGTGTGTGTTTAGAGAGTTTGTATGTGTTTTCTTGAGAGAAAATGAGAGAGTGAAAGAGTGTAGGTAATGATTTTGCATTGAATCAATTAAGGGGAGTGGAGTTTTGTAAGAAAAAGAAGGGATTTGAGTGGGGGAATAGGAGGTTCGGTTTTTGGCTTAAAAAAAGAGTTTTTATTTTATTTTTTTGTTAAAATATAATGTGTATTAGTTGTGGTATTTATTTGTATTAAAATTGCACAAGTTTTGTACATTTCAAGGCTTTAAATTGTGTTGTTTTAATGCTTAACATTTTGGTTATAAAAATTGATGTTATAAATTTCTAAAATACCTTAAATTGTATTTAGATTGTTTATAATGGGTGTTCAAGTATTAGTT
Organism: Logfia minima; assembly: GCA_963921325.1. Classification (NCBI taxonomy): domain Eukaryota; kingdom Viridiplantae; phylum Streptophyta; class Magnoliopsida; order Asterales; family Asteraceae; genus Logfia; species Logfia minima. The sequence continues at coordinate 21,568,634 of OY992769.1, forward strand.
TGTCGGATTCGAGTTTCATTTATTCGATTCGAGCCGCGTTTACCGAGTTACAGAATTTCGGTTAATTCCGATTTTTGAGTTATGATAAGTATTTTGTGTTGATGAATGAAATTAGATTTCATTTGTTTTCTTTTTCACTTTATAACCTAATTTAATGTTGTTTACAGTTTTAAAGTCCCCTAAGCAATCTCCTAAAACGTTACGCGATTTCGGTAACTCACAGTTTCGGTAATTAAGGAGTTGTAACCTAGACTTTTCACTAGGATTTTAGAGTGTTGTAAACGTAATTAGATAGACTAGGAATTTAAGTGCGTTAATGACCTGAGATTTTTGACGGTTGTCACAACATACTAGATGCTATGGTTAGATCAACTACTGGATTTAAGCCAACTAACAATTTCACTGGTCCTTTGTTAATTATGGTGGTAAGTTGCTTAATAGTTTATATAGCTCTAGTGTTTTGTTCTGTTTTTGTTGTCTGACAGTTTGTTTTCAATTTTATTTTTTTTGAAGTTGATATATGTTAACTCAACCTATCTTGATAGGCTTATTCATGCAATAAGGAATTGGAATTCAGATTTGGAGGTTTTGGTCTTGATCATGTCAAGATTATTGAAGGAATTGAAGGAATTGAGGAAGTTGATAAGAAAAAGAAGTTGAAAATGGCTGGTAAAGAGAAGTTAAGATATACTGAGCAAGGTATTTTTTATCATATCAAATTTTTTGTATTTTTTTAACAAATTATAAGTTAAGTATTTTCTTTTGATATTTTTTGACATATAAGGATGAAGAGGTTGACTTGGTTGATGTTTTTGAGATAGGAGATGAAAAGTTGAAGGTATTTTATTTTTTCTTGTTAATTTTTTTTATGCATTATGTTAGTGAAGTTCATAAGCAATAATTGTTAATTTCCATTTAATAAGGTTTGAAGAAAAATGTGAAGTTGCATTTGAAAAAGGTGGTTAGGTCAATGAGTGTTATAAATGACTACATATTAGCTGCTTATATGAATTACCCTATTGATAAGGAGTTAATGTCATTGATAGAAGACATGAATGAACTATTTTATTCGTATTATGCTGCTTATTATATGGATAAGAAATCTGTTGATAAAAACTACGAGGACAATGATGTTGATCAAAGTAGGGAATCCACTGTTCCTGATAATTTTGATATAGCTGTTGACATTAGCCAGTCATTTGAGCATAATCAAATTGGTCAGTCGTCGAAGTAGAATGACGTGACAGATGATGTTGTAGATGATGTTGGTAACAAAGACACTGGAATTTAGTTCAACAGCTGAATGTGTGGAAGAGGTACTTGAGGTTCCTAACAAGCAATTTGAGAAAGTAGTTTTTGTACAAGATGATTCTAGTAAAGAAGATGTTAATGTTGAAGACAATCAAAAGACTACAGAGAATATGGAGATAAATAATTTGAAGTCAGGGAAAAAGAAGGAGTTGGAAGATGATTGTCCATCGTTTGATTTGGGTATATCACCCAGGGTAGTTGGCAAGAGTGATGGGGATATGGGTCAAGTTGATTGTGATTTAGGACAGAAAAGTGGTGTAGAGGAAGTTCCGAATGTTCAAGAATTTGTTGATAGTTTGTTACTTGATAATCCGTTTTTAAGCTCGGGTGTAGAGCTAACTTCTTCACAAGTTGATTTGTTAAAAGATAAACATCAAAAAGATCCAGAAAATCATCCTGGTATTGAAGATTATGGAGGGTCATCAGCTCAAGTTAAATCATTAACAGATTCTGAAGAAGCTGAACAGGAGGCAGCCGCTACTTTGGCCGAGGCTCGATCTCTAGCATTAAATAAAAGTACACCGATATTGAAATTCATGGACAAAAATGCAAGAGATCATCATAAGGGAATCGAAGAAATTCTTTTGAAATAAAAAGAAGAAGCTGTATTCAAAAGTTAAGTAGAAGAGCAAAGAAGGCAACAAGAGTCAGACGTTAAAGTTAATGAAGAAGGTGCTGAAAAATTGATTCTTGAGGAGGTTGAGTGTAAGAGGAAAGAAGAAGCCGAAGAGTTGAAAAAGAAAGAACAAGAGAGATTCAAGAAATAAGATGAAGAGAGATTCAAGAGATTAGAAGAGGCTGAGAAGAGAATGTTAGCAATATATGTAGCAGATAAAAAAGCTTTCTATGAATCAGTTGGGGCAAATGATGGATATAGCACACCCAATGCACCGATTGATCCTGTTCTTTCACCTTTGGAAACAACAAAGAAGAAGAAGAAGAAGAAGAAGAAGAAGAAGAAGAAGAAGAAGAAGAAGAAGAAGAAGAAGAAGAAGAAGGGTGTCGGGAATAGTCCTAATGCTGGTCTATTTTCTATTAAGACTATCACAATTCATCCAGATTGAAATCTTCTTTTGAGGTAAAACCATTACAATCAGAAATTGGGGATTTTAAGAATGTGAAAGGTGAATATGTAGTTCCAGTTCAGGATGTGAAGAGTAAGGAAGAAGTAACTGAGGTTGAAATTGATGATGAGAAAAGAAATGTCAAAGTGTCTGCGAAGCTTTGTTCTCCATTTGCTTCAAGGGAGGTTTGTTTGGAACTAAGAAGTAAGTTTTATTTAATTTGTTTGTTAGTTATTTTTGTACAGCATAATTGCAAATATAGCTTCAATTAATTTTTATTATCTTATAGTATATATTCGTATTTTTTTTAAAATGCAGGACAATTTACTTCAAAAGTAAATACAACGACCTTGATATTGGTTTGTTGGAAACACTGTATCCTGGTATCCTTGTTGCATCTGATATTGTAGACATTTGGAGCGAGGTTATGAATTATGAGGAAAAGTTTAGAGATCCAATAAAGAATTTTAGCCGGGGTTTTGTCAGACGCAAACATTGGTATCTTTTTGTTATTACTTTTGTTATGATTTACTGTTTAGTTTTTGTTTACATTTACAATGTTTATGCTTCTTTATTATTGTTAGTAATGGTGTTTTTTGTGAGTTGTTGTGCTATGTTTTGTAACATCCCGAAATAATCAAAATTTAAAGTTTAACGGTTTTGGTATGAGTCCTGCGACTTTAATGGTAAAGTCGCAGGTAGCGACTTTATGGGTCCTGCGACTTTAGTGATAAAGTCGCATAATGGATTTAAATGAAATAAATTGAGGAGTTTAAGTGTAAATTAAGATGTATATATATATATATATATAAATGAATTTCGTCTAAACACTTCCAGAATCATTAAACGAGCTCCTGAAGTCGGTGTAGACTGAGATACAGAGAAAAGAAAGAGAAAAAAAGTGAGAAATCAAGTTTTAAATCTAAAATTGAAGCTATTGAGCCATGAATTCAAAGTAAGGCTTCGATTATTATGTGTTATGATTGATATTACGTGATTTGAACGGATTGGAACGGATTAATTTGAGTATATCAAGTCTGAATTCGAGAATTTCAGATTTGGGGTCTGAACTGTTCGTTATGGGCCTTTAGTGATAAAGTCGCAATATGCGACTTTGAGGTGCTGCGACTTTACTGTTCTGCGACACTAATGATAGTGTCGCTAAGCTGTGAATAAGAGTTTAATTAGATCTGTTTGTGTACATACCAGTGTTCAGTCGTGGAAAATCAGAGGTTTACAGAGTTACATGTATTTCGAGGTAAGTAATAGAAGGATATGAATTGAATTAGAATATCCAGATTTGCAGTGGTACTTGAGTGTACAGTATTAATTCAGCAATTAAAGTGTGAATATTAGCCCTTTTTATGCTGAGTGATCATAAATGGCTTAGCCGTGTGAATATTAGCCCTCTTTATGCTGAGTGGTCATAAATGGCTTAGCCGTGTGAATATTAGCCCTCTTTATGCTGAGTGGTCATAAATGGCTTAACAGTGTTATTACTGGCCCTCTTTATGCTGAGTGATCATAAATGGCCTAGCAGTGTGATTGTGAACCCTAATCAGGCAAAGTGATTACAATGTTTTATAAGATTTATATCTTAAATTGTTAACGTGATTTTGTTACTTACTAAGCTTGTGTGCTTACCCATTTTGTTGTTGCTGTTTAATACAGATGGGTCGATTAAAGGGAAAGAGGGTCTTGGGAAGGAGCCGCAACGATTAGTGGTGTGCTTACTATTGCTGGTAGTAAGTGTTTACTCCCATTAAATCATGCTCGGATATTGAGGGAGTCTTTTGAAAGGGGAAAACTCACGTTTGTAATAATTGTAAACATTGTGTTGTTTATATGTATATGAAAAGTGTTATTTACTATGTTGAATATAGTATAAAAAAAAAATAAAAAAAAATGGGTGTTACATGTTTTTACTCCCTTTTTTAATTTTTATTTTTTTGTATGATTTTTGTTTTGAAGGTAATGTAATGGTTTTTCTAATAGTTCATTGTAGTTTCAAATGAAATTTATATTTTCACTACATTTTTTGATGTTTTATGTATGTTTTTATAAATTAGTTAATTTTACTGCATTTTTAGTAGGTTACTGCATTTATAGATATGCTGCATTTGTATTTTTGCTACACATATGCTGCATTTGTATTTTACTGTATCTTTTTATTTTGTTTTTTTTTTATATGTTGTTTATGGTAGATATGCAGTTTGTTAGTGATGTTTTTTTTTAAAAAATTCAGGTTGATCAACTTATGGATTCTTCACGAGACCAGCATCTGACATATGTGTCATTTGAAAGAAGTATTAATTCATCCATTTCCCAAACATCGTCTGATTCTTTGAAAGATGTAAATCTGGTACGTTTATTTCTTAGTTTGATATTTTCTACTTTATGTTTTTTTGTTGTTTGTTAGTATATTCAACGTTATTTATTTGTTGTTTTTTTTAGGTCTTTTTTCCGATATCATTCCCATCTACATCAAATTCATTCAATGGTAATCATTTCTATTTGATTAGTTTCAATCTGAAAAATGCTAGAATTGATATCATTGACAGCATAAGGAATGAGGATAAGGATTTGTTTGGAAGGTATGGTAATCTGCCAAAATCATTGGTAAGTTGAGTATTTGGAATTTTTAGTTTGATGAAAGTATTTTTTAATAATAGTACATTTTATGTTGAGTTTATGTTTTATGTTTGATTTTTGTTAATTGTTTTTTGTGTAGCAAAATATGTTCATCCGATATCTTGGAACTGTTGAGCATCACCCAATCACTTTTACTTTGATGGGTCAAGATACAAAGATACTTGAATTTGATTGGGTGATAAAACAAGACTTTATCGACAGTGGAGTTTTTTTAATGAGGCATATGGAATGCTATAAAGGTAAAGGTCTGTCGGCACACAGTTCAAGATTGAGGTGTCATCACAAAAGAGGCAGTTGGATGATCTGAGGAGGAAGTACGTGACAAAGATTCTGCTTGCTGATTGTAACTTTTGTGCAGAACGTGTCCGTGAAGAAGTTAAAGGATATGATCTTGTTGATGCAGAACTGAGAGCTAAGCATAGGAGGATGGCAAAGGTTAATATAAACAAACATTTGGCAAATAAGTAGTGTTTTTAATCTGGTTTTCTGTGGAGTTTGATGTGTCTGATGGTTTTATGGGTTGTAGTTTGTGAACAAGTTATATTTCTGGGTTTCTAAGTCACTGTTATGAACAAGTTATATTTTTTTTTTGTAAGTCTTTTAGCAAGGTTGATGTTGATGTAAGATGAAGACAAATAGAAGGTTTGTGTGTCTGATGGTATGAATGTGTTGATGAATTTAGTTAAGTAATGGATGAACAATTTGCAGTTTTTGTTTTGATAAAGTCATTAGTATGTAATTTTGCATTTTATATGTGTGTATGTGTATTGTCCTTTTGTTTTACAATATATACTGCTATTGTTTTGTGTTTGATGTTGGTATAAGATGTAGCAACATAAGTTCATTTTAAAGTTTGTGTTATTCATGGTTATGCACATAGTGTGAATTTAATCAAGTAATTGAAGATCGTTTGTCATTTTTTTTTTTTAAATGTTAGTAGTAATTTTGCACTTATATGTCTGTATTGTCTTATTGTTTTACAACATACACCTGATCTCCCTGTTTGTTACCAATATAGAGTCAAATTTTGTATTATACAGTTACATCATAACAATGCAAGTTTATTAAATACCACTCAACAATTAAACAAAGATATAGAATTTATAATAATTTTCCATTATATAATGTTTGTAACAATGAAGGTAAAAAAATACATAAATGAACTGAAAAATCTCAGAGTTAATTCAAGAGGAAACTTGTAATTTTGTTATTCTCCATTGTCTTTATTGGCTTTATTCATTTTGTGTTTGTTGGTTGTTGGATTCTTCAAATGTATCTTTGCATCCTCTGCTGTTGTGTCCATAGCCTTTGCACTTTTTACACTGATTTCCGATTTTCTTCATCTTCTTTTTGACCTTGTTGTATTCAATTTCCTCTCTTGACACATGTCTTTTTTTTTACGCCCTTTAGTCTTCACACTTTCCGGATTCTTAATATTCACCTGACCAGGTTGTTTTATTCCATAGAACGAGCATATATCATCTTTCTTATTCATTTGTTTTGCTGTGGGGAATATAGCTTTTGTTTGCTCAAGCATTTTCTTTAGTTCTTCTCTGTACTTTTCAAACAGGTCTGTGTCATGCACCAATCTATTTGTAGTTAACTCAACTATCTGTAACATTTCTCGTATCCCAGATTGTGCACTGTTCGTATCATATTTTACAGCATCATTATCTTTTTTTCAGGAATTGCCTCTATAGACCATCTATTGAGTAGATACTTTTTTGGGAACTGTTTTATATTGTGTATTCGTAAGACATAAAATATATGCCGACAAAGAAGCCCGTATAAATCAAAATTCATGCAACTACATGTTGGGACAGGTTTTGTGACAACAGATCTAGCTTGTAATAGGACTGGTGTAATTATTATCAAGTTTGTACATTGGTTTAGATTTGTAAATATATGATATTAGTTTGTTATTATTATTTGTTAAATATAATAATATTAGTCAAGTAATGAATACAAACTAAAGTCTAAATTGCGAATTGAAAACTCAAGTCGCAAGTCATAAGACTTGCGAGATGAGATCTCAACTCGCAAGTCATAAGACTTGCTAGATGAGATCTCAACTCGCAGTGCCAACTCAAGTCGCAAGTGATAAACCTGCAAGATGAGTTCTGGGCTCGCAACCCTTGTGGACTCGCAGGGCCCATGGCCTGCGAGTTGAAACTAATATAAATAGAAATGATTAGGTCATTTCTAGATATCCGTGCCTTACATCACTCTCAGTCATTATTACACATACACCTCGTTTTATGTGCTCGGAGAATATCTCTCTTATTATATAAAAGAAAACTCTTAAAAAAGCAAGGGCCATTGGATGATTGAGCAATCTTGATAATCCAACCATTAAATGAAAATGTGACATCATTATTCCTAATTTCATTTGGCAAAATGACTAAATCATCCCTGCCCTTCTTCTAACGCTCTGTGATACCAAATTAAGAAAGCTTCCCGAATTCCCGAATCATCAATTCAACATCCCTGCCCTTCTTCTAACTCTTTATGATACCAAATTCAGAAACCTTCCCGAAGCATCAATATTGAGCAATCTATTGCATAATTCCGAATTGAATCAGTTATCCAACAAAACTTAATTAAAGAGACAATTGTATTGATTTTCTTTGAACATACAACTTAAAAGGTAAAGTCTTATGTATCGTGTATTTTTTTAATAGATGCAATTACAATTGTTGCTTGAAATATGGATTACAATTCTAACCGTGTTTCAATATATTCACTTATGCATTTCATCTGAAGTGAAATTCAATTTTAGATATAAATGATTAACATGACATTATACACTTGTATTGAACACCAACTGTTTGATGAAATGATTGAAAGACATACGTTCATGTTTTTAGGTTATTGAGATGTCCAGTGTACGCCATTCTACAACAACACGACGTGGCAGAGGTAGACCACCCAAAAATAAAGATACACTTGATGATGCAACACATTTCCAATTGCCACATCCGTATATTGATTCATCAACATCCCAAGGTTTGTACTTAACCCTTGGTGAATCAATTATCATGTTGCACCTGAACCACCAAGTGACAGTCTACCGGTCTACCTCCTGTTTCAAGATGATGCATTAAATTATGTTAAAGTTTTTAATACCAAGGGGCTGACTTTACAACATGTTTCAGTGTTATTGATAAATAGTAAATATGGCATTTATATAGCTAGGTGTTCTCTGAAGCTAATAAAAATTGAGGTTGCAAAATGGGCAAGTCAAGCATTTTGGATAACAGGTTAAAGTTAACCTTTTATGCGCATCACGTGACCAAATCAACCCATCCATTTCTCAACCTTTTCAAGTATCTCTTTCCTACTAAAAGCTTCTTCTTTAACTTTTCCAATTAGAATCTCGATTTGTTCAAGGATACTACCAGCATCAACAATTCCTACATTGTAAAAAAGAGCAATAAAACACAAATCAGACGATATAATGTCAATTACAAATTTTCTTCAAGAGAACATATTTGATAACATTTATAATTATATATATATATATCACATTCAATAGCTTCGAGAGCAATTTCCAGGAAGTGTCAATTTCCAGTGAAGTGTCAAATATTCTCAGGTTCCAACCTTTTCTTAAAAACGACTTCTTTCATATAGCTAGACTTCAAGCTTTCCAGCCTAGACACCTCTGCCTGCCTCAATGGTGTTATGTAACACGCGTTATAGAGTTTACACCCAAATGGTGTCACGTATAGAAAAAAAGAAGTGAGAACTAGAAACTCACATAATTAATGAAATCCACATAAAGCATATTAGGCTCGGTTATATCCTCCTCTGAATACATTTAAGTTACATGTAACACTTTGAAACATTTGTTGTTCTTCAACCGGTGTAACCATCATATTCCACAGCTCTATCAAAGATGTTGCAACATCTTGGATCTATTATAAAATTTCAGATAAAAAAGTCATAATATCAAAAAGTCATAATGGTCAAAATTGACAGTTTTGGGATGGGTTGATAAGATAATACTTGTTTGTCGATACACCTCCAGTTCTCACTACAATAATGATTTTAAAAACTTTAAATAAATTAGTTTAGGAGGTTACAACCAAATGGTGTTATGTATAGAAAAATAGAAAGTGAGAACTAGAAACTCACATAAATAATGAAATCCACAGAACGCAGATTGGGCTCGGTTATATGCATTTAAAATAGAATGCAGGCGACTTCCTACCTATATGACCCTACATGAAAATGGACGACTTATCTGTCCAATTATTAGGTCAATGCCTTTCAAGCGTAACATCATCAACTACATGTTCTTTTAGATTAGGAATGAGGCATGTATTTCTCATATAATCATGAATAAAGCTTGAGAATAGTGGCAAAACGGGTGGGTCAGGCTAGAACATGTATATTTTCAGCAAGGTATCAGTAGCATACCTATTTGCACCAACTAATAGGTACACATGAAAGTACCAATATTAGTTCTCACAGCATAATAATATTTATTGGCACATAATAGACACTCGATACCCGTGACACAATTTATGTGTACCTATATGAAGCAATGTAGATAACAAAATAAACGGAAAAATAACTTTCACAATTAGGAATCATAAACATTTTTGGAGCAGTGTGATATTATGAGCACACTGATACAACAAACCAGTAAGAGTAAATATTTCTTTATAGACAACCCATAACATATAAAATTTTGAAGTATAATACATAAATCGTCCAACCCACCCACTTTGAAAAATAATTTAAATTGCTTGATTGACATAGTTGGCCCAACCGACCATGTTTAAAAATCTCAAAGGCTGATTAAAACAGATGTTGACCATAACTAATACCTATGGTAACCAAATATGTAAGGCAACCAAATTTGATGTTAAAGCAGACCTTTAAATGTATTCCTCTGTTGTCCCTTCTTGGTACTCCAATTGACTCAAACAAGCAAACTGACATTAATAAAAGTCTACTTGGACAAAAATTTATATCATTATTAATAAAAGAATTGGTTGGTACTCCATTGGACTCGATATATAAACCATAAAGCGGTAATGCAACAAACTTTAAGAAACATGAAAAGGGACACATTTTAAGGTAAATGAATGACAATTGCAGCCTCTACTACTATAGTTGATAAATCTAAAGAATAGTTAAAGCTTTACTTGTCACTTAAGATCTGTACCTCTGAAAGGCCAATGCTCTTAAATATAAAAATTATTTCGGAGTCTCCTTACTTCAAACCTATTTAAAATAGAATGCAGGCGACTTCCTACCTATATGATAATTAATGAAATCCACATAAAGCAGATTGGGCTCGGTTATATGCATTTCAAATAGAATGCAGGCGACTTCCTACCTATATGACCCTACATGAAAATGGACGACTTATCTGTCCAATTATTAGGTCAATGCCTTTCAAGCGTAACATCATCAGCTACATGTTTTTTTTATGATGAAATACACATCGAGTCATTTGAAATATTTATCTTAATTCCTTTGAATACATAATCAAACCTTATTATTAACACTTTAATTTCATGTATACACGATGAGCTTTACAAAAGTCATATAGGAATTTTATTATAATATGATTTTATGAAACGAAATCTGATGTAACTCCAGGATATCATGAAGAAAGAAGCAATCTCGGTCTGCATAGGAGACCGCTTAGTGAAATTACAAACCTTGCCAGCTACATCAACAAACCTTCAATAGGTTTGACTCCTGTCCAATATAATACTTATATGTATTAGCTACTAATTGGGTGTCTACAAATGCGTATATAGTCAATGATGTAAAATAGTTTTATTTTAGCTGCCCAATCTCATGATCCAAAATCAGGAAACACATCAAGTGGGAACACACCAACTAACAATTGTTCAAACCGTGGCTCCCCTTTGTCTACGGTTAGTGCTGGTAAGTGGAATATTTTATTATAAACTTTGATAATGAAGATAGTACTATTATGTGACTTTCCCAAAAAATCGTAATATGCCAATCTTGTCCATTTTATATTAGCTTCTACTGTGAATTATGTGTAGTTGATCATGACTCATCGACACAATCAAGGAATATCGGCCATTCTACAACAACCCAGCGTGGTAGAGGTAGACGGACCAAATATAATATTTTACCAGGTCATGCAATACCATTTGAATTGCCGGTTCATCATGAATCATCACATCAGTTCCAAGGTGTGTTATTAAGATTAGACCCTTATAGTTCACCTAAATTTGCACGTTAAAATTTGTGTCAAGGTTGTTATATATCAACACATTAGAATGGACGACTTATCTGTCCAATTAATAGGTTAACACGTTTGAATCGTAACACCATCACTTACAAGTTCTCTTATTGATGAAATACACATTCTGTCATTTGAAATATTTATATGCCTTCATTTGAATACGTAATCAGACCTTATAATTAACACTTTAACTTCATCTATGCATGATGAGCTTTACAAAAGTCTGTAATGGATTTTATTATGATATGACTTTATGAAACGAAATTTGATGTAACTCCAGGAAATCCTGAAGTACGAAGCAATCTCGGTCTGCATAGGAGACCACTTAGTGACATTACAAACCTTGCTAGCTACATCAACAAAACTTCAATAGGTTATGCTTCTGTCCAATATAATACTTATATGTATTAGCAGCTGATCGGGTGTCAACAAATTAATTCTTATATAGTCAATGATGTAAAATACTTTCATTTCAGCTGAGCAATCTCATGTTCCAAATTAAGGAAGTACATCAAGTGGGAACACACCAACTAACAATTGTTCAAACTTTAGTTCCCCTTTGTCTACAGTTAGTGCTGGTAAGTGGAATAATTTATTATAAACTTTAATAATCAATATAGTACTACTTAATATGCCAATCATGTCCATTCTATATTTGCTTTTCTTGTGAATTATGTGTAGTTGATCATGACTCATCTACACAATCAAGGAATATCGACCATTCTACAACAACCCGGCGTGGTAGAGGTAGACCAACCAAATATAATATTTTACCGGGTCATGCAATACCCTTTGAATTGCCAGTTTATGAGGAATCATCGCAACAGTACCAAGGTTTGTTATTAAGATTGGACCCTTGTAATACACTAAAATAAGCATGTTAAAATGAAAATGTCATCAACTACATGTTCTCTTAGCAACTACATGTTCTGTCCAATTAACAGGTCAACGCATTGGGACCGTAACATCATCAACTACATGTTCTCTTAGCAATGAAATACACATGAATACTAAGGAAATTGGACATGATAAATTCCAAGGCTTATCACCAGGTATTGTTGACTAAATAAATAATGTGCCAACCATTCAATCATGTGAACAATATTACCATTATATTACTGGATGAACAAATATTTGCTTTTCTTTTCAGATTATCGTGATATTGGTAATCCGGACTTTGTATGCGATTTGTGTAATGCCAAATTGTGGAAAAATGAAGCTATGTGTCACACCCCGCTAAAGCAGAAACACGAGATGTAACAGTACAATGATTTCATAAATCGAAAATTACAAAAGATCACCGTTCATCGGTCTACAATTAATACATTACATAAAGTCTTACAAGCGTTTACAGCACAAAACTAAATAGCCTAAACATGCTATTACATCCCAAAAGATACGAATTCCGTACGCTAATGCAGCATAGGTCAAATAGCTGGTTTAGCTTCAATTGATAGATTGTGACTAATTCCTGAAAAGCATGTAAAATACAGGTCAACTATGAAACATAGTTGGTGAGTACCCAGGTTTTGTGTAATGATAGACCCTCTTTAAAAGTTTATGAAGTTTGGTTAAACGTTACACGTTATACGTGATTAGTTTACAAAGATAGTTTGTTTAGTGTCGAGCTCATAGGACGAAGATGATTATCCGATACCTAATAAAAATCAGTTCTTGATGATAGAAAAATACTATCGCAAGGGTAATTAAAAAAGTGATTTGTTAAGAGAAGGCTTATTTGAGAGCGATATTTATTTGAAGGTTAGATCTATTCATGAACCGGTATTTTATTTGCAGATGAAGTTTATTTAAAAACGATACTCATTTGGAAATGATTCCTTTTGGAAATTCAACTATAGGTCATAATTCATTTATAACGCCATACTCATATTTTAAAAGAAACGTTCAAATCATATTGATAAAACTCCGGATTTAGTGTTTACTAATTTCAAGTTATGAATATAAGACTCATTTGTTAACATTTAATAAGTTCAAGTCGGGTTCTTAGAGATAATGAATTTGTCATATTAATATCAAAACGTTCATATTTTAGGCGAGTTATTCTATCGAGTATCATGAGAAAACGAGGCGTTACTTTGAAACTACGTCTATAATTGTCAAGATCACGATGATTTATAATTTAAAAGCTCCGGTTATAATTGTATGATTTCTAAAGAAGTGAAGTTTCAAATGAAAATGTCATGGCAAGGCTCAAATCGTAATGTTTATATTTTTAAAGATAATTTATTTCGCATCACAACGCCATTGTAGAGCTCGTGTCACAGGTTTATAGTTTTAAGGAAACGTTATTTTCATATCGAAACGTCATTCGTTGATAGATGTTTATGAATCACTATGCTATTATATTTTTGTTTATGAAATCGATGATTAAATTATGCTTGAGTCCACAACCAAACCTACAACCGATAAACCTTTGCCCCAAAGAGAGATGCCCTATCGTTGGCATTTAGGATGATGGGATGCACTCACGTGGCCGCGTGAGTGGGGAGGTGGTCTCGCTCCCAAATAGTACTATTCATATGAATCATTTGGCTCATATAGAGTTAATGGTCGTGTGAATATACCGGGGACTTTAGATACGATAGAAATCAAGCATATAATCATGTAACATCGATAAGCATTCACGCCATTGTTTTGAAATTTAGCATAGCATAGCACAATAATCATATCATGGCATTTGTAAATCAAGTGCATCATAAAACATATTATTTTCAAGTATATAAATCATTCAAGTCATTCATGCATGCTTTTCACCCCAAAATATTTAATAAAGCGTTAAAAATAGGGGCTGAGTACTCACAATCGTTAGTAAGCGTACGGAAATGGATGTAAAGCGCGATTCGACCAAGAGTGACTCCTATCCAAGACCTATGAATACAAGGTTCCTAATTAGATTTTTGACTAATATGGTTTGTTAAGATTGCTTAGCTAGTCGCTTGTGTTACAAAGTGCCGTTATAGTTTGATTTGTCGTTGCTGGTAATTACTCGGGTTGTGATTAAAATAATGGAAACACTTGAAAAAAAAATTCCAAAAATTACCAAACTTGGTATAAAACATGGAATATGATTCACAAATTTTATTTGAAAATTTGGGAATTTTTAGATTTACAGATTATTTTTAATCATTTATTGACCAAAAGAGTGGGATAAATATGAGAAAAATAGTAATTATTCTTGAAAAATTCTGAAATTTTTACTAGATCAGTTTTAACTCATTTCAAAGTTTGTGTAAAAATTTCATGCCATTTTGGGCATTGGAGAATTGGTTCCCAATTGTATGTGTTTTAACAAATCGTACATCAGAAACCATATCAAAACAATTCCAATGAGTGTTAAATTTTTAGGATAGTGTCAATTTATGTGGAAAATGATACAGTAATTTTCCCATATTTTTCTGATGTCAAAAAGTATTTTTCACGAATATTTTTTCTTTCTAGAGACTTTATTTGTATTAAACCAAAAAAAATACTTAAGTTTTCCCAAAAATTCTCATTTTTATTTTCAAGGTTCTTTTCAAGATATAGATACTGAGAAAAATCACCCTCAAATTTTTAACACGTTTTATCTATTATTTTTGTATTTTACATTCATCACAACACAATTCTTCACACTTTTACAAGACTAAGATTATGCATGGTGTTCATGCATTTTCTAAAAATACTTAATCAATACAATAAATTCCTATCTTTTTATACTACTGATATGTACATGTTAGGAGTCTAAATTAATTTTTCTTAGATTTATAGGACACCTTAAGACCCATGAACAAGTATCACAACAAAGTGTTCACAGAAAAGTTACTGTTGGCGCATCAGTTTTGTGTGATACATTTGGAGGTCGAATACTCAATGGATTTGAGTGAGACCAGTGGGGTTTTAAAGGTAAGACATTAAGCTAAATTCTAGAAGAAAAATCAAGATTTTTGGACCATTATTCACTGAGTTATGGTCGTTTCAAGTAGGATCAAAATCTGGACAGATTACATGCATGACAAAGTGATCTTTTTGGTGTGTTTTTCACTACCAACGATTTTTAGACCTCATCCAATGATGAAGGCCTTGTCTTATATGCATGAATATGTATTTTTACAGAAAAAAAATTATATTTTAACATAAATTAAGATTTAGCTACGAAAAATGGTGCATTCACGCACTTAAACATCAAAAAGACATTTTTTCGGTTTGATTTCGGTTTGATCATGGGTTTTTCTTTTGTTTTTACACTTAAACAAGTGTAAGAAACAACCTACAAACATCAAACACCTTATGTGGATTATAGCCATGAAATAGGCATAAAATCCATGTATTTACAAGAATTAAAGTAAGCAAATGCAAGAAATGAAAGTACAAATGGGTGGTTATACCTTAGAGGTTTTGTTTTTGTGTAAGAACACCTTCAAAGTGATGATCTTTATTCAAAATGTGGCTGGAAATTAGTGTGTGTTTAGGGAGAGTTGTGTGTGTTTTTGAGAGAGGAATGAGAGAAATGAGTGAAATGAGTGAAGGGAAGAGTGTAGAAGTGGTTCAAATGATTCTTGCATGTAAACTAATAAAGTTAGTGGGGGATTTGGGTGGTCAAGAGAGGGCTGGCCGTTTTTAGGAGGGGGTGGGATAAAAATCTTTTTTTTTTTTTTTTTTTAAAGTTAAGTAATTAAAGGTTTTAAATGTTACGTATTGTTTTGGTATAAGTTTCTACATATTGAAATGTTTAATTGTGATGTTTTAATGGTTGAAATTGGAGTTATAAAATTTTATTTTCTAAGCTTATAATTCACATCAAAATTCATGTGATTCGTTTACGATTGACATTTGCGAGTTAAATAACCGATTTCCGGTTGCATTTACCGAGTTACGGAATTTCAGGTTAAATTCTGATTTTTGCGATATGATAAATATTTTGTGATGACATGTGAAATTTAATTTCATTAGTTTTCTTTGGCACTTTGTAACATAATTTAACGTGGTTTACGGTCTTAAAGTCCGCTAAGCAATCTTCTAAAACGTTACGCGATTTCGGTAACTTACGGTTTCGGTACTTAAGGAGTCATAATCTAGACTTTTCACTAGGATTTTAGAGTGCTGTAAACGAAATTAGATAGACTAGGAATTTAAGTGCGTTATTGACCAGAGATTTTTGACGGTTGTCACACTATGCGTGGCAACAAGGATCTAAAGAAGAAAGTCTACTCCCTTTGTTGTTACAATGGTAAGGTTCAACTCCCAAATTTGCACCACCCTCCTGAAATGCTTTTGGATTTATATAAGGGCCAATCCGAAAGAAGCAAGAACTTCCGGGAAAATATAAGAAGGTATAACATGATGTTCAGCTTCACTTCTATAGGTGGTAAGATTGACCATACCTTATATTATTATTTCAAATACTAATACACGAAAAACCTTGACGTTTTATTTAAAACGTATCAAACGCGACAAAAACGCGCAAACCGAGCCCGACACCCGATTGACACCCGAAATATACTTTTGTAACTCAATTTAATAATTTAAGAATACTTACCTATCCCGAATATTATTCACAAATTTAAAAGTATATACAAAAGCTCGACGTAAATTATCAACTTTTTAAACCGCAAATTAACGTTTAAACGAACGGGGAACAAAACACGAAGTCTAGAAAACGAGTCACGAGCCCGAAACACTTTTGGGCCAGGCCCAATTCGGCTTGGGCTGATCCAAGAAACCCACCCCAAATAAGCCCAAGCCCACCCCACAAAACACCTCCCCTACACCTCATTTCACACACACAACCCACACCAATTCTCTCCTCCTTCTCTCTACACTCTCAACTCTCTCTCTCTCTCTCTAAAATCTGCCATCTTTCCACCACCATCAACCACCTCATCACCACCACCAACCACCACTCCACCACCACAAGCCGCCACCATAATTTCAAAGAAAAGTCAAGAAATCAAGCTCTTTCCTCACCTTCCTCTCCATTTCAATCCGTTTTCAATCTTGTAAGAACATATAACTCTTTTATAATACTTGTAATTCACCTATAAACATGTTAAAGTGCTCACTTAACTAATATATGTCCAAAAGAATACATAAAAATCGTTTTTCATAACTTTAAACATGCAAGAACTTTGCATGCAATCCGGCCAGAAAATTTGTCCAACTTTGGGAGGTGATATCTACCTCAAAACTTGACCAAAATCAACGATTCAAAAGGCTAAAATTAAGTTTAAGAAGTTATCTTTCATTTGCCACTGGTCTCATAATTTTTGGAGCTCGTTTGATACCTGAAATAATTTTTACAAAAACATGTAGGCGGGCTGGGTAAAAAGGCAGAAATTTGTCCCTTATTGGTTTAGTCATAACTCGAGATTTACATGTCTAAACGACTTGAAACCAACGCCAAAACTTCAGAAATTTTGTTAAGAATAATAGTGGTAGAGATGACTTTGTCCCAAATGTGCACGCATTTTTCCCAGAAACTCAATCACCTTGCATGTCTCCTGATTGGCTACTTTTTGACCCTTGAGAGAATCCATAATTTTTATAAATACTTAAACTCGTCTAAAAATTCTATAAAAATTATTTTAAGTACCTAACATAATAAGAAACAACATATATTTTTCTTGAATTTTTCCTCGAAAATTTAGATTACGAAATAAAATTGGAAAAACTGATCTGTTTTGGTCCTTGTGTCGCTGAAGCCCAGTAGTCATTAGCGACACTAGCCTTGTGTCGCTATAGCATTGAACCGTCACATTTTGCGACACAACCCTTGTGTCGCTATAGCATTGAACCGTCACATTTTGCGACACAACCCTTGTGTCGCTATAGCATTGAACCGTCACATTTTGCGACACAACCCTTGTGTCGCTATAACAATTGAACTGTCACCTCTGCGACACTAAAATTGTGTCGCCAACACCACATTAGCGACACAAGCCTTGTGTCGCTGATGACCAAAAATCAAAACATTTTTACTAAAATAAATATAAGTTGACCCCACCAGGGGTTGCACCCCTTGGACCCCGCCACCAGGGGCGCTGCCCTCGGACCCCCGTGGGCTTCACCCACTTCCCACACTAAGCAACATTATGTTTTCACAAACTTTCACCAACGGGTCGTACACGTTTTCAGTAAAGTAAACAAGAACGGACATACTAGTTAAGTGAACTACTAACTTATAAGTGGACATTAACCCTCCACTTATACAATCACTATAGATGGTCTTTTGAGACATCTACTTACACAATCTTATACGTCTAGGGCGTTAGAAGATTACTATTGGGAACACGAATTGCTTGCTACTTGTTATTTGCTAAGTAACAGGCTAATCTCAGGTGAGTTTCATAGCCCCCTTTTTCTACTATTTCCACTCAGGGGTGAGAGTACATACAACTGCTTTTAACAACTGCTGTTTTATGTAAACGCAAGTACAAAACACGATATATTGGTTGCATGAGTTACTTAACTAATCCTGAAAGTCCCCCACACATAGTTTGTTAGTATCGATATAGCGTGAATGTTAATGAATAGTACTATTTGGGATTGACTCCCCCGTCCGGGTTAGTCGCACTAGCTGGTCAAACGGACGCATTATCATTTGTTCTTACGAGTGTTGGATTAGGCACTCGCTGGGAGGCACCACGATCGTGGCACTTGATTGTGACCCGACACCGCAGTTAAGCTCGAACTATGGGCTCATGGCAACAATATACACCTCTTTTACATTTTCGTAATATATTACTACCATTGTTGGATGATACAAACAGGAAATCTTGTGTTCCACACGTTCCATATAATATAATATCAATTGTTTTCAAACCTATGAGCTCACCAACTTTATGTTGACTCTTTTAGTATGTATTCTCAGGTGACCAGCCGCAGTAGGATGCTTTGGAAGCAATAGCTCGAGTCGCATATTTTGAAACAACCAAGGAATTAGATTGCATTTACTATATTTTGTAATAATAGTTATGTGATTCTACGAACCGGATGCGAACTCCTAGCTTTTATGTAAACGCTTTTAAATTTGTAATGTAATGATTTTTGAAAACGTCTCATATAGAGGTCGTTTGTTGTAACTCTTGTGTTGTGATATTTGATTTGGTCGGCGCCCCCATGACACCCCATACCTTCCGCTGCCACGCGTCTTGGGGGTGCGACAAATATCGCTAAAATCAAAACCCTAATTTGGGCGATATTGCAATATCGCCCCACAATATCGCTATGACATCAACGAACGGGCAAAATCACAATTTTTATAGAAAACGGATGATCTAAACCGCAAAAAATATTCTACAAGTATTAGTGAAGTGCAGGGAACAGTTTATGCTAAGTTTGACATCCTATTTCGACAGACAACACACGAAACCAAATCCCATAGTAACCCGAAAGTTTAATCAACATATAGCATATAAAAATCGAGAGAAGCGATAATGTACACATACCAGTTGATGTAATAGACAAAGCCGAACACTGTGAAATAGTTTGATTTGATTTTGGACAAATAACGAACACAAAATCGATAAAACTCGCAATATCGCTAAATATGCAGACAATATCGCTAGTTAATATCGCTAAGAGGATTTGAAAATGTATCGAATACAGTGACATATATTTGTTTATATAAAATTTAAATATTCAGCGATATTGTCAATATCGCTTAACAATATTGCTAACCAATATCGCTACACAAATATCTAAATTGGCGATATCACAATATCGCTACACAATATCGCCAAAATCCAATTTCTAGATGGGCGACATTACAATGTCGCCATCAATATCGCTAAAATCCAAAGATAAACAGTAAGTTGTGACAAATTTAAAATAAAAGAAAATAAAATAAAATAAAATAAGCTTAAATAAACAAAATATAAAATTAGGGATCAGATTAGTAAGACAGATTCGCAAGACAAATTTAGATGTTAATTTGATTATCAGTATAGTTGTCCAATCTTAAATTTAGCACGTAGAGGTAACTAGCCAAAGAGACAATCAGGAACAGGACGATTATCGGTATTAATTTTTTTTTTTTTTTTTTTTTTAAACATATAACATACTCAAACTTCAAGGTTAACAGTTATTGTTAGAGTGAATAAATCTCCGTGAATCCCACATAGATATACTCTTAGTATCAAGTCATGCTCAAAACTTCGATTAGTTAGAGAAAGCATTTAAATTCAACATTTTTAAGAATCAAGCCAGCGGTGACAGGTCTGTACTTACGTACAACAAAGCGACATACACTTGATTCAGGTGTTTGCAAAACCAAACTTGGTCAAACCATTTGGTGACCTCGTAAGTAATCTTTGATTTTATAAGATTGGAAAGTACTTTTGACTTTTGTTTGCATTGTTTTGAAAGTATACTGACTGAGACCAGGTCTGTACAAACGTACAACAAAGGAAACAGACAGCATAATTCCCCAAATGTTGTCATATACAAACTCAAGTTAACAGAAGCATGGCAAGCTGACACAAAAGAATTAAGACGCATTGTCATACATCATATGATGATCATCACGAAAGATCATACACAAATTAAGAGATTTCTTAGATGATGAAAGATGAGTATGAGAATGCCTACCAATACATCGTGCAAGTAGGTGGATGTCTAGAAGGTCAAGTATAACAGATACGTGATAAACCTACTAATATATCAAGGATAAAACTTAAGATTGTCAATTGAAGAGTGTCTCCTAATGTAATATCATTTCCCTAGTTGTTTACAGACACAACTAAAACGTCTTTTACAGATGTTGCAATATTGCTTTTCTTTAATGTTAAGAAACATAAAGAGTGGCTATTGCCACGAACAGTTGTATGGAGAAGCAAATAAAAAAGCAACATAAAGATTTTGTCACAGTTTACTGTTTGTCTTGAAAGAAGCGTAACCCTATCATATCAATCAGTTGGTCAAACCTAGTTCTAGAGAAGGCCTTGGTAAACAAATCAGCATTTTGCTTATCAGTTTCTATTTGGACAAGGTCGATCAAATGTTTCTCATAGCAATCTCGTATAAAATGAAACCTAATCTCTATGTGTTTGGTTTTCGAATGTTGTACAGGATTTTTAGTTATGCATATGGCAGCAGTATTATCAATATATAAGGGAGTCATGGTCAAGAGTAAACCGTAATCACGAAGTTGGTGCTGAATCCACAAAATTTGTGAACAGCAACTGGCAGCAGCAATATATTCAGCCTCCGCTGTGGAAGTGGAAACTGTCGTTTGCTTTTTGCATTGCCAAGAGACTAAGCGTGAACCAAGAAACTGGCATCCTCCTGACGTAGACTTCTTATCGATGCTACAACCACCATAGTCAGAATCAGAATACGCTGTGAGAGCAAATGACTTCTCAGTTGGATACCATAGACCTAGAGTAGGTCTATGTTTGAGATATCCAAATATTCGTTTAACCGCCTTTAAGTGAGAAACCTTGGGTTGCGATTGATATCTAGAACACAGCGACACAGCAAACACTATATCGGGTCGAGAAGCAGTAAGATACATTAACGATCCAATCATCGACCGATACAGCTTGTCTTCACAATCTTCCTCTTCGGTATCTAGTCCAAGATTATGATTGATGGGAATGGGAGAGCCATATTCTTTACAATCAAGCAATTTGTAGCGTGTCAACATGTCGTTGACATACTTTGATTGATGAATGTAGGTGCCCTTCGGAGATTGATCAACTTGGACACCCAAAAAGTACTTTAGCTCCCCCATAGCACTCATTTCGAATTCGGATTTCATAATCTTCTCAAAATGACGACACAAAGATTCATCAGTCGAACCAAAAATAATATCATCTACATAGATTTGAACTAGTAGGTGACTCTTTTCAGTTCTCTTGATAAACAAAGTGCTGTCGATTTGACCACGTTCAAAACCATTCTTGATCAAGTGCGTTGCCAACCGTTCATACCACGCACGCGGAGCTTGATGTAGACCATAAAGAGCTTTATCCAGCTTGCACACGTAATCTGGGTTGACTGAATCTTCAAAACCAGGTGGCTGAAGAACATATATTTCTTCAGTAACCTTTCCATATAGAAACGCACTTTTCACGTCTAGCTGATAGACGCGAAACCCCTTAAATGTTGCATAGGCTAGGAAAATATGGATTGATTCCATTCTTGCAACAGGTGCAAAAACTTCATCATAGTCTAATCCTTCTTGTTGTGTATAGCCTTGGACAACAAGCCTAGCCTTATTTCTGATTACCACTCCCCTATCGTCACGTTTGACACGAAACACCCAGCGTGTTCCAATGGGGTGTACACCTTTAGGGAGTGGTACAAGAGTCCAGACTTGCAATTTTACAAATTGCTGCAACTCTTCTTGCATTGCAGATACCCAGTGTGAATCCTTTAGAGCCGCATCGATCTTTGTTGGCTCAATTTGAGATAAGAAACATTCTTCTATTTCAGCCTTCAAACAAGGATCTTCAGATGTTTCATCCGAAAGATCGATCGTTGATGAAGCTTCAGCCGCTTTGCTTCGTGTTAAAACACCTGCATTCAAATCTCCAATAATATTGTTAGTAGGATGGTTCTGATGAATGCGAGTAATGGGTATTAAGTCCGGTGTGAGGTTTGTTTCCAGATTATTTAGCTCAACCTCTTGAGCAAATGGTTCTTCTTCAATTACAGGAGGAGAGTCATCCACAGCATCAACAATAGCAGGAGAGGCATCAAGTTGTTGATCAGCAGAATAACTCTCAGGAACAGCAGTGGGCAAGGGTGATGAAGGAACAGTGTTAACAGGAGAGGAAGAAGGTGATGGTGAAGAGATATCAGGATTAAGATGTAATCCATGAAGAAGCGTTACAGCTTTATCTACTTCATCAAAAGTTGGAAGGTGGAATGAGTTAAATAGAGAATCGTACTCAAACAACCAATCCGGACCTTTTCCTTTTGGAATCTCCATGTACTTTAAACATTTTACCTCAAAATGTTCCTCAATCTTTCCCGATTCCTTATTGAAGACCCTCTTGTTAGGAGAATTAACCGAAAACCCTAGAAATAACCCATCAAATGCCTTTTCACCGAATTTAGAAATCTTATCTTTTGTAATTAAAATGGTGCAAGGACATCCAAAAGGTTCTAAAAATTTTAGGTTTGGTTTCCGGTTATTGAATAACTCATAACAAGTTTTGTTTTTCCGTTTATTCATCAAAGCACGGTTTAATACATAACACGCCGTGTTAACTGCCTCAGCCCAGAAAGTTATTGGTAAATGTGAGTCTGAAAGCATAGTCCGAGCTGTTTCAATGATCGTTCTATTCTTTCTCTCGGCAACCCCATTCTGTTGTGGAGTTCTGGCAGCACTAAATTGATGAACAATCCCTTTACGTAGACAGTATAGTTCAAGAAGTTTATTCTTGAATTCCGTTCCATTGTCACTACGTATCTTCTTAATCCTCAAATTGCACAGGTTTTCAAGTCTATCGAAAAGATAGGTCAATATATCTGGTGTTTCATCTTTTAATCGCAAGAAGTAAACCCACGAGAAACGAGAGTAGTCATCAGTAACTACTAGGCAGTAAGATTTGCCTCCAATACTCCTCGTACTAACGGGTCCAAACAAGTCCATATGAAGTAATTCCAATGGAGATTCAATGGAATTAACTTGCTTAGACTTGTGAAACTTCTTGTGCTGTTTTCCTTTTAAGCACGAAACACAATCATCTTCCAAAGCAAAAGATTGCTTAGGAATCCCCTCCACTAGATCGTGTTTTACCAGATAATTCATTTTCTTGAAATGAATATGACCCATCCTTCTGTGCCACAATAATGAATCCTTAGAAGAAGCTTTGGTTAATAAACAGGTATGTTCCTCAGTTTCAACTGTCCTCATATCCAAAATGTAAGAGTTCTTCACTCTTGGAGCTCTAATAAGAATCCATTCATTGGGAATTATAAATCCCGGCTTCAATATCAAACATTCTAGATCTGTGAATGCTGCAGTAAACTTCTTGTCGCAAACTTGTGAGACACTAATCAAATTGTGTTTCAGCTCCTCAACATAGTTCACATTCTCAAAGCTTACTTGTCCATTAGTGAGAGCTCCTAATCCAGTTATTGTTCCTCCAGTATCACCAGCAAAGGCAACATGTCCCCCATTGTGTGGTTTAACATCTGTAAGCAGGGAGACATTGCCTGTCATGTGTCGTGAACAACCACTATCTACGTACCATTTGCTGTTTTGCACTTTTGACTGTCACAACACAAGAAAAAAAATGTTAGTTTGAAATGGAGACCCAAGCCTTGATAGACTTGGCTTCTCCTGAAACTTCATCTATTACTATCACATCAGTTAACACTTTGTTTTTCAGTAAATCATTCTCATTTACTGATGTGATAATTTTAGAAGAAACTAAAACCTGTTCCTTTTTCTTTATCCAAACTTTCTGAGGAGCAATAAATTGCTTTTTGATAACATCAACCTTTCTAGCTATCGGTTGAGTAGGAGTGATGTCATTAACTTTTGAAACTGGGACACTACGAGATAATCCAGGCTGTTTTGATTTTTGAAAATTTCTATTTTTGAAATGACCTGGATCATGTCGTGATGCCCATTTCTTAGCAAGCATAGGGCATTGATTAATGAGATGACCTTGCTTCTTACAGTAAAAACAAGATCTTCTCTCTCTGAAGGTCTTATCATCACTCGATAGTGGTTTAGGTGAAAGAGGTGACCTACGAGTTTTAATATCAGGTACATTTATCGCACATGAACACTTATGTGAACATGATGGAGTAACTGTATTGATAGTTGAGATAACCTTAGATGAAGGATTTTTAATTGAAACATTATGATTTTTAATATTCTCTACCTGTTTCATTTTTAAATCCTTAGTAGTTGAGTGTTTTTTAGTAAAAATTTGTCCTCTATCTTCGATAGTAAGGATTAAATTTTCAGGTGTACTATTATTTTTCTCAACTTTCTTTGTAACCTCGTGAGTTATATCTTCCACTTCCACCACCTCTTCAACAGTTGTTGAAGGCACAAACAAAATAGGCTTAATAAGCTCAGCCTTCCTTTTGTTTAAGGTTGGAACTTTAAGCGACTCAGGTCGCTTGACATCAGCAGCCTCTTCAGATTTAGGCTTAATAACTGGTTCAACCACAGGAATTGTATCCTTCTGGAGAACAGAAGGCACAAAATCTTTAATTTCATCCTTTGACAGAATAGGCTGATTCAAGTTTGAAGGAGGAGGATGGTTGTGATAACCAAGGCTAGCCTTGCTTTTTGTATCAGTCCTCTGACTTTGAAGGATGTCAGAAAAGACCATAGTAGATGTTGAAATGTTTGTCAGTTTTCTTTTTAAATCAAGGTTATCGGCTTGAGCAGAAGCAAGATCTTTTTTAAGATGAACAATAAGTTTTAAATAGCTATTGATTTCATCTTGTTTATTGTAAATCATAGCTTTTAGATCTTTCTTCTCCTCGATAAGTGTTTTCTGACTTATTTCAAAAACTTTCTCATTGTCTTTTAAAACTCTGTTCGCTTGAACAAGACTTGTTAAATCTGTATTCAAGCGATCATTATCTACTATATACCTGTTAATTTTACCAGTTAATTTAATACATGTTTCACAGTTAAATGAATCACATTCTACCTGATTCTCAACATCTGCCATCAGTGCTATATTATCTTGATCATCCATGGCCGAGAAGTCATAGGCTTCTTCATCTTCCAACATTATAGCAGCCTTGGCAACTTCATTGTCCTTCTTGAAGGCAGAAGGTCTTGTGAAACCCGTCGAGGGTTGTCTACCCTTCTCACATTCTCTTGCGAAATGGCCTAGGTTTTGACATTTATAACATCTGATCTTTGATTTGTCAAAACCCATACTCGTTTTATCAGTAACATCTTCAAGAGATCTCTTTCCAGTTCTCTTCAAGTATGTCTTCGTCCTTCTTGTGAGCATGGCCATGTTCCAACGGAGATCAACCCTCTCTAGCTCGTCAGGATCCACTTAGGCAAAATCCTCATCGGTAAGATCTACCGAGCTAATCCTCTTGGAAAGGAAATCATCATAAGATGATAAGAATGCGTTGAAAATAACTGCATGCTCATTCTGAGAAGCAGTGGCAGAGGAGGATGGTTGAGGTGGAAACGAAGAGAATGTTCCAGCAGAATGATTTCCTTGAGAATAATTTGACTTAGATGCAGAGGTAGACGACCCAGATAAAAGTGCTGTACTACCATATCCAAAATTACTATTGTCAGGAAGCAAGGAACCAGATCTTGTGCTTTTCTTTTGAATATCCAATGCACAAGTCTCCAATTTGCCAATGAGTTGATCTAGAGTCATTGCCAGCACATCTGGATCATTTTCCATCATCAGCACACGAGTTTCCCAGTGAGAAGGAAGGGCATTTAAGAGTTTCTTATTAACCTCAATGGTACTAAATGTATACCCTCCTTCTTTTAATTCATTCACAAGGCGTGAATATCTACAAAACAGATCTTTAACTGTTTCATTCTTTTGGATGTAAAACAGATCGTACTGTTTCTTCACAAGTTCCAGTTTACTCTGTTTGTACTCGGTAGTACCTCCACACCGTTCATCAATGCCATTCCATAAATCATAGGCAATATCATGTTGTTTGAACATTTTCATGGCATCAGCAGGAAGTGCCATGGTAATGGCAGAGTGAGCCTTTCTCTCACACTCCCATGTTTTTCGTTCTTCAACCGACATAGAACGAATTGGCTTTGGTGGAGGAATACCTACATGTTCTCCACTCGAAACTGGTCTAGCATATCGTTCGAGCAAAGGTATTTCCATTTCTGGATCAGTAAACGCGACAAACGATAAGAACCTCCCTCGCCATTCAGAGTATTCCATTCCAGGAGCAAAGAATGGAGGTTTATTAGCAGAACCAACTTCAGCATTGTGTTTTAGCATTGCATTCACAGCTTGTAAGGTCGACATTTTAAAATAAAGTAAGTTTTGTCTTAAGTGAAAAATCTGATTTTAAATAACAAAGCGATATTGTTAATATCGCAGGCTAAATTGATAAGGCGATATTGATAAAATCGCTATCAATGTCGCTAGTTAAAGCACAAATCAAAATCAGATATCACACGCGATATTGGGATAATATCGCTAAAATCAATCAAGCGATATTGGGATAATATCGCTAAAATCAACTAGGCGATATCAATGGTAATATCGCTAGTGATATCGCTCAAATTAATGAGCACAAAAGTAACAATGTCGCTAAAAACCCTAATGGCGATATTGATGGTAATATCGCTATCAATATCGCTAAAACGGCTGTAAACCTTAAAAATAATATTTTTTACGAATCAAACAAAAATAAGGTTTAAAAATATGAACACAGCACCAGATATCACAAAAACTAATGAATAAAAACCTTTTAAGACTGATAAACGATTTGTTTATCGTAAAACATGTTTAAATGATTATTGGCTCTGTTACCACTTGTAGGACCTTTTAAAGTACAGACCTTGAACAATGAATCAATAAGACAAAAGCTTAAGCGCGGAAATCAAAAGCTTAATCAAAGTACGTTTAAAGAACAAATTCAACACAAGTAATCACAATAATATATTTATCAAACAAACCAGTTGTGAATTACAGAACAATGCTCAGAGAGAATAACACAAGCTGCACAAATTCGTATGTCAACACACCTAACAACTGAAACCCTAAAAACATATTTATACTTAACTAATCAGTAAGCTTAGCGATATTGGTGATATCGCATATGCGATATTGGTGATATCGCCTATGCGATATTGGTGATATCGCCTATGCGATATTGCCAATGTCGCCAATAACAAAAGCTATACTAATTAATTACAACTCGATAACCTAGACCAAGTGACAGACACTCTAGATGCACCAACACTGGACAAGGAGGACAAGCTCCCTAACCCATCTGATATTGATCGAGTTATTTTAGCCGAAATACCAAGCAAGGAAGATGAGCCGGAATTGTATGCAATTGTATCTGAGCACATGATGCATGGCCCATGTGGTCAAGACAATCCAAAGTGCCCATGCATGAAGAACAAAAAATGTTCTAAACAATTTCCAAAAGATTTTACATGCGAAACACACATAGACGAAGCTGGTTATCCTGTTTATAAAAGGCGTAGAGATGGCCATGTTGTGCAAAAGGGCACAGTTCCATTAGATAATAGGTAATTCTATCATTGTTGCTGACTATGTTTATAGTTGTAATTACCACACTTTTGTAGGTGAATTTTATGTGAATACTTTTAATCCATTTATATTATATGTAAAATGACTTACATAATTAATTATTTAATGTATGTTTTTTTTAATTATATATAACATATAGTATGTTATGTTTCTTGCAGACATGTTGTTCCTTACAACAAAACACTATTAAAACAGTACCAAGCCCACATGATGTCGAATGGTGCAATCAGCTGGGGTCCATAAAGTACCTCTTCAAGTACATAAACAAAGGACCTGATAGAATTTCAGTTTCCTTTCAGAAACCCAGAGATGATAATGTTTGCGGAAAGCAAAAGCGTAAGATTAATGAGATTGATGATTATTATTCATGTCGTTATGTATCTGCATTGGAAGCGTCTTGGTGTTTATTTGATTTCAACATCGTTTATCGAACGCCTGCTGTATATAGGTTATCTTTTCATTTGTCAAATCATCAACCAATAGTATTTGACGCTGATGACAACATTGATTCCGTTCTTTCTAAGCCATCTGTTGGTACGTCCCAATTCATAGAGTGGATGAAATGCAATAAAACAGATCCCATCGCACATCAACTTACTTACGTTGAGTTTCCAAAATATTATGTTTGGAATGCAAAGATTCGTCGTTGGAGAAGGCGAACCGGTCAGAAAACTGTTGGGCGCATCAACTATGTCCCTCCGAAAAGTGAGGAAATCTACTATTTGCGAATTCTACTTAATAAAGTTCGCAGTCCCACATCGTTTGAGGATATACGCACTGTCAACAACCAAGTACACGATACATTTAAAAAAGCTTGTTTTGCGCTTGGTTTGTTGGATGATGATAAGGAGTACATCGAATCAATTAGAGAAACACATCGATGGGCATTAGGTGACTTTTGCCGAGATCTTTTTGTTTCAATGATTACTTCTGACAGTTTGTCTCGGCCTGACCATGTTTGGAATGAAACGCGCGACGAGCTCTCAGATGATTTAATTCACGGCCATCGCGAACAAGCTAGAAATTTAGGTATACTTTATATTCATGACATAAATCATCTTTAAACCTGAATTCTCTATATTTCTTTATAAACCCCGCATGGCCACTTATAATGAGAAATGTAGTTTATAACTTACTGTAAGCTAATGTTCATTTCTCCACAGGTCCTGAAGCTATGAAAAATTTGTTATACAACCTTGCGTTGGTTAGAATTGAAAAGTTACTGAATAGTTCTGGGACATCACTTAAGTACATACCAAATATGCCTTTACCTGATTACGAGTACATAGAAGAATCTGGCAACATGCTTATACAAGACGAAATCAATTACGACATACCAGTTCTTATACAAGAACATAACAACCTTTTCTCTACCATGACAGAAGAACAGAAGTTTGTTTACGATACAATAATCACAGCAACATCAAACGATGATGGAGGCTTTTTTTTCTTGTACGGGTACGGTGGTACTGGAAAAACATTTGTCTGGAAGACATTGTCAGGTGCTCTTCGTTCGCAGGGTGAAATTGTCATAAATGTTGCTTCAAGTGGTATCGCAGCTCTTTTGTTGACCGGTGGCAGGACAACCCATTCACGCTTTCACATTCCCATTAATATGGTTGAAAACTCTTTTTGTAATATTACACCCAATAGTGACCTGGCCTCTCTGTTGAACAAAGCAAAGTTAATCATTTGGGATGAAGCACCTATGATGCACAAACATTGTTTTGAAGCATTTGATCGAACCATGAAGGATATTATACGTTCTCCAAATCGTTTGAAACCTTTTGGTGGAAAAGTAGTCGTATTTGGTGGTGACTTTCGCCAGATTTTACCAGTCATACCAAAAGGTACAAGAGCAGAAATAGTTCACGCATCACTTCATTCTTCTTATCTCTGGCGCCATTGCAAGGTTCTTAAGTTGACTAAAAATATGAGATTGCAAGTAGGTTCTAGCGAGGACAACTTAGATGATATTAGGGAGTTTGCCGAATGGATCTTGAAAATTGGAGAGGGTAAAATTGGTGAGCCTAATGATGGAGAAGCCGATGTTGTGTTTCCTGAAGACGTATTACTCCTATCTAATGGTGACCATGTTGAATCTATGGTTAATTACATCTACCCGTCAGTTGGAGATCATACTGCTGATCCTTCATTCTTTCGGGATAAGGCAATTCTTGTTCCCACCAATGAGGAGGTGGACTCCATAAATGAACACATTCTTAGCGTACTAAATGGTGATGCACGAGTTTATCTCAGTTCTGACAGTCTTTGTCCCGAAGAGGATCCTGATTCCTTTCAAGATCAGCTATATTCCCCCGAAATCCTTAATGGACTGAAACTACCTGGCATTCCACATCACCGTCTTGTTTTGAAAATCGATGCACCAATAATGTTGCTTCGTAACATGGATCAGGCAAAGGGATTATGTAATGGAACCAGGCTTCAGGTTGTTCATCTTTTTGAGCATACTATTGAGGCTAGAATTATTACAGGTACATGTTTTGGCGACTACACATATATACATCGAATGCCAATAGTTCCAACAGATAAACGGATTCCATTCAGGTTCCAATGACATCAATTCCCCGTTTCTGTATGTTTTGCTATGACCATAAACAAAAGTCAAGGTCAGTCATTATCTAATGTCGGGCTCTTTTTGCGTAAGCCAGTATTTACACATGGCCAACTTTACGTTGCCGTTTCGCGCGTTAAAAGCAAGAAAGGTCTTAAGGTCTTGATATGCGATGAGAGCGGAAACACAACAAATACAACTAAGAATGTTGTATACAAAGAAGTTTTAAGAAGTATATGACTAGCTGACTTTAAAGAATTCTTTATCCATCCCTTTACCAAGGTGTACACCATACAGTACATTGTATTCCATCTTTAATTAAGTTATTGTACTTCATATAGTCACTGATTCATAACTCTATTATTATTCGCCTAAAGTATTCATTTTTGACTAATTGTTTGATACTCTCATTTATTAAATGTTTTTTTAATTTTTACTCTAACTGTACTCTATTATACTTTGTTACATATATTTAGGACTAGACTGATAATAAGTTTAGACGTTAGGGCCACACATAGTAATATTCATTGTAGGTAATACGCAGTGGATCATGTTGGGTTCTACTTTGAGAATTTAAAATAAATTGTGGATCCAACCAATGATGCATCTTAGATCTGCCATACATCGGTAAGTCATTCATATCCTTCAATTAATCATTGATCTTGAACAACTTATCATTGGACTTCTTTGGACAGATTTGGACAGTTATAATGGAAAAGTGTTGAGTAATTTTATAGAATTTTTAAGAAGGTAAGACTTCTTAATAGTCTTTTGAGTAATGGGCCAAAAATATAATAGAATATAGTTCATAATCTTAAAAGGTTTGTAAAAGGGTCAAATTGGGTGCGGGTCAACAAATCTTAAAAGGTTGCTAAAAGGGTCAAATTGGGTGCCAGGTTTGTTTTTAAGACATACCGACATTATTCCTTCCATTTTTCACTGTATGTTCATATAATTTTAGGGGTATATTTGTTTACTTACTTTTTGATGTAGGGATGTTACCAAAAGATGAAATTGAACTGTTCACTAAAATGGTTGTGTGCTCTGTAGTTTTTGTGTAACCCACTGACTAATACCTATGTAAGTATATTTTAATAATTATGGTATAACTCGCTTTTGGAAAAATGCGCAATCCTTATGCAAGTTTAAATCAACCATATTTATTTCTCACACCCATTGTGGTTGTATCTTATCTTTCTTTCTTGTCTATGTATTTTGTTTCTCAATTTCGTGGAAAATATTTTTTTTGGACTTGAATGGAAATTTTTAGTCTTCCTTCATTAATCCAATGCATTAAAATGCATTTAGACTTGTGAAAAGTTGGTTATGTTTAATCCAATGCATTAAAATGCATTTAGACTTGTGAAAAGTTGGTTATGTTTCCTAAACTGTCAGTTAAGTGTCCTTCATTAATCCAATGCATAAAAATGCATTAGACTGGTAAAACGTTGGTCAAGTACTAATGCCTTAATATAATGTTTGAACTGAAGAATCATTGATCAGTATGGACAGCTTTTTGCGATTTCATAGCTGCTGATATCTCGAGTCAAATATTAAATGGTTACTGTATTGCTTGTAGTTTAGGCTGTGTCACATATGCAATGATTCGACTGTGTAATGGAAGAGGAAATACTTTACAGATATATAACAAGCTGTTGGTGATAAATTGTGTACTAACTTATGGGTAATCTGTAGTTAGAAGTCATACTTGACCTCAAGATTCAATAAGAATCCAATATTGAACATTCTAAATTTAAATAGGTCCAGTCTCATAGGCACGTTTCTACGGGATGTTCAAGCTTAAGATTGTCATGTTTATACCAACTAATAAGGTACATCTTGTGACTTTTAAACTCAAACCATTAAATGAGTAGAACCCAAACTCTAACAGTAGCTTCCATACATGTAAATCTTATTTGTAATGATACTTTGCCTTTAAAAATTCTAAATAGTGGCAAACGCATTTTTCGATCCCATTATTATTATCTAATTACTGTTCAAAAACGTACACAATATTTTTATCGCTAACAAATTCAGAAATAATGAGAGGGTAGTAACTGATTTTAATAAAAATTCGAATTTATTTTCATTACCTCTGTTGATTAATTTAAAATGAAATTTAAAAATATTATATGATATGATTCTTTTTATCATTGATTATGCAGTTGTCTTTGATTGAATATGAATATGAATATTAATATGATCCAAAATCAATTATAGATAAATAAGATTTGACTCACAATCCATAATGGAAATTTTATAAATGTCCCCTTGTAAATCAACTCCATACTATGCGTAATTAGTTTTAAGTTTTCTTATTAATAGTACATTATTTTAGAAAAATTAAATGAATAATCCCAAATAATAATATTTTTATATTCAATTAAATGGCAAGATTATAGGCATTCAAAAATTCAACCG
This sequence comes from Logfia minima, assembly GCA_963921325.1. NCBI lineage: Eukaryota > Viridiplantae > Streptophyta > Magnoliopsida > Asterales > Asteraceae > Logfia > Logfia minima. The sequence goes on from OY992769.1 coordinate 21,602,105, forward strand.
GAGGTAACGGCTGTCTTCATTTAAACTGAAATATTGCACTCTTTTTCTCACAAATTTGAATTATAGAAATTGATTTTATTTAAATGCAAATTTTAATGACAACTTAATGATATGCTTAACGTAAGTGGGAAAAAATGGTTTCCAAAAAAGCTTAGTGATTGAATTGGAAACAATAAAATTTGGTCTGTCAAAAGCTTTCCCTTCCGACTAACAAATTTAATGTTAAACAATAATCCGAGACTTATTATAAATACAAGGCTCCATTTCACATTGAGAATAAGTATTGACATACATCTACTGCTTAAGTTTTTTGAGTTTATAAGATACAACTATTCTTTTATTTTTATTCAATGGCAGATCCACAAGTTTACACCCCACTCAATGAACTTTCAGGAGACAGTGACGACTTTGTTATTTGTGTGAAGGTGCATCACGTTTGGGTTCAGATGTTCAAGAATAATCCTAACGTGATATCGAGCAGGGAAATGATAATGGTTGACCAACAGGTATGAACGACACCATCTTACTTGTTGATAATTATCTAACATTAACAACATCTTCAAAATATTAGTATTTATATGTATTTTAGGCTTCATCAAATCCAGTTTTTACATTTACTTATTACATGTATGATCAAATGTTGGCCCTCTTTAAATGTATGCAGGGAAACAGAATCCACGCAAGCATGAAGAAAAATTTACTTCACGACTTCAATGAGTCTGTGAAGGAAGGAAACTGTGTGGAGGTTAGTAGCTTTGGGTTGAGTCCTTACACGGGCAGGTATCTAATGGTTGACCATCAATTGAAGATTAACTTTAGCCGGGCCACAAGAGTAAGGAGAGTCGCAGTGTTTGAACCTATTGGTGATGGCTACTCATTTATCCCGTTTGATGACATAAATGAGTGGTGAGTTAATAGAGACGTTGCATTTGGTACTTGCATTTTTTTCACTATTATAAAACTTACAAATTTCACACTAATATAACTATTAAAATTCTTGGTGTCATTTAACTTTTTCTGGCAAAACTTAATTCCCTCTTTTCGTGTTTTGTAGATGTGGTTGGACAGCTTGTCAAGACTGGTGACATGCGCATTCTCATGCAAGATGGACGTCAAACCAAGATGCTTACCTTTGTTCTTGAAGACACCGAGTAAGTAAATAGTCACGTTCCACATTATTGACAAAACCTTTCAAAACCAAAGTATTAATATTCTAATTCATATGCTATATTTACTTATTCTGACATAGTGGCGGTGGTAAACAAATTGAATGTGCATTTTGGGGTGAATTCGCAATACAATTGAACACATATGTTGAAAGCAACCAAACATCTACCGAGCCAATTCTTATGTTCATTCAATTAGTGAAAGTTAAAGAATGGGGCGGTATTCACATATTTTATCCAATCTTTTATAACAAAAATGTATACTGCCCTTTAACTTAATGTTTTGTTTTTTTTTGTTTTTTGTTTATATGACATTAACTATAGGCAATCCACAAATTTCCAATTCCTTATTTGGTACAAAAGTCTACATTAACGATAACATCAAACCAATTGTTGACTTCAAACAACGGTAATTTAACCAACTTTCATACCTTCACTAACCTATAGATTAATAATATAGAATGTATGAACAAAGTTCAGCTAATATTTTTGAAATTTGCACAGAATCTTATCAAGTGGCAATGTTTTGAAATTTGCACAGAATCTTATCAAGTGGCAATGGATCTTCACAGGAGACGCCTACTTCTGTTTTGGCTATTAAGACTATTGTTGAGAATCAAGGGGATTATTACAATAACTTCCCTTTGAAAACAATTGACGACCTTCGCGAAATCAAAAAGGTACCAAAATCTGAAACACAGAAGATTTCTATCAATGTTTATATCGGGTTATTGTGTTACTAATTAGTTTTCAACATTAAATCTTGTACAGACTACACATTGTGTTGTTGTCGCCACTCTTATAAATGTTATGTCTGATGATGGTTGGTTTTATTATATATGCAAACATTGTGGGAAAACTGCAACAAGAAAGGAGGTAGTTTGTCCCGAAGGATACTTATTTGATTGCTACGAATGTGGGCCTATCAATGAAACAAACACGAAGTATGGTTGCATAACTAACATGTTTGAATCATCATTTATACCTTTTAAATTTGCTTACTGTTTTACCTATTTATTCCTTATATAATCATTTGTTTAAACTTCAGGGTGCGGACTGTTATTCGTGTGCAAGATAGTACAGGTTCTACATTGTTCTCAATGTTTGGCAATGTTGTTGCAAAGGTCCTTAAGAAAACAGAGCAATGGTTGGAACTCAAGATGCAAAAGGTATACATTACTCTTTATACTATTTTTTTTATAGCTTTATCTGACTGAATAACTTTCAATTATTTTCGTTTTATCCAAGGCTGTTGACCCAAATATAGTTCTAGAGGAATGGAATTTAGTCCTAAACCAACAGTTTGTATTCAAAATTAAAGTCTCCATGTTTAACATCGATAAAGAATGTGCGGTTACACAGTCGGTCGTTGCACGGATGATTCTAAAATCATCGATGAACAATTTGCCAGGTCCATTAAAGCTGATCCTAATCTGCAGTTCAATGAGGATGAATTTGTCACACCAACAAGCAAGGTCAAAACCTCCATTCATGAACTTAATATATATAAAATGTATGTGCTTTATGTTGACTAGACGTTTGATTCATAACAGATCTTTGCGTCTAACTTGGGCGACACCATATCACCCATTCCAATCGGAGACTTGAACATCGATGGAAGCAACCAGAAAAGGAAAAGTGAAACTCCCCTCGATGACATAATCGAAGATTATGAATCTTCTGGGAAAAAACCCATGCTCGACAATCGTTAAGTCATAAACTTTACAGCAACAAAAGAAGGGCTGTTTTAATGTGTTTTTTATTGTCTTTATGAACAATCCCATTCGTATTTCCGTTTAGAGTTATTGTTATTTGTTTGATGTTATCGCAAATTTCATTTGGTTTAGTTTTGGTGTTCCAAATTCTCAGTTGAACAATCATTATATTTTATCTTTATCCATTTTCTTGAATTTAGTATACTTTAATGTAATGTTCAAACTCCTTTTTTTATAAATAATTTGTTATTCTCATTTGAGATTTTATTCGCTTATATGGTCCAATCTTTATCACAGTAGATACATGTAATCAACATTATACATTAATTTATGTAATGTGCTAAACATTTGAAAACTCATAACAACATGGCACATTGGGAATCATCTTGACAACGTGAAAACCAACAATAAGAATTGAACATTCTGCATATTTTATTTTATTATTGATTACAAGAATCATAGTTTAGATATTAACATCCTTGTATTTGATTAAGTGAAAAGATTACATAGAGTGAACATCAATATATATTATCATCGCATTAACATAATATGTCCACATAATTCCATTGTCTTACTTTACATCACTGTTCAAAATCTTAACTAATCATATCAAAACAATCAGATACAACCAATCTTGTAGTATAAGAGATCCCATCAAATGTTACTATAGTTTCAATTGAGATTTTAAAAAATAATTTTCAACTATTTGTTGGTAATATTATAACATTCATTACAAGCAAACACATTTTTATTGTCAATATATTGGTAGACAAAAGTTCATTAAAGTATACAAAATTTTGAAAGTATGGGAGTATACATGATGACCTTTAGATCAACTTAATCAATGGTTAAGATTAATACATTAATTTTTTTTAAACATAATTCAGATTATACATAAAATTGGGCGGAGGGGTATTTTTGTCATTTCCTATTTGTTCAGTCTTTTCCTTTTCAAAACACAATCAGATTACCCGCTCTCCCAAAAACCCAAAACCTAACGTGAAAACCTTCAAAATTCATCGTTTTCTGCTGTGAATCTTCGTTTGTTGTTATCAATTCGCGTTTTATTCGTTCACAACTCATCGATTGTTCATTCTGTCAGTCGATTTCTACAAATAAAATTCGGTGAAACCCTAGCCTCAATTTTAACGCAAATTTCTACAATTCGATCGTGTTTATCCTTCATACAATGGATATTCATTCAGAAATCGCATTATCATCATCTTCGAAGGAGCCTATAAAAGCAATTCCACTTAAATGCATTCCGACAGGTAATATTTGAGATTTTTGGTTATTCGCATTATGATTATATCGATTTTTGGTTATGTAACACATGTGTTATTGTGTTAATCATATTTATAGTTTCTGATACTGTTGGACATGGTAAAGACACAAAATCAAGTGTTCCAGCATTGATTGAAGGTTAGGTTCATAAGACTCGTGTTCTTCATTTTTGTTTGTCTTTTCATTTTGTTGTTTGTATGTGTTTTATAGTTATTTAACTGGTACATGTTTTATAAAACACATTGTATTTTATAGTAGATGTTGCAAAAACGCTTGTTGATAAACTACCTCAAGTTACAGTTAAAAAGAACGCTCCTGTCAAAAGCAAATCGAAATTGAAGTTGCCTGCAAAAGAAGTTCAAGGTACAAATAATGTTATCTGAATATATTGTTGTTTGTTTCCTGAAAATGTTTACTAACACATGTGTTTAAAACAACAGAGGCTCCAACTATAGTTGTCAATAGTAATAAGCAGAAGCTTACAAAGCAATCTGTTTCTAGGATAGCCTCACCGAAACAGGGTGAAAATGTTAAGAGAAAGATTACAGCAACCGAAGAAGACGAGTTGCTTCTAAAGAATCTGAGGAGTGCAAAGAAAAAGAATTCAAAGAAGGATGCTGCTGATGTTTTGGTTGATGAGACAGTTGTAAAGGTTGAGGGGGACAGAGATGGTGTTTTGAAGAAAGGTGCACGTTTAAACTTCAAGTTGCTTCGTGTTAGGACAACACCAAAGCCCATGTGCAATGCTATGCATAAACTAAGCATTGAACAACAAGAATGCTTAATTCAGATGGGTTTTGGCAGTTTCATCAGAATGCCAATTGATATATTGCCAGGTAAGTTAGCCTTTTTTGTGTTACTGTAACACATGTGTTGCTTTAATTATTGCACGTGACGTTTTGTTATTTGTTGTAACACATTTGATTTTTTTGTTGCAGGTAAGATGGCATTTTTTGTTTTTGAGAATTTTAATCCAAAGAGCATGGAGATAAAGTTTGAACATGTTAGTATACCAGTGACTACACAAGCAGTTCATGATATTTTGGGTATCCCAAATGGTAATATCCCAATATCTTCATTACCTGTTCGAGATGCAGAAGATAAGTGTGTTGAATTGTGGAAACGCCAATATGACTCTCCGAGAATACGTCCTCCAATGATAGCAGATTTAATTGTCAACTCAACATCTGCTGATTTTAATTTTCAATTGAACTTTCTGATGCTTTTTGCAAACTGCATGGGCAGTTGTGAAAGCAATGGGTTTATTTTGGATTATATTTTGGATAGGATACGGGAGGATGTAAAGATTGAAGAATTAGATTGGTGTAGTTATATCATTGATTGTTTGAAAAACAGTAAAAAGAAGTTTAAACCGGATGCCAAAGAGTGTTTTTATTACGGCCCGATAACTTTTCTTTTTGTAAGTTATTTTTTATATTTTGTTTATATGAGATTTGTTAAAGTTTTTGTATATACAATAATTGTTTATTTTGTCATTATTTTTAGCTTTTGTATGTTGATGCAATGAAATCGAGTAAGGCTCCGGTTGTTCGTAGTTGGCCGGTTATAAGGAACTGGAATGCTGAGCTGTTAAGGATGAGAGAAAACGAAGAACTAGAGAACGGGGCATTTGGTAAACTTGAACGCCAAGATACATCTCTAGAGGATCAGACTGAGGGTTTCATCAATGTAACCCAGTTTGAGTCAACTGCAGAGGTAAATATATCATGTATTACAGCAGAAACACATGTGTTACAGCAGAAACACATGTGTTACAGCAGCAACACATGTGTTATTTGTTATCACAGGTGTTGTGTAAGACATGTGTTTTTTGTGTTTATGAGTTTATGTGTATTTTTTTATTTAAAATGTTTTATGTATAACATGGACAGACTTATCATGAGAGATGCTCAAAACTGTTAGCATCAACATTGTTTGGTATTGGAAATTTGTACCCTAATGATAAAAATTTGTTAGTTTTGGATCAGAAGTTGTTTGGTATTTTTGTTAATAGGATAATAGGAAAGGATTGTAAGGTGTCTGAACTGTTTGGGCGGTATGTGCGTGGTGATGAAAAAGAGTTGAAGGATGATGGGAAGGAGGATAATCAGGTTTGCGAAGAGTTGGGTGGGGGTGAAAGTGATGGGCAGGATGTTTCTGTTATTGAAGTAAATACATTAGATGTTAACGATTGTGATATATTTTACTTTCAGATTGGGGAATCAGTTTTTGAGGTATTTGAAATGACAAACATGTTTCTGGAAAATCCTACCTTCCCAAGTACCTTAGGATTTCCAAAATTAGGGGAGAAACGAGTAACCAAGCCTACAGTTTTTTCTTTTTCGCGATATATGAATCGACAGACAAATGTCTCATCAAATGTTGTTGCAGCTGAGTTTAGGATTTCTAACTGGCTTTTTTCAATGCAAGGCGACCCGCTGTAAGTTCAATAGACAGTATTAACACATGTTTTATAACTCAAATAGTCAATAGTAATAGTCAGTAGTATTAATTCTGTGTTTGTTGATACAATGACATGTGTTTTTATAGGGAGCACTTAATTGAAACGGTCCATGGTCAAATATCAACACGTTGGGACTTGCAGACATTAGCCCCTCATTTGTGGGTGAGTTTAAATGTGATAGATAGTTGGGCTGCGTTGTTGAATTATGAAGAGCAATTCAGAACATCTAGTGATCCAGCAAGATTATATTTCCAGCCTTGCATGTTTGTAAGTTTTAAATAAATATATCACTATTCCTTGGTATTTCTTTGTTTATTTCACTGTTTTTTAATTTTTGTTATTTTATAAATTAGCCTGAGTCAATGCTGAAGAATCATATGTCAAAAGAAAATAAGCTGGAAGCATTCAGAACATCAGTAGAGAAGTTGCTAGCGGATGATCCTGTACGCATGTCTATGATAGGGATTGGACTTGTAAGTCATTTATATTATATTTCTGTGATTCTTTTATACTGTAACACATCTTTTGATAATACATGTGTTTGATTTTGAATATCTCATGTCCTTTTTAACAGGTATTCTTCCCAGTCATAGTTGATCGACACTTTTTCTTATTGGTGTTCAATTTGGACAAAAGAAGCTTCCATGTTATTGACAATAGTGTTTCAAAGGATTATGATAAGTATGCAGCTATTTGTGATCTGGTGGTAAGTTTTCAAAAAAAGCTTTCATGTGTTACAGCAGCAACACATGTGTTACAACAGCAACACATGTGTTACAGAATAATCAAAACAAAGCACATGTATATATTCTAACAATTAATCACATTTTATTGAAAGTGTCAATATTAATGTATTCAGTTATCAATATCATTGTATACAGTGTGAATTTCAATTAATCACATTTTATTCGATTCAAACTCAACTCTCTTCTTCTCACATGTACGTTTGTTGTGGTTAGTAACCATCTTTCCACAATTTCCACATTTTCTTGGCTTTATTCCGTTCTTCTTTTTTGCCTTCTCCCTCTCCTGCGTACTCTTTAATCGTGCATCTCTTCCACAACCTTTGTATCGTGCCAATTCTGGATTTTCTATTTCAATAACATCAGGTTTTGTAATCCCATGCAATTTTTCAATAACATCTGTCTTTGATAGAGGTTTAACATTGGACGATGAGGTTTCCATATCTGTCCTTATTTTCTTCATCTTTGTTACCAAATCAGCAAGCTTTTCTTGATCATTTCCTACAAATTTGATGCAATCGTCTAGGGTAGATGTCGCCTCATTTGTTAGTTTCTCGAATTCACTTGTCTCTAAACGTCTTTTTCTTTTTCCAAACTCTGCTGTTATTATATTCCTTGTCCAGCGTCTTAACACATATTTATTTGGAATCTCTTCAATATCATAGTTTTTGAAGACACAAAAAGCATGCCTACAAAGAAATCCACGACGAACGAACTTTCTACAACTACAAACGACTGTCCCATCTTCTTTATTATATATCACCTTAGTTCACATTAAAAAAATGTCATATTCTCTATAAAATAAATTACAGAATAACACATGTGTTATAGAATAACACATGATTTAGTCGATTATAGTAGTGTACCTGATAATCATATACGACTGAACCTTTGTCTTCTGGCCAGATTTCAACCTCCCATTTTTCACATGAAGCTTTCTCTTCTTCGGTAAACTCCTTCTTCTCCTTTATTATATACTCTTGAAGACCATCTGCTGTTTTAATTTGATATACTGAACAAGCCCAGATTGATTTCACAATTTCTATTTGTACAAGGAAAAACATTTTTCGTGTGTATATCTCAGCTGCATGTTTTTCAATTTTAAGTCGTGTTGTGAGCGTTTGATAAGTGTCTACTGTCTGGTGGTCTAGCAGATCTTGCTTATAACGTTGCTTTTCCATAGCAGCTTCAAAGTATAACATGAAATTCACAAGAGTTGACTGTCTATTATTGAAGTTTCCAAAAAATGAATTCTCACTTTCTGATCTTGAAGTGGTCCTCATTAGTCCACACAATTCCATGTCACGGAAATATGCTGGTATCCATCTGGATCTTATATTATACACATCTGTTAGCCATTTGTTGTCTTGTAAATGAAAATCATCTATCAACTTTCCCCATTGATTCTCAAAGTCTTGTGGAGTAATAAACATGTTCCAAATTATTTTATTCAATCTCTTTTTGAAGTCGGTTGTATCAAGTATATTAGCACAAATCTGCAAGAATAAAAACATTTTACTAAAGAATTGATGTAAGGACAAGTGTTACAGAATAACACATGTGTTACAGCAGAAACACATGTGTTACAGAATAACACATGTGTTACAATGTAACACATGTGTTACATAATAACAACTATTTAACAAAATGCAGCACCTTTGATGGTAATTTCTGCATAATATGCCACATGCAAAGTCTATGCTTTGAATCTGTTAAAACAGTGGCAATCGCGTTTCTCATAGCGTTATCTTGATCCGTCACTATGATTTTAGGTTGTACTCCAAAAGCTTTTAAAAACGATCTAAGAAGCCACGTGTACGACTCTGTAGTTTCATTAACTAACAATCCGGCACCAAGTGTGACACATTTTTTGTGATTGTCTATTCCAGTGAAAGGAACAAACATCATGTTGTACCTAACAATATTTTAAAAAGTTAAATTATAACATAAACAGAATGCAAACAAAAACATGTGTTGTACTGTAACACATGTGTTTATGCAGTAACACATGTGTTGCTGCTGTAACACATGTGATGTATAACACTGTTTATTACTTGTTAGTTTTATAAGTTGCATCGAAAGATACTATGTCGCCAAACTCTTTGTAATTAGCTTTAGCTACATCATCGGCCCAAAACATAGCAGCTAACCTGTTGTCTTCCAATTTATACTCGAACGAAAAATTTGGTACATATGCAGCTGTATTCTTCATCTTTGTTATGAGTATGTGTGCATCACTTTTCCCTATATAAGCATTTATATCTCTTTTGAAGTTCTTGAAATCTGAAATTGTACCATTAACATTCTCGTATGATCCTTTTATCCCCTTGTATATGTTATGAGCTTTTGTGGGACCAATGTTGATTGTTCCTACTTTGAAAATGAAACTCTGCTCAGAGAAGTGTAGCTGTCTTTCTGTTCTCAATAGATGCTTATATTCGTCCAACGCCATCATGTGATTGTGCGGCTCGTCAAATTGAACTATTTTAAACATTGTGTTACTACCTGTAACCAACTTACATAGTATTTTAGCTCTACAACCTGTGACTGTCAGATTGGAACTCCTTTCCGGTTTTCGACTTTTCTCCTGTTCCATTGTGTCAACATCTTTTTTTTTAGGTTCTCCTGCCTTACTACAAACATAATGTTTTTCAGATACCGTTTTGTCTTTGTCACTCAGCCTTTTTTGTGTATATCTCCTTACACCAAATCTACCAATAGCGCCATATCTTTCATAAAAATGAAATGCATTCTCAAGTGTTTGAAATACTTGCCCCAAGAATGGTTTATCAACATCAGAAGCATGAGGTATCCATAATGTGGTCCCTTCAGGTGTTTCAATCTGATTTAACACATATGGATCAGTTTTTGGTGTTGGAGCAGGTAGAGAATCTGAACAAAAAACTTTGTTAAATAACACATATGTTAGAAAAACGCAACAACAGGAGTTACAGTTGTTTAAAATCTACTGTAACATATTAACAAGATCTGTTACAGTGGTTTTGAAATCACCTGTGTTGTTATATTCAATAGGTTGCTGCAGATGAGTTTCCACTTGTTCTTCAAATTCAACCATACCTGACAAGCATCAAATAGTTAAACATAAATTACATGTATCAATAATATAGTTTTAAACCTTCAAGAACAAAAAATACATGAATCTGGAAAACACATACGTGATTTAGGCAGTTTCAATAAAATCGATACGTGTTTTATGCAGTTTCAATTACATGATTATCACATATGCAGGTTCAATTACATGATAATCGCATCTACAGATTCAAATACGTGATTTTTTTGGTCAATTACATGATTATCGCATCTGCGCATATTTACATACAGTTTTGGATCTGGAAAACACATGAATTCATCAATGCACCTGTAATTAAGTGTTCGTAGGTTGAAATCGAGCCTTCAATTGATGAATTTAGTGCAACTTTGGTCCATTGTTGCTGCAGAAAATCGAGATCTGTAGAAACCCTAGTTCATGTGCGTGTCTCTGTTTGTGCGTTTTTATATTTATTTATTTATTTTATTTTATTTTTTTGCTGTAAAGACATAAATACCCTTTCAAATGGTGAAATTTGATTGGTTCTCCCATACTCACAAAATATCCCATACTTTAATGATCTCAACTCTATATTGGTAATCGATATTGTTGAAAAGAATTAGACATTTATTAAGATTTTGATTTGGTTATAAAGTATTATTATACAAAATTTGATCTGAGATCAATAATAAGAAAAAACAAATAACATTCCAATTAAAATTCAAATCAAATTAATGAAGCATAAAACTCTCCTATTTTTAGGCTATTTAGAGTTTATACTATCAATATCAAAACTAAAAAATGACTAAACATACATCACGATTGGAGGGTTCATGCAAATACAGTTGCAACAAAATTCTGCTACTTACTCCGATCTTCACCATACATACATTATTTAGGATATTCAAATGTCTCATATAAGCGATCCAAGTGAAATCAACCGCAATACGAACACGAGTGATCGACTTAATTTTGAGAATAATCCGTCAATCATCAATGTTGAATTCGGGAGTCACTGTTATTATCAAACCTCAGGTTACACGTTAGATACATGTATTAACGTTGAACTTTAGAATGTTTGTGATTATAAATTAGATAATCTATTATTATTAGTTTAGAAACAATCTTGATGTAACTCCAGGAAATCGTTTACCACCAACAACAGAGACTCAAGAAGAAGGAAGCAATGACGTCCTTTGTACGACGCCAATTCCTGACATAACAAAATATGGTTCGTTCATCAAACTCATTTCAATTACTTCTGCTTCCTACTAATCCTACAATGTTTACAATATAGTGACTTAGAACCAAACATAAAATTTTAATTGCGATTAACACTAACTTCACATATATGTTTTATAGATATCAAACTATGCTCTCCTATATACAGTCTCTTATCCATGAAACTATAATCCTAAAATTTAAGTCACCAACCAAACCAATGGCAGATTTATAAACATACATTCGATATGTTCAAAGACACCAATTACTACTGTAAGTCCGTGCTTATTCGGATCGATAACGAGGTTATCTAACGTATTAAGGTGCGGAATCCCTCAATACTTAGTTATAGGATCTATAATGATTTTTTTCACAAATATAGTGAATCGGGTATCTAATTGCTTTGTATTGATTAATAACAAATGTTAAACGATCAATACCTAGCCTTTAGAAGGTTTAATTGCTCTGGAAAACTTAGATGATTCGTATTAGGTAAATGGCAAAAGTTAATTAGGTTTGAAACCTAACTTGTATTTATAACCGTCTCAGTTCGCGGGTCATGGGCTTCTGTGAACTGACTCGGTTCGCAGCCCATTTAGGCCCAGCGAACTGACTCGGTTCGCAGCACTAGTTTGACCTGCGAACTGACTCGGTTCCCGGTCAACCTTGGTCAACATTTTTCAGCTTTTTGATTTTTCACTCTAAAATGTTTTCCAACCACAGTTTTTCATTTACAATTCAAAACCAATGTACAAACTCGATTACAATTAATACAAGACCTATTACAAACAAGAAAGACTAATTTCAAGCTAGATCTGTTGTCACAAAATATGTCTCAACAGACTCCCCCTTGACAATAGCTCTAGCTGTCTTAGTGTCTTGGTCTTCAAGTTTGTCTTTGGTAATCACTTGTAAATTTTACTTCCAGTATATATCTTCAGCTTGATGCATGTTTTAACCATTGACTGATAGTCTCGAGCAACATCCTCCCATCCTTCAATTGCATTGATCCTATTCTTGTATAACATTAATAGGTCAGCCCTTGATAAGTTCATCAGATGTCGTCGATCATAAATCTTTAAGATCTCGCTCTCTTCATATTCCACTTCATCATCATGCACAAACATGAGAGCTTCTCCAGTCACAGAATCAACAGACCATCTTTTCAGCTTACCTAAGATATCTTGAGGCATAGGCTTTAGTGGTATCTGTTGTATGCATTTCACAGCTGGATATACTTTCATCCTTCGACGCCTTCCAGTTCTTTCGCTTCTTTCATTAAGCTTTATCGTTTTTCCAACCCTTGGCTTAATTCTTTGAAACTTCATAGATCTACCCTCAGTCTTGATAATCTTTTCTACATAACGTCCAAAAGGATCATTACTGGGGTTAATCATTTCTAATCTAGCCAAGTCTCGGATTTCAAAACGTGGCAATGAACTGAAGACTGCTAGCTTTTTCTCAAAATATTGAACTCCGTCAAATCTTTTAATCGTAAAAAGCTTTAAGTCAGCGTCGTAATACCATCCTATTATACCTCTTTTAGGTATACGTTTTCCAATGATATCTACTTCTTTAATCCATGTCTTTTCCCTTTTTCTTTTCAAAGGTCTAAACATTGGATTATTCTTCAATTTCTCAGGAAGATCATCATCGGATTCAGAATCAGTTGATTCACTTAGATTTTCATCTAAGTCTAAAACTCTTTCTCCATCCTCATCCTGAAAGATAACTTTTGTCTTTGAGGGGCTCACTATATGTTCATCGATATCAGCATCAAGATCTACACCCTCGTCTAGCCCAGACTCCGAGACAGAAGACCAATCTTCAGGAGGTACAAACTCTCCCTCCTCTAGATCATAATCAATGTCTTCGTCTATCTCATCAAGTATATCATTATCAGAATCGGATAGATCGAGCACTTCCAAACCTATATTAGGTCATACACAAATAATCATTAATATCCTAAATCCTTTCATCGATTTTCCTGAATCAATTTAAGGATTTCCATATTAATCAATAGCAATTAATATCATAAATTCTTTTATTGATTTCCCTGAATCAATCTAAGGATTTCCATATTAATCAATAGCAATTAATATCATAAATTCTTTTATTGATTTCCTTGAATCAATCTAAGGATTTCCATATTAATCAATAGCAATTAATATCATAAATTCTTTTATTGATTTCCTTGAATCAATCTAAGAATTTTCTTATTAATTTCTTTGTGTATTTCGAATACATTATATGAACTTATAAATCTTTTATTGATCTTAATATTAAATTATAATCAATCTAAGATTCCAAAAGTCTTATAATATCATAACATTAATTAAATTTAAACATTAATGTATTGTGAACAGTAATGATCACCAAACATTCAAGCTTACCATTAATTAATTCTTTTGCATAATTAACTTGTCAATAAGACGATTCTCAAGTCTTAAAATGCAAATATTATAGTAAAAGTTTGACCGCCGAAATCAACTCGGGACACGCCACACGACTATTGTAAGCCGGTAGACTTTTGATCAAAACTTTTCATAATCTTGAGTATTGAATATTACTTAAAACATATTTAACTTGTAAACATAAATCGCAAGTCTAATATATTACAAAATATTCTCAAGTTATGAGGTACAAAGTTTTAAATAAAACTACAACTCAGTCTAAGTTAATATAAACTTCACCTTCAGTTGCACTACCATATTTTTCACTTGTACCAGCACCACTTCCACTCGCCTTAGTAGACTCCCCCTGAATTATAGGAAGCTCACAGTCGTTGACGGACCAGTCGGCTCTCTATCTTTCTGTGCATCGGGATCTTTATCTGCATCATCATGCCTCTTCTTTAATACCTCATCATCCTTGCATTGCTCATGTCGCCTCTTCTTTATCACTTCATCTTCTTGGCGAGCCAATTGATATGCTATAATCTCCCCCTGAGACGGCAGGCCCGTCAACATACTGGCAACAAGACGTTCTAACCGGTCAATCTGACGTTGCTGATCAGAAGACTCGTTGAGCAGGAGTACGTGAGAACGCAACAGATGAGTGTTGGCAGCCGTGTGAGTGGCTACCTGAGAAGCAAGCATACTGTTTTGATGTTCTAAGGTCTGAACCCGAAGCTCCATATTAGAAATCCTCTCAGAAGCTCTTACAGGAACAGTAAGCGGTGGAGTAGGGGCACGGTCAGATCGAGGAGTATTCTGTTCAATCTGAGCAGCTACATCTGCCAAAAGTAAGCGAGCTGCAATGCGACTAGCTTTAGTAGTCGGAAGAGTAACAGGAACATTAGCAGCAAGCGCTGAGATAGGTGAAGGTTGCAGAGTAGGCTTCGCCGCCGGTGGAGGTGAGGGTCGAACAACTGGACTAGGCAGATCGCCAATAGTCAGTTGAGCTGTAGAAGAACGGATTCTTTTGCGTCGTTGAGTCTGAAGTGGTTGAACATCTTCATCCTCAGAATCCGAATCAATCAAGTAATCAGGATCAGGATCAACAGCTCTACGCTTTCCTTTCAAGGCAGGATCCATAATTAACTTGGAACCCTTGCGAATCATTCCTGCCGGAATACCCGAAGAAAAATGGTGAGGAGCATCATCGTCCGACTCCTCAGAATCTGAATCAGATGCAGTGGCACCATCCTTGCTAAAAGCACTAGAAGGTCCAGCATCTCGATCATCCTGATCTCGTTTATCTTCAGGCCGAGCGACCTCGAGATCGACGACTTCAGTAGCCTGAAAATTTTCCACCTCAGTTAAGAGTGGATCAGTGGCCTCGTCATGTTGCACCAAGACATCATGAAGAACCTGAGCAACAATATCAGGTTGAGATGTCTGATTAAGCACATCTGCAATAATCTCCCGCGGCTCAGGATGTTGAGCTGCAACAACTGGCGGAGGGTGAACTGGTACAAGAGGTTGTGGTTGAGCATCGGCATCCAACCAACCATTATTTGGTGGAGCAACATAGTTTTCATGAAGAAGATGCCCAAACAGGTCACAAGCTTCCGGCTTGACTTGATCTGGACGGCGAGAAGAATGAAGAAAACAGGCGTTGTATCCTCGCAGTCCAAAGCGATCAACATGAATATCTGGCTGAATATGCCGTAAGCCAGGGATGCAGTGACGAATGATAAGCATGCAGAAGCGCGGATATAGCATAAAATTGGATCGAACAGCGCCAGTCACTTGTCCAATGAAAGAGCCAAAAATATAAGAGGAGAAACTGTATGGTTAGTTATAAACCAGGGACAGTAACCCAGATAGCAGCTCAGGGCTCAACTCATCGTACCCGCCCTTCTTGTTCCCAAAAATAGTAACCATAATATGGAACAAGAACCGCCATTGGCCAATAACAAAGGCCTTAACAAATTGACGTCCGCGCTTGGGGCCAGAATAGCCCATACGACCAAGTGCACCTTCAATGAAGTCCAAGGAGTACACAGACGGACCAACTTCTTGCTCGACTGTACCCAGATGTAAAATCTGTCTCAGATCATTAGCAGAGAAGGCAACCGGATGTTGAACAACCCTAGTACGAATGACAGGTGGGTTGGCAGCAGCATCATACTCAATATTATCCCAAAACTGATCCAGGATGGATCAGGACAATGGTGGTGATTCCGTAACGGCATATCGGATCCTTGATCGTGCCAGATACGTAAGGATCTCAGTAAAGCGCTCAGCACCGCGCTCATTGACGTCCAAGTTCACCAGGATATTATGAGCAGCAGTAAAAGATCGAGTAGCCATATCTATAATCATAAGAATTACACAAATGGTAATTAGCTCAATGAATAATATAACAGAGCGAACATTAATTAATTCTAAACATTTATGTATTGTGAACAAAAATGATCACCGAACATCCATGTTTACTATTAATTAATAACTTAATTTACTGAACTTAATTGAACAATTAAGCGTACAAGACTTAAATTTTCAATTATATTCTCTAAATTATATATAGTTTGCTAGTTATAAAGCATATTCTGAAAAATCATACCGCCGATCGAATATCGGAACACGCCGCACGACTACATATGAGTCGGAAGTCTTTCGACATGAGAGAACAGAATATAAGAAATCAATAATACGTATTTTACTTATAAGTAAAAACTCTTAAGTCGAAACGTATTATAAATAAGTAACAAAGTTAGACTTATAAATTATTTGTAACATAAAAGTCGCAAATCAAAAATAAGTCTAAGTCATGTTAAAATATAGACTAGGCAATTAAGTCAATCAAGCAAAGTCAACAGTTCAGTTCGCTTTGCAAGTCAACTAAAATCAAAAGTCAGTTCGCTTCTCAGAAGTCAAAACTCAGTTCGCTTCGCAGAAGTCAAACAAGGTCAAGATTTGGGTTCGCTTCGCAGGTCAATGAAGTCAACTGCGTGGGATCGCTTCGCAGTCAACGAAGTCAACTGCTTGGGTTCGCTTCGCAGTCAACAGAAGTCAACCACTTGGGTCCGCTTCGCAGTCAAAGGAAGTCAACCCGGTTTTGGGTTCGCTTCGCAGTCAAAGGAAGTCAACTGCTTGGGTTCGCTTCGCAGTCAACAGAAGTCAACCACTTGGGTCCGCTTCGCAGTCAAAGGAAGTCAACCCGGTTTTGGGTTCGCTTCGTAATCAACAAAAGTCAACCTATGAGCTCGCTTCGCAAAGGGGTTTGCGAACTGAGATTTAAACTCAGTTCGTAGGAGCGTATGCTGCTCACTTCGCAATTAGGGGTTGCGAACTGAGATTGGATCTCAGTTCGCAGGATCGTGCTGACGAACCCAGATATATTAAAAACGAAGATCCAAACCGTAAAAATGAAATCAATCGATAGAACATGTTTAATATATATCCAGTGAACCATTAACTAAGTTTTATGTATTAATTTTCATGAATTTCGTAAAGAATCCATGAAAACCGCAACCAAAACCATTAAAAACACAAAATGAGGATTAAATAAGAAATACACACACAAAAGGACTGAATCTTACCTCAATAGATGCGCAATAAGTAGTTGTAAATAATCCTCGAAGTGAAAAACTGATCCTTGATTTGTGAAATTAAAAATCAAAGTAAGAACTTGATTCGCTTCGCAAACTCTCGGATCGCTGAATTTGGGTTCGCAGGAGTGTTTGGAAAAGTGAGATGTGGACTCGTTGACTTGGTGTTTTATACTGAAAATCTCACTTCGCAGAATTGGGTTCGCAGATTTGGGTTCGCAAGGATTGGGACCGCAGACTTTGGGTTCGCATGTTTTGGGTTCGTAGAGTTTCGGTTCGCAGGTTTGACTGGTCAAAAACCCAATAATGACTTGTGGACTTGTACCTTTTGTATTTCAAAACAAACGAGTATTTAGTTCAAGTCAAAAACCAAAACTTTCCATTGCAGTGAATAAGTCACAATTATTGTATATAATCTACAAATCGTAATTGAACTATTAAGTAAAAACTTAATTATCAATTATAATCATTAAATTTATAGAGACAGTTAATAATTATAACTGTGTTCTTTAACTTGTCACATAAAGTCTCAAATTAAAGTATATATAACTTATTACCAAAAGTCATAAGTCGTATATTTTGTATATGCTTTTACGTGTTCACATTTAAGTCCACACGTTGTTGATACATATTAGAGTGTCTGTTAGTTGGTCAAGTCTGTACTGTGTCTGTAAATGTAATAGAGTAAATAAAGTTACATTTTCTGTGTACTGCGACACAAGGCTTGTGTCGCATAAGTGATAGGTGCGACACAGTGCTTGTGTCGCAATAGTGAATCCTGCGACACAAGACTTGTGTCGCATAAGTCGGCCAGATTAGTATAAATACCTCTAATTACTTTGTAATTAGGTTAGACTTTTTGATATTAGTTCTCTCTGTGTTTTTGCTGTGTAATCTGATCAGAGAATTGTTCAAGGAAATATAAAGTTCATATTTGATTATTGTTCTTATTAATTCAAGCTTTATATTTGTGTGTTTGATAATCTAACGAATTCCGCGCGTTAGATTAATTGTAACGATTTGATTCAAGATCAGTATTGGGATCTACAATTGGTATCAGAGCCTTTAAATCTAAGGATTTTGGGTGGTATCAAATCGTTTGTTAATCGTTTACACTTATTTTGATCATTTAACATCTTGTTTTGGTGTTTGATTTTCATTGTAGGTGTTATTGGAGCTGAAGTGTGTTGTTTTTGAGCCTTAGAAACTGTGTTTTTACGAAACTTGTTAATAAAATTCGTTTAGGTTTCAAAAATTTCGTTTTTTGAGGTTTTGGCATCAACCAGCGTCGTTTTGCGACACAACGTTGCGACATAATATTTGTGTCGCTGTAGGGTTTTCTTGCGACATACTGTTGCGACATAATATCTGTGTCGCTGAAATTTCTCTTGCGACATAATATCTGTGTCGCTGAAATTTCTCTTGCGACATAACCTCTGTGTCGCCAGTATCTTTTGCGACATAATCTCTGTGTCGCCTTTGCCTTCATTGCGACATAATCTCTGTGTCGCTAGTACCTTTTTTGCGACATAACCTTTGTGTCGCCGTAGCTTCTTTTGCGACACACTGTTGCGACACAACTCTTGTGTCGCACTTTTCAGTTTCCAACTTTTTTTGAAAAGTCTCTTTCATTCAGTATCATGTCTGCTTCGACTTCTACTTCACTTCAGCAAGTTGGAGCTATGTTAAGACATAATAGTGAGGTGGGCTCCACGAAAAAACCGCCTATGTATACCGCTGGGATGAACTACCTCGACTGGCGTCAACGTTTTGAGGCATTCGTATCATTTAATGATGCAGAGATGCTCATCTATCTAGAAGAGAGATATGAACGCCCTGGTAGAACAGGTATATTTAATGGACCAATACCGGAGAAGTCCATTAAATCCATGACTCCTGAAGAGCGTAAGGCCTTCGACACCGAGCGGAAAACGTACTCCGCTATGACCATGGCCTTACCCCAACCACTACTTAGACAACTCCGACATCACAAGACTGCATACGATCTTTGGAAGGGGTTCGAGAAGAAGTGTGGAGGCAGTGATCAATACAAAAGGAACAAACTGGACTTAGTGAAAAAGCAGTTTGAAGTTTTTGATATGCTGCCTACTGAGTCATTAGAGGATATGTGCAGCAGATACTCACAACTGGTGAGTGAATTAGTCGAAGGTGGAGTCACTCTTGACAAAACCGATGTTAATAAGAAACTTCTGGGTTCCTTACCCAAGAAGTGGAATACTAGAGTGCTGCTCATGGAGAAAGATGAGGACATTATGGACATGGAGCTTGACAATCTCATCGGCCAGATTGCTGCTGATCTCCTAGATATGCAAAAGAAGGAGACTAAAGCTACTGCTCATCTACAAAATCCAAAGCTCTATGGCGTAGATGCTCCTGCTGCAGCAACTCATGCTGCCGGAACTGCTTTTCTATCTGGGGGCTCCGGTGCTCCTAGTACATCTGGTGGCTTTGGATACAACACCACCAATTCTTCCAGTGGAGGTGCTGCTTATCAAAATTTCAAAGGCGCATCTCCTGCAGTTGCCGAAGAACACGCTGCTGTGTTTACTGCTTTCTTGTCCGCTTACGATGATTTCTTATCAAACAAGAATAGCACCGTGTCCTTGACTGAAGAAGACTTCAGTCAGATAGATAATGAGGAACTTGAACGCATGGACTTAAAGTGGAGCATGGCGATGCTCACTAGGCGTGTCAAGAACTTTCTTAAGAAGACTGGGAGGAAGAATGTCACAGACCCTGAAGAGAAGGGTTTAGGATTTAATAAGAGCAAAGTTAAGTGCTACCAGTGTCAACAATATGGACATTTTGCTCGGGAATGTGACAGAAAGAAGAACCCACCCTCTGGGTTATCCAAACCTTCCCAACACCATTCATCGGACAAGACTAGAACTGAAGAGAAGGCTATGGTTTCCGCTGCGCTCCTTCTCTCAAATAATGCTTGGGAATGGTCTGATCCTGATGAAGAAGACACTGAACGTGCACTGATGGCTGAAGTGCATGAGGTATATGATGAACCATTATCTTGTGTGTCATGCATTAAACTAACAAATCAATTAAACAGGTATAGAGAGGATACTACACGCCTTAACACTGCCATTGAACAGTTAAATGAAACAAATGATATGTTACGTGACAGTGATAAGGCAAGTGGTCAAAAATTAAAAGCTATTTTAGAAGAAAAGAAAGAACTTAAAGCTAAAATTTTTGAACAACAAGATGAAATTGGTAGCTACGTTGATATGTTATCATCAGTTAAAAGGGAACTTGTTGAATCACAAAATGAAGTTTTAAACTTAAAGAAAAAGCTTTCTAACTTCTCAACATCCTCTCTAGTCTTTGACGAGATCCTACAGGCTCAAAGAACTGACACAAAGAGCAAGGCAGGACTTGGTTTTCATCAAGTCCCACCTCCTAAAAATTATCTTCCGATGCCTGTTCGGGAAACTGTCAATGACCTGACGTCTGTTTTGACTACGATAGACGTCAAACCTATTAAATCTTCTGTGAGCATCAAGATAAGTAAGCCTGAGTTTATTAAGGCTGAAAAGGTTGTCATTGCATCATCTCAACCTAACACTAGTAAGACCGTGCTTGTTAGGGATAATTCTAGTAAGTCTGAATCAAGTAAGACTCAAAAGGTTGAGATCATTAAGCCTATTAAGGCTGAAAACCATCAGACTGAGCCTATTAAGTCTGATTCTATTGTTGAGCCTAAGTTAGGAAAGGCTCTTTCTGTGCTTCCTCCAATCATTGAAGAGGAAATTGAAATTGAGGATATAACTGATCTAGAGTATAGACCAGTTAAGAAACATGCTAAGCCTGAGAATTATATAATAACTATTGAAAAGCATAAACAGGCTATTACAAAAGAAAAGGGTAAAGCTATGGCTGGACCTCAAAAGAAGATTATTAATAAAACGAATATTTTAAATAAATCTTCTCAAATGTTTTCTAAACCATCTCTTGTTGAATGCTCACGTAAAAGTAACTGTTCAACACATGTT
This sequence comes from Logfia minima, assembly GCA_963921325.1. Taxonomy (NCBI): domain Eukaryota; kingdom Viridiplantae; phylum Streptophyta; class Magnoliopsida; order Asterales; family Asteraceae; genus Logfia; species Logfia minima. Next base: position 21,623,770 of record OY992769.1, read on the forward strand.
TCTTTTGGTAAAGCTCATCGTTTTATTCCTCAATCTCAATTGAATGTTGAGCTAAGATTTTGCTTCTATTGCAAGAAGCAAGGTCACTTGATTAATGATTGTCTCGTGCTTGCTAAAAAGCAGTCAGGGAAACAAGGTTTTAAAGTTACTAAAATTCAAAATTCTTTTAAGAAGCCCATCTCAAAGAAAGGCTCAACCACACCTGTTCCTGCTGTAAAGGTCAACAACATTGAGCAAACCACTTTGCAAAATACAAAGCTCAAAGTTGTTGCCAAGCAAGCAACCAAACCAAAACAGGTTTGGAAGATAAAAGAATCTTCTCAGGATTCTGCATCCGACAATAATTCATCAGTCAAACATTCCAAAATATTTGAAAATAAAATTTTGACTGATGTGGTTGTTGTTGATGATGTCACTGGAGAACCCAAGACTATCAAGGCTTGGGTCTCCATTACTAACTAGTTCCCTTTTGTTTTTGGTGCCGCAGCAATCCGACTCTGTAAAGAACAGCAAATGGTACATCGACAGCGGTTGCTCCCGGCACATGACCGGAGATGTCTCTCTCCTATCTGAAGTCCATGCCTATAATGGAGGGTATGTGGCTTTCGCTGGTGATAAGGGAGGTGTTATTTCTGGCCAAGGAACGCTTACCAATGGAATGGTAAGCTTTGAGAAGGTGAACTTCGTAGAACAGCTGCAACATAATCTTCTCAGTGTCTCACAAGTGTGCGATAAAAAGTACACTACTGCTTTCACAGACACTGAGTGTTACATCTTGAAGCCGGGATTTGTTATCCCTGAGGAATGGGTGCTACTGAGGGCACCCCGGGAGCGTGATACTTACATTCTGGACATGAGTACTATGGAAACAACACAACTCACGTGTCTCTTATCCAAAGCTCCCGAGAAGGAATCACTGCTATGGCATCGTCGTATGGGACACCTGCACTTTCGCAAAATGAATTATTTGGTTAAGAATGATCTTGTGCGAGGTGTTCCCCGACAATCTTTTGGTTTAAACGATCTCTGCGTCCCATGCCAGAAGGGAAAACAACATAAGAAATCTCACAACCCAAAGTTGGCCAATTCCAATGAAAAGCCCTTGGAGCTTTTTCATATGGATCTTTTCGGGCCAGTTCGAAAGAAGAGTTTGGGAGGAGCTTCTTACTGTCTGGTTGTGACGGACGATTACTCGCGATTTTCGTGGGTATACTTTCTAAAGACCAAGGATGAGGTGCCGGAAATTCTCATTTATTTGTTTGATAAATTGCAAAATCTATGTGAGTTGAGGATTAAGAAGATTCGCAGTGATAATGGTACGGAGTTTAAGAACTCCATTATAGAGCTTTACTGCTTGAGTAACGGGATTGAACATCAATTCAGTGCCGCGAGGACTCCACAACAGAACGGAGTCGCAGAACGAAAGAACCGAACCTTGATTGAAGCTGCTCGCACAATGTTATCTGATTCCAAGCTTCCAATCACTTTTTGGGCTGAGGCTGTTAACACGGCCTGTTATGTTCTAAATCGGGTTCTAACGGTCAAGAAGATGAACAAAACTTCTTATGAATTGTTCAACAACCGCAAGCCGAATCTTCAGTTCCTTGAACCGTTTGGGTGTCTCTGCACGATTTTGCACACCAAGGAACGCATTGCCAAGTTTGGTGAGAAATCATGTGAGGGTGTCTTTTTGGGATTCTCAAACAACTCACCGAATAAACGTGTGTATAATCTCGTGACCAAGCGAGTGGAGGAGCACTTTGAGGTTACTTTCTTTCACTATACCGATAACCCTCAGGGAAAGGGACCCGAATACTTGTTTGATTATCAAACTTTGTTCGATTCCTTCAATCTTCTTGAGGAACACGAAGAACAAGAAATTGTAACGTTACTTCATGGGTTGGATCTAGTATCTAACAATTCTACTGCTCCTGTGTCTCCTCCATCTCCAGCCACACCCGCCAATGATCCTGATGTCTCTACCGACTCTCCACCTACGCCTGCTCCTGCGAGTGTTCCTGATGAGGAACCCATGTTTGAAGCTTCCGACTTATCTCCCATCTCTGAACCAGAACCATCACCAGCATCCGATCTTCCTGATACATCTGATCTTGAGCTCGAACTGGAGGCTGACTCTACGAATCTTGACTCTGTCATTATTCCAGCCCACATTCCGAGTTCTCGTATCAATGTGTCACATCCGGTTGATGCTATCATTGGTAATTTAAATCAGGGAGTACTGACCAGACGTCAACTTGCTGATGCTGAGTCTGCTTCAACATCTACACTTGCTGAAGATTCCGAACTTGTTTGTCTAGCTTCGCACATTGAAGAATGCCTTCTTTCACAAGTGGAGCCGAAGAAGACTGCTGATGCATTGAAGGACCCTCACTGGGTTGAAGCGATGCAAGAAGAACTTCAACAGTTTAAGAAGTTGCAAGTGTGGACTCTGGTGCCGCTTCCCAAGGGTGTTCATCCCATTGGCACCCGTTGGGTCTATCGAGTCAAGAAGGATGACCGGGGTGTTGTTATTCGCAACAAAGCACGACTAGTGGTCCAAGGCTTCACTCAAATTGAAGGATTGGACTATGATGAAGTGTTTGCCCCGGTTGCCTGTCTGGAATCGATACGTATATTTTTGGCGTTTGCCTCATTCAAGGGATTTCGGGTATATCAACTTGACGTGAAGAGTGCTTTTCTTTACGGTCAAGTTGTGGAGGAGGTTTACGTGAAGCAGCCGCCAGGTTTCGAGGACTCTGTCAATCCGTCCTACGTATGCAAGCTGGACAAGGCGTTGTATGGTCTTCATCAAGCTCCTAGAGCTTGGTATGAGAGACTTGCAACGCATTTGTTGAAAAATGGCTTTGTACGGGGTACGATTGACAGTACTTTATTTATTAAACATGCAGATAACCATCTTTTGTTAGTGCAGGTTTATGTAGATGATATCATCTTTGGTGCTACCAAGGATGATATGTGTAGAGATTTCGAACGAATCATGAAGTCGGAATTCGAGATGAGTGCTATGGGGGAGCTCAAATTTTTCTTGGGTGTGCAAGTTGAGCAGTCTGCTAAAGGGATTTACATCCATCAGTCTAAGTATGTTAACGACATGTGAACTCGCTATAACTTGACTGATTGTAAATCCTATGGGACGCCTTTGGAACTGAACCATCATCTTGGTCCAGCAGAGGACGAAGAGGACTGTCCGGAAAAAGAGTACCGATCTATGATTGGTTCTCTGATGTATCTCACTGCATCACGTCCGGACATTGTCTTTGCCGTTTCTCTCTGTTCTAGATATCAGTCCCAACCGAAGGTGTCTCATATGCGGGCGGTAATGCGAATCTTTGGATACCTCAAATATAGACCAACTCTTGGTCTATGGTATTCAAATGAGAAAAGCTTCGCGCTCACTGCCTATTCGGACTCGGATTATGGCGGCTGCAGCATGGATAAGAAGTCAACTTCAGGAGGATGTCAATTTCTAGGACCGTGGCTCGTCTCCTGGCAGTGCAAAAAGCAAACCACAGTCTCTACCTCAACCGCAGAGGCTGAGTATATTGCTGCTGCCAGCTGCTGTTCCCAGGTTTTGTGGATTCAACATCAGTTGAGAGATTACGGTTTACTCTTAACTATGACTCCTATACATATTGATAATACTGCTGCAATTTCTATTACTAAAAACCCTGTCCAGCATTCTAAGACCAAACATATAGAAATTAGGTATCATTTCATTCGTGACTGTTATGAAAAACACCTAATTGATCTGGTCCAGATAGATACACTTAAGCAGAATGCCGACCTATTCACCAAAGCATTTTCCCGTGCTCGTTTCGATGAGCTAGTCCACATGATAGGGTTACGTTTCTTTCAACTTAAAAAATAAATATTTGTGACCTTAGTCTGTTGTGTTTGCTTATTAGAAATGTTTAAAAAAAAAAAAAAAAAAAAAAAAAAAGGTGGAAGTTAAGCAATAGCCATTCTTGATGTTTATTTAACATTTACGAAAAGCAACGTTGCAACATTTGTTAAAAGACGTTTAGTTGTGTCTCAAAACAACTAGGAATATGATAGTACATTAGGAGACACTCCTCAAACGACAATCTCAAATTTTATCCTCGATATATCAGTAGGTTTATCTTGTATGTGTTATTTTTGCTCTTATAAACACCTGACTACTTGCACGATATATTGGTAGACATGTTTCCACACCTCTTTGAGCAATTAAGAAATACTTAACTCTGTGTTTACTCTTTTATGATGACCATCATATGATGTATGACAATGTGTCTTAAATTCTTATGTATTAGCTTGCCATGCTTCAATTGAATTGAGTTTGTATCTGACGACATTTGGGGATTTATACTGTCTGTTTCCTTTGTTGTACGTTTGTACAGACCTGGTCTCAGTCAGTATACTTTCAAACTTTAAGCAAACAAAAGTCAAAGCACTTTTACATCTTATAAAATCAAAGATTACTTACAAGGTCGCCAAATGGTTTGACCAAGTCTGCTTTTGCTTAAACCTGAATCAAGTGAATGTCGCTCTGTTGTACGTAAGTACAGACCTGTCACCGCTGGCTTGATTTTTAAAAATGTTGAATTCAAACACTTTCTCTAACTAATCGAGGTTTTGAGCATGACTAAATACAAAGAGTATATCTATGGGGGAGTCACAAGAGATCTATTCACTTTCACAATAACTGTTAAGCTTGAAGTTGTGTGTGTTACATGTTTAAGTGGATAAACAATACTGATAATCGTCTTGTTTCAGACTGCGTCTAAGGCTTGATAACTTTCTTGGTGAACTTAAAATTGGACAACTATACTGGTAATCGAATTAAAGTCTGATATTGTCTTGCGAGTCTGTCTTTCTAATATGATTCCTACAATGACACATCTAAATATGTTCTTTTCATTGTTTTTATTTATTATTTTATTTTTAGTCTATTTATTTTTGTTCACTAAGTGTCACAAATATACAAAATCTTAAAAACGGGAACTCTTGATTGACCATCCTGCGACACAGACCTTGTGTCGCATATTTGTGGCCCAGCGACACAGACATTGTGTCGCTCCCTTATGTCGCTTATTGTGCTGATATTTCCAGCGACACAAGTCTTGTGTCTCACACTATGTCACTGACTTGTGTCAGGGGTATAAATACCCTCGTGTCGCTGTAATTAGTTATTAATTACTAGCGACACAAAAATTCGAATCCAGCGACACAAGCATCCCGCTCCGTTTTTTCGACTGATTCCGCTTGTTTTTGTGTTTTTCGTTCGTTTCAACGACTGATTTCTGTTCTCCTTGTTATTCCGCAACCACAGGTACCACATTTAACATTTTTAGTTGCGTATTGCATGCTACATTTGATTTTCAACTTTCGGTTTATTTAGGTTTTCAATTTTCGCAAAATTAACTGCCTAAATGTGTTCCAATGTGTGTAATACTTGTTGAATCATGTTCCTGCTATAATGAGACACCTTCGGACATGATATAAACACAAACCCCCAATTTTTGTTCATCTGAAAAAATCTGAGTTTCAAAGTGTTCATCTTTGCGACACAAGCGTTGTGTCGCTTCCTTATGACGCTGGTCATCTAGCGACACAATTATTGTGTCGCTGTCTTATGACGCTCGTCATGTAGCGACACAATTATTGTGTCGCTTATTTATGTCGCTGACTATGTCTGCGTCACAATCCTTATGTCGCTACCTTTTTTGTGCGACACAATCCTTATGTCGCTAGTAAATCATTAAATTGATTAAATTGCAAAACTGCGACATAACTCGTTATGTCGCAGTCTATCCTGCGACACAAGGTTAAATTGATTAAATTGTCAATGTCAATGTTAATTGTTGAGACTAATGGTTTTCAAGTTTCTTGTCTTATTTCAGATATGGCTCACGTTAACGCTTTGTTTTGGGAACCGAGACATAATGTCACGGTGTTCTTAGATGATGAAAAGGAATCGGCGGCTCCGTACCGTCCGATGATTGCTTTTCTCCGCCGATCCCGTATATATACTGCTATCACTGCTACAACACCCATATACAAGGATCAAGTCTCAGAGTTTTGGGTTAATGCTGCGGTCAATTCAGACCTTGGATATCCGCGGATCATTTCTCATGTCAACGAGCGAGAAATTATTATCTCTGAGCAACTCATTCGGGATTTCTTTCAGTTTCCAGATGATTCGGAGATGCCCGTGGCTTTCTCCCATGTGTTTATTGCCGGGGGCATGGGTCGGCTTGGATACCCGACTATCCCACGTGATCAATACCGCAAGGCCTATCTCACTAAGGTCTGGCGGTACTTGATGCACGTTATGATTGTTTGCCTGTCTGGTAGGAAGGCTGGTTATGATGGGATGAGTCTATCTACTGCATCCGCTATGCTGGCACTTGTATACAACAAACCCTATAACTTCTCGGGGTATATTTTCGGATTATGGTAGATAATGCACAGGTTGGGGAGGGACAGTGGGCCTTGTACCCACGTTTTGTCCAATTATTGCTAAATCATCTACTCCCAGGGTTACCGGTGGCCCTCAACACCAATTTCGCCCAACACCGATGAATACCCGGATCTTTGTGGTATCTGGTCAATATGCAAAGGGCCACCGGTACCACCCGATGTCCGTTGTTTGGCCATATTGTGGACGAGGCCTATGTGCCTCCGGAGGGTGACGAGTTTGCTGATCCAGTGCCCATTCCTAGGCCACTGTCACCTCCACCACAGGCACCGACTCAACAACAACAACCACAACAACACTCTCAACAACAAACAACAACAACATCCCGATCCTCAATTTGAAGATATTATGGCGGGATATTGATGAGATCTGTCCCTCTCCTCCCAGGTCGACGGGCAAAAGGCCACGTGAGGATGTCACTTACATTGTCTCATGACGACATTCTACATCCAGTCGACCTCTCCGCACTTCTTCAACTGAAGGGATTCGAGGTTCAGACTCCCGTGCATCCTCATCCTGATATTATAAAGCAACTTCTAGATCGGATGGAGGAGATGCAAAAGACTGTGCACGATCAAGCAAATCTCATTCAGTCACAAGCCGCCCTAATTGACGCTCAGACTTGTAGACTCAATCAATTAGAGGATAGGTTTAGGGAGTTAGAGAGCCGGTCTATTGGTCCGGGGGAGTCTGTTCCCACCGGTCCATCAAGTAGAACCATTAGGACCGGGGTCTGAATCTGTAACGAGATGATGTGACTTATTGAACCATCTTAACTGAAATACCTACTTTAGAGTCACTTCCCTGTTCACAAGAGTTCCAGGTCAACCGAGAGACCTCTAGCGGCTTGATTATTCGTGTGCTGACCTCTCGTTTATTCAACAAATGATAAACGAAGTCAATTCCTGAAAATGAAAGTCGAAAACTTTGAGGATTCCGATGATGTTGATATTGAGGAGGAAGGACTTGATGATGGTGAATTCTATGATTAGATGCACCGACCATTGAGACCTGATTTCTTCTGAGGATGAAAGTGAAGAAGAAACTGATAATGCATCTGATGCTCAGGCCCCTGAAACTGAAACTACTGAAACAAGAGCTGAGACAACATTGCTAAATGGTGGCCTCATGGTAAGGCTGGAATTCAGAGTACCCGTCACCTGCAATCTCATACAAGGTTAGTGGGGTGTATACGGGGTTGATAAAGAGTTGGAAGGTATCCAATGGTGTGTTTTCATGATCAGAGACTTGATGGTATCCAATATTTTCAAAGATGATCATTCACCAAGTTGAGCACTTTACCAAAAGGAGAAGGTAAATCGTCTTGCTCAACTCTCTTTGATAAATCCGTCCAAAGATGATCGTGCAAATTATATCCAAACCACTCTACAGCGAGAGATACGCACAAGAGACTTATACTTCATCAAACCGACTTTGGGAATTAGTATATCTATAAGAAAAGGATAGACCCGGTGACTAAACAGCCAATATGCAGAATGCTGTTATCCTCCGGCTGATTGTTTGAAGAATATTCTCTGGAAATAATTCCCCTAGACTTTCTGAGAAGATTTCATTACTGGGAATTGGATGCTCATACCAGGTGAATGCGGTGTTTGGTCTTTGTATACTCGCATCATCAC